>OW026360.1:116742146-117263052 GCA_932273835.1 Sarcophaga variegata
TAACGAATAACCTAAACCGTGCTCTTAAAACCATAAATTCTATGAATTTACGTACAAATCCTACATTACATGCACTAGCAGTACCTCTACCCGAAAACCTCAGCAAGTATGCTGCATATATGAGTGAATCCTTAAGAGTTATGCCGACTATGTGAGAAAAAAAAAAGTGAAAGTAAGGCAGATAAATCTGCTCTCTTTCCTATTATCGTATAAATGGCACGCAAAACTTGTCTTACAAAAAATATTTGTCCTACAAATAGTCCACACACCTACATACAGTTTCAAAAGCATTGAATAAAACCTTTTTCTGCATATTTGAGTGAATTCTTAAGAGTTCCAGAGAGAGAGAGTAAAAGATGTGAAGAGTACACATTATTGTATTAATGCCTTACAAAACTTGTAATCATTTAAGCATTGAACAACAGCAACAACCATAAGCTGTATTGTATACAAATGAGGTTGTATTTGTAATAAAATATTAAATTACAACAACAAATGCTAGAGAAAGAAAAAAACGTCCTCTGTTTATGAGCAAGAAAATTAATGTTTAAGAGGTTAGCCATAGAAAAATATGAATAAAGGCAGACAGGCAGCGAAACAGGCAAGCAGCTGTAAAAGAGAACAAAGGCTTATAACACATACATATACATAGACAAGCTTATGCATGTATAAATCCACTTATACAAGAAGAGAAAAAAAGAGCTGCCAACATAAAATACGCAGGCAAATATAAGAAAAAACGAGTAGGAGTACTAAACATAGAATATTTTACACCTTAAAACAGAGAATGCAAGTTATTCTCTCGAAATGCTGCTGTACCCACAACACACTTAAAACAGTGGAGCACAATGTAAAGGAATAAAAATGTGAGTTTTTAAAGGAAAAAATAAGGTTTTTTTGATTGAATAAAACATTAAATAAATGAAATAAAACGTAAACCTTCTGTTTAAATGAGACAAACGATTTTGCAAGGGCGTTTTTGGGTCATTTTCATACAATCTGTATGAGTGCTCAAGTGGGATTTGGTAATCAAAGCTCCCACTTCGACCTAACCTAACATAACCTAACATACTGTTACGTTTTTAGCTTTTAAAAGCGTTTAAAATATGAGCTCGTTGATTGCAAATAAAATAAAAATAAATTTGTGTTTAATTTTAATTTAAAATAGAAGTCGTCGTAGTCTAGTAGGTAGTGTGTTGACTTATTAGACACAAAGCCAAAGGCAAAATACAAAAAGTATTTCTTCGGCGACTTCCTCTCAGCATATTTCTGGCAAAAACTCTGTGAGTAAATAAAATTGCCATGAAAAAGTTTCTCAAAAATCTGTCGTTCGGAATCGACTTTAAACTGTAGGCCCCGCCACTCATGTATAAAATTAACACACACAACATAAGTGATGTGAGAAACTAGGACAATGTGCAATGGGTCAATTCGACATCCGGGTACTGTACTTGTCTTAATTGAGAAGTACACGTCCTTTAACCTAACCTAACCTTTAATTTAAAATTCTTTATTATTCTCACAATTCTGTGTGCCACTGTTCACAACTTGATGTAAACAACAACAATTGCTTTGTTTGTTATTCCTCTGTTTATACCCTTTGTATAAACAATAACAATTACTAGACAATTGTTCGACAGATCTTTGTAACGGAGATCTTCAAACCACGATTACTCTCTTCAAACGCATCGCGTCTTCAACAAGACTGACTGAACTTTACTACTGCAGTCGCCTACTTTGCTTTGCCTTTTATATGGCAGAGTAAACAGCCTGATTAATGTTCTTGAAAGCGAATGTTCATGACTTTGCCTTCTTGAAATCTCTATAAATGTAAACAACGATGTTTACAACGATGTAACGATGTTTACAACGATGTAACGATGTTTACAATGATGTTTAATGTTAAGCGATGTAAAACAAAGCACTTGTATTTAGATTGTTCATTTTCGTAACAATAAAATCTCTTCGGATAAGAGCAGAGCGGCGCAAAAGATCTAGCCAAGGCGGGATAGGAGGCGCACAGCGACTCTGCTTAAACTCCAAGGAAGAAGGTACTGTTATCGGGGTTGTTACGGGGCATTACATTATAGGCACGCATGCGAGGCGTATTGGTCTTGGACACCTTGCAAATGATTTCTGCAGAAGCTGTGGAGATGAGAAGAGCAAGATGAGACTATTCTTCACCTATTGGGCACATGTCCGGCACTTGGTCGGAGGAGAAAGAGGTACCTGGCTGCCTACTACATGGAGGATACAAATGAACGGTCATGCATGGATATTGGCAGTCTGAGTTGCTTCATCGGAAGCTCCGAATTGTTCCTAGAATAGGGGGAAATGAGGAACTGTGGTATCACAATGGGCCCTGTGGGCGGCCTAAGTGTGTCCGCTCATGACTCCATCGAGGGACAGCCAGTTCTACCTGCCTACTTAACAATACGTCTGAAATTTTTTGTATGCCAAAAACATGTAGAAAGTAAAGCTTTGTAAGAAAAATTTCTTGTCTTTTGGCCCACTGTACCATAAACTCTTGAAAACTGCAAAAGTTATGAACAAAAAAAAATTCTCCTGAATCGTATGAAAAGACCATGACAGTCCTTTTCGAGTTGGTATTTGAATTTTACACTTTCTTCGTTCTTCTAAGGTGCCTATGCAACTGCTGTTGTATCGATGATTGTATGTGTATGTATGTATGGCTTGGCTGGGCTATGAATGGCATGACAAGGATCTCAAGACAAGTTATTAAATTGGTTAAGGAAAAGAAAAGAAACCATGAGACTAGCTAAAATGACTTTTTCTTTTACTTTTTAATACATTTTTCTTTTATTCTTTTTATTCTTTGAATAAGATGAAGAAAAGTAATGCAAGAAAGAAATATCATAGAATTTATGTCAGTTTAAATATGGAAGCACAAGGGGGAGAGTTTTAAAGAATTAAAAATAAAATTTTATTTCAAAGAAATAAAGGGTGTTTTTTATAGAGGTATAGAACTTTAAGTTGGCGTTACTTTTCAAGATGGCGACCGATTTAACAGCTGTCAAGTGATTTATTCTCAGTTTGGTTTGGCAATTCATCATGAATAGACTCACGCCTGAACAACGCTTGCAAATAGTGCAATTTTATTTCGAAAATAATGGTTCTGTGCGGAAAACGTATCGCACACTACGTCCATTTTATCGTCGACAAAATCGTCCATCAGAGCAGTTAATTCGATTAACCATGGAACGTTTTCGCACCACGTTTACTCTTATTGATAACTCGCATCCCCAGAGACGCTGTACGGTGCGTACAGAAGAAGCTATTGCTGCTGTAGAGCGTAGCATTGAGGACGACCCGAATGAGTCCATCCGCCATCGAGCACAGGAATTGGATCTGTGTCCATCCACTTTATGGTTTGCGTGCTTACAAAATCCAACTCGTGCAAGATTTGAAGCCAAACGATCATCAAGTAATGCGTAGATTCGTCGAATGGACCCAAAACGAGATTACCGTTGTTCCCGATTTTCATAAGCGAATTTTGTTTAGCGATGAAGCGCACTTCTGGTTGAATGGGTACGTAACCAAACAAAACTGCCGCATTTGGAGTGAAGGTATGTGGAAACAAGTGTATGTGGAAACACCGCTACATCCAGAAAAACTGACTATTTGGTGCGCTTTATCGGCTGGTGGAATCATTGGTCCGTACTTTTTCAAAAACGATGGTGGCCAGAACGTTACAATCAATGGTGATCGGTATAGAGCCATGATTACTAATTTTTTCATTCCTGAATTGAATAACCATGATGTCCAGGAGATGTGGTTTCAACAAGACGGCGCAACATGTCACACAGCTCGTGCCACAATAGATTTATTGAAAGACACTTTTGGTGATCGCCTAATTTCACATTTTGGACCTGTGAATTGGCCTCCAAGATCTTGTGATTTAACACCGCTAGACTACTTTCTGTGGGGCTATGTAAAGCCACAAACGCTTGACCATTTGGAAGACAACATTCGCCGTATTATTGCCGATATACGGCCACAAATGTTGGAAAAAGTCATCGAAAATTGGACGTCCAGATTGGACTAAATCCGCGCCAGCCGTGGCGGTCATATGCCAGAAATCATATTTAAAATGTAATGCCACACGATTATCTTTCGGATAAATAAAATTCATGTCAATCGAATAATCCATCGTTGTTTTATTGCAACTTAAAGTTCTAATACCTCTATAAAAAAACACCCTTCATTTTGTTTTGATGGCTCGAACCTTGGTTTACGTCTAATAAGCCAACACACCTACCTAGTAGACTACGGCGACTTTGGCGGTCAAGCCTTTAGGCGATCAAAATTTAAAAGCAGTATCCAACGCTCCGAAACCAGGCTTATAAAGTCCTAATGAGATGCGTCGAGTCCTGGTAAAACGGTCAAGCCAACCATCAAACTGATTTTCCAATTGCCAACAGCCAGTGAAGCATCTCCCTTGGCCTTGGAAACTCATACAAAATGGCTTTTTGCCTTCAAAATAATAACTCAGTTCGATGGTACATCTGCAGATGAAGTCACGGAGCACGAGAAAAACTCTTTCCAAAGGGCCAGAACTATAAATGCTACCTCTTCTGTTGTAGAGAAACGCTTCAGAAATTTGCTTCCAAAACCCTCGACAAGATTGCATAAAGTCTTGGCAAAAGACTACCTAAGTAAAGCTGTACTTGACTACAATGCGAGCGAGGCCGCGATATTGTTAAGCAATTGGAAATTAGTTTTCAGTCCAGATTTAAATGGCGGGTTTATGGAAGCAGTAATTTGGGGTTTGTGATGTTTTTCACATCGAAATTGTTATTAAAATTGTGAAAATGGGAGCAATTTTCTAAAATATTTAAACTTCTAAAGAAAAAATCTCCTTTTCTTTCAAAAGGCCATGGTTTTCAATTTCATATTAAGTTTCATAATTCAAAACCCCTTTTGTAGATATTATTTCATAATCTTTACATTTCTTATAATAAAGGGTGTTTTTTTATAGTGGTATAGAACTTTAAGTTGCAATAAAACAACGATGGATTATTCGATTGACATGAATTTTATTTATCCGAAAGATAATCTTGTGGCATTACATTTTAAATATGATTTCTGGCATATGACCGCCACAGCTGGCGCGGATGTAGTCCAATCTGGACGTCCAATTTTCGATGACTTTTTCCAACATTTGTGGCCGAATATCGGCAATAATACGGCGAATGTTGTCTTCCAAATGGTCATGCGGCTTGTGGCTTTACCGCATAGACCAATGACTTTACATAGCCCCACAGAAAGTAGTCTAGCGATGTTAAATCACAAGATCTTGGAGGCCAATTCACAGGTCCAAAACGTGAAATTAGGCGGTCACCAAACGTGTCTTTCAATAAATCTATTGTGACACGAGCTGTGTGACATGTTGCGCCGTCTTGTTGAAACCACATCTCCTGGACATCATGGTTATTCAATTCAGGAATGAAAAAATTAGTAATCATGGCTCTATACCGATCACCATTGACTGTAACGTTCTGGCCACCATCGTTTTTGAAAAAGTACGGACCAATGATTCCACCAGTTTTTCTGGATGTAACGGTGTTTCCACATACACTTGAGGATTACCTTCACTCCAAATGCAGCAGTTTTGTTTGTTGACGTAGCCATTCAACCAGAAGTGCGCTTCATTGCTAAACAAAATTCTCTTATGAAAATCGGGAACAACGGTAATCTCGTTTTGGGCCCATTCGACGAATTTACGCCTTACTTGATGATCTTTTGGCTTCAAATCTTGCACGAGTTGGATTTTGTAAGCACGCAAACCAAGATCCTTCCGCAAAATCTTCCATAAAGTGGATGGACACAGATCCAATTCCTGTGCTCGATGGCGGATTGACTCATTCGGGTCTTCCTCAATGCTACGCTCTACAGCAGCAATAGTTTCTTCTGTACGCACCGTACAGCGTCTCTGGGGATGCGAGTTATCAATAAGAGTAAACGTGTTGCGAAAACGTTCCATGGTTAATCGAATTAACTGCTCTGATGGACGATTTTGTCGACGATAAAATGGACGTAGTGCGCGATACGTTTTCCGCACAGAACCATTATTTTCGAAATAAAATTGCACTATTTACAAGCGTTGTTCAGGCGTGAGTCTATTCATGATAAACCGGTCGCCATCTTGAAAAGTAATGCCAACTTAAAGTTCTATACCTCTATAAAAACACCCTTTATATGTATGTATGTATGAGAAAAACAAGTCTAGTGTGCCAAGGAATGGTTTCATTTGAGATGGAGGCTAATGTCTATTAGCCGACCCAATTTGGAAGACAGACAGTAATAGATAGGGGAGAGTTTTGTGGTCAGTTTAGATCTTCTTGACATGGGCGAACTTCCTGATAGTGATTGTTGCACTAATATCAGATCGGCTCTAATCATGTCTTAATCATGTGTTTAAGCCCTAGCAGAGCGGCAATATGAGAGTCCCTCATAGTTCCCTCATTTTCTTTGCCGTTAACTTTTGTCGTGCAGTGTTAATATTTCTTCTACGATTTTTTCTTTATCCTGTGTGTATATAAATAAACCATTTCAAATACTTCTTTCTATTTTTTTCAATGTTTTAATTTAAAGTTTTTCTCTCTCCTGCCTGTTTCGTAATTTTTCCCAGTTTTCCATTTAAAAAAAATAAAAATTTTCTTCTTTGTTTCAAATCGCTTCCATCAATATTTGATTTGAAAAACTTATTTCCTGTTAAGTCTGCACGTGTGTGTGTAATTCAGTATCTGTGTATGTGTGTGATTCTTTATGATGTGGTTAAAAAGTTTAGTTTCCTAACTGTTCCTACGTGTGGGCCAGTTGGTTGATTGGTTGTATGGTTTCCAACATATGATGGATGTTGCAAGATAAACTTGAGTTTTTTATGATTTAATATGTGAACGTGTTGAAAACTAAATAATGGTTCTTCTGTAAATATTGATGAGCATAAAAGTTATACTCTTAAGGGGTTAATATCTGTCCATTAAAAAGAAAAAAAAAAACATAAAAAGAATGTGAATTAAAAATTTTATTCTTCACAATTTTATTTCAAAAATTAAAATGTTTCCTTTTAGCTTTCCTTGTTGGCTTGCATTTGCTTTATTAACCTCTTCCTGCTATTTACAATGGACCACAATTATTTGTTTATTCTCTTCTCATTGTTATTGTTATTTTTATTGTTAATACTGCTGCTGACCTTTTTTTTGTTTGTGGCCATGTTTGTTGGTAATTTTCTAGACCCGTTTCTTCATTATTTTAATGGCCACAAAAGCATTTTCGTTATAGAAAATGTTTCTTTCCTTTCTTCCTTTATATTATTATTACTGTTATTACTCGCATTGTATTGTTAACAACTGTTGCCACAACAACAATAACAACAACAGTAACAACAAATAATCAGGTTATTTAGTCAGCAATATTTTTTAGTTTATTTTTTGAACAAAGACTTTAACTAAAAATGTAGCAGAAAAGTACCTTTTCTACCACTACTAACTGATGACTCTGGCTACTTATTTACCACTTGTGTGGAAAACTGTTTTGTTTGCTTAAAATATTGCTGCTAAAAATTGCTAAAGGGGATTTATTTTATTTATTTCGTTGTTGTTTCTATATAAACTTTTTCGATAACAATCATTTTCTATAGAAAAGTTTTCGATAACAACAATTTCCTAGAGACAAGTTTTCGAAAAGAACAATTTCTTATAGAAAAGTTTTCGATAACAACAATTTCCTATAGAAAATGTATCGATAACAACAATTTCCTATAGAAAATGTATCGATAACAACAATTTCCTATAGAAAATGTTTCGATAACAACAATTTCCTATAGAAAATGTTTCGATAACAACAATTTTCTATAGAAAATATTTCGATAACAAAACTTTTCTATAGAAAATGTTTCGATAACAAAACTTTTCTATAGAAAATGTTTCGATAACAAAACTTTTCTATAGAAAATGTTTCGATAACAAAACTTTTCTATAGAAAATGTTTCGATAACAAAACTTTTCTATAGAAAATGTTTCGATAACAAAACTTTTCTATAGAAAATGTTTCGATAACAAAACTTTTCTATAGAAAATGTTTCGATAACAAAACTTTTCTATAGAAAATGTTTCGATAACAAAACTTTTCTATAGAAAATGTTTCGATAACAAAACTTTTCTATAGAAAATGTTTCGATAATAAAACTTTTTTATAGAAAATGTTTCGATAACAAAACTTTTCTATAGAAAATGTTTCGATAACAAAACTTTTCTATAGAAAATGTTTCGATAACAAAACTTTTCTATAGAAAATGTTTCGATAACAAAACTTTTCTATAGAAAATGTTTCGATAACAAAACTTTTCTATAGAAAATGTTTCGATAACAAAACTTTTCTATAGAAAATGTTTCGATAACAAAACTTTTCTATAGAAAATGTTTCGCTAATAAAACTTTTTTATAGAAAATGTTTCGATAACAAAACTTTTTTATAGAAAATGTTTCGATAACAAAACTTTTCTATAGAAAATGTTTCAATAACAAAACTTTTCTATAGAAAATGTTTCGATAACAAAACTTTTCTATAGAAAATGTTTCGATAACAAAACTTTTCTATAGAAAATGTTTCGATAACAAAACTTTTCTATAGAAAATGTTTCCATAACAACTATTCTCTATAGAAAATGTTTCGATAACAACTATTCTCTATAGAAAATGTTTCGATAACAACTATTCTCTATAGAAAATGTTTCGATAACAACCATTTTCTATACAGAATGTTTACAACAATTTTCTATAGAAAATGTTTACAACAATTTTCTATAGAAAATGTTTACAAAAATTTTCTATAGAAAAGTTTTCAATAAAAACAATTCCCCATAGAAAAGTATTCAATAAAAACAATTCCCCATAGAAAAGTTTTCGATAACAACAATTTCCTAAAGAAAAGTTTTCGATAACAACAATTTCTTATAGAAAAGTTTTCGATAACAGCAATTTTTCATAGAAAACTGTTCGATAACAACAATTTTCTATAGAAAAGTTTTCGATAACAATAATTTTCTATAGAACAGTCTTCGACAACAACCATTTTCTATAGAACAGTTTTCGATAACAACAATTTTCTATAGAAAAATTTTCGATAAAAACAATTTTCAGTAGAACATTCTTCGACAACAACAATTTTCTATAGAACAGTTTTTGATAACAACAATTTTCTATAGAAAACAGACTTTCTTATAAGAAAGTTTTCTATAGAAGAGTTTTCGATAACAAGAACTTTCTATGATCAATGGGTCAATTCGACCTCCGGGTACTGTACTTGTCTTAATTGACAAGTACACGTCCTCTAACCTAACCTAAGAATTTTCTAAAGAACACCTTTTTAAAAAGTACTTTAAAAAAAAACTTATTTTATTTCCTCATGTTTAAAATTTTGTTTCTACTTGTAGAACCACTTGATTGCTGTTCATTAAAAAAATATTTCCAAAGAACGTATGAAATCTAAACAAACTTGAAACTGTTCTATAAAGAGTCCTAAAAAAATTCCCCTTAACAATTTTGTTAAGTACTTTTATAGTGACATTCGAACAAAAGACAAAAAAAAAGAAAAACAAACTTAAAGAGAATATCACAATAAGTGAAGCACGAACGGGGAAACAAAACAACATCAACGTTTACTTTAATGCTCGCAAAGGGAAATAAACTGTTTACCTACAGGGGCTAAAAAGGGAATTATTTTGTAAACAACAGCAACAACAACAACAACACTGTGAAGTATAATAATAATAAAAGGAAATGCTTGTGAGTGAAAAGAAAAAACTTAACTTTGCGTTAAAAAGCAAATAATCCGGTCAAGTCATTTCGTTTAATTCTCTCTGCTTAAATAGCGTAGAACGTAGACAATAGTCAGGAAGAGTGTGAGTGTATGAAAAGGGGGAAGAAGAGGCTTTATGTTATTGGCCAAAACAAATTGAGCCAATTTAAGAAATCCTTTAAATGGAAGTGTAAGTGGTTTTGATATTTTCTGGTTTTTGCAATGTGAATATGCGATAAGATTACGTGGCCAATTGATTTTGGTATTGATGCCTTAAAATGGTGCCGAAGAACCCAGGAGTTTAGCTGTTTAATCGCGCATGGTTAGGCCGTAAAAGAATCTAATTATGTTGGCTAACGAAACGGTAAATAAAAATGCTAAGTTTCTTGGAATCCATGCAGCTGAATTGATGATTCGCATATATTTGCTGAATAATTTTTAATGAAAATTGTGTTTTTAATGAATTCAGCTGGCTGAATGTGAACTTTATGGTCAGGAAAATAAGGATTCAATTAATACTTGATGGATATTGCAGTAATGTGTGTATTCAGCTATCAGTATTACGACTATATTTGAAAGAAAATTTTTTTTATTGCCTAGGGTAAGTGTTAAATACATAAAAAATGGTTTATAAAGCCAATTCAGCCAGCTGAATACAAATATTTTATTGTTTTTTAATATTTAAATTTTATTTCGCTGCATTCCCATCACAAAAGCCGTATTCAGCTAGCTGAATTGTATACAAATAGGCATTTTAAAATTTTAAAACCGAAATATGACTAAATATTAGAATTCAGCTAGCTGAATTACAAGTTTTTATATACAACATATGAATTTTATGAAAAACAATACTTATTACATAATTCTGCATAATTCAGCTGGCAGCAAATACCAATAATTAAAAATATTGGACTATATTGTCCTTAGAATATTAAAACTTCTAATTTTGATTCAATTCAGCTTGCTGAATACGCCAATAAAACCCGATAATTACAATTTTGGGCAATTTTGTCCTTAAAATTTCTTAATTTAATACAATTCAGCTTGCTGAATAAGAGTATTGTGTCTTTAAATTAACACTTTGGATATACATTCTGTAGAAATAATAAAATAATGTGTATTCAGCTAGCTGAATAAAGGAATTCATTGTATTCAGCGTATTTTTCATAAATTTTAATGTTGAAACCGAAAAAATTATTAAATATTAGAATTCAGCTAGCTGAATTACAAGGTTTTATATACAGTATATGGATTTTATAAAAAAGAATACTTATTAGATAATTTTGTATAATTCAGCTGGCTGAATACATCAACAAAAACCAATAATTACAATTTTGGGCAATTTTGTCCTTAAAATTTCTTATTTTAATGCAATTCAGCTTGCTGAATAAGAGTATTGTGACTTTAACTTTGGATATTCATTTTGTAAAAATAATAAAATAATGTGTATTCAGCTAGCTGAATTAAGAAATTTATTGTATTCAGCTAGCTCAATTAAAGAATTTATTGTATTTAGCAAGATGAAGAATTTTTTATGTTCAGCGAGCGAATTGAAGAATTACTTGTAATCAGCTGGCTGAATTGAGGAATTACTTGTATTCAGCGAGCTGAATTGAAGAATTACTTCTAATCATCTAGCTGAATTCAGAAATTACTTGTATTTACCTAGCTGAATTGAGAAATTACTTGTATTTACCTAGCTGAATTGAGGAGTTACTTGTATTCAGCTAACTAAGTTAAAGAATTACTTATGTTTAGTAAGCTGACTTGATTAATTACTTGTATTTAGCTAGCTGAATAGAGAAATTACTTGTATTTACCTAGCTGAACTGAGGAATTACTTGTATTCAGCGAGCTGACTTAAGAATTACTTGTAATCATCTAGCTGAATAGAGAAATTACTTGTATTTACCTAGCTGAACTGAGGAATTACTTGTATTCATCTAACTAAGTTAAAGAATTACTTGTGTTTAGCAAGCTGAATTGAAGAACTAATTGTATTCAGCTAGCTGAATTGAAAAATTACTTGTATTTACCTAGCTGAACTGAGGAATTACTTGTATTCAGCTTATTAAGTTAAAGAATTGCTTATATTCAGCTAGCTGAATTGAAGAATTAATTGTATTCAGCTAGCTGAATTTGAATTCTATGAAATTTTTATTTTCTAAATGGCTGCTGCCGACAAAAATGTCGAATTTCTTTTGCTGAATAAAGGAATTTGTATGGAAAATTGATTGTTTAGATCGATAAGCTTAAAATGATGAATTCTTCTACAATTCAGCTAGCTGAATACATAATTCTTTTTATAGAAAATGTATTTAATTTTAGTTTTTCTGTTTAAAATAAAAATTTTACCTTCAGCTGAAACTGGCCCCGAAATTAATTAAAGCCTTCATTTTGTGCAAATTTTTTTTACGCCTAAGGTGGGTGATAAGCTCATTTTGTCCACTTCATTAAAGAAAAACGGAAAAAAATAGAAATAACGGTAATTCAAAAGGAAGTTTGCAACGGAAATGAATAAAACATTTTGTTAAATTACATTTATTTACAAGATTTTTTTTTGTTTGTTGTTGTTGGCTCAACGAAATTACAACGAAAAGGGGGAGAGGGGACAGTAAAATTTGTAAAAGTAATTTAGTTTAATTTTTCATGTTCTCGTTGTTGTTGTTGTTGCTGCTGGCTATTTTTTCTATTTTTTTTTTCAATTTAAACTCACATTCATGCACACATTCTCGTACATGCTGGCTGTGAGGAAAAGGAAATGACAACACACGTTAAGATATAAAAACAAAATATATTGCATAGTTACAGGCGTTATTTACACGTCCAAGCATGTATGCTTTCTTCTACACTCATATGAAAAGTTTATTAACGTTTCTTTAGGGCAAGAGGGCAAGAGGGAGAGAGAGAGAGAGTGAAGGAGAGTGGGAACAGCCAAGTAGTAATCGTAAAGGTAAACGTATCATGATGTATCAACGTTAAATGCTGTGATATTTTATCCCTCGTGTGTGTTAAACATAAGCGATGATGGGCTACTAAAACATAAATGAAAATTGTCATACGAGGGTAATTTCACGTATATTTCTTAATTCAGCTGAATTATTTGAAAGAGAAATTTTTTTATTGCCTAGGATAAGTGTCAAATACATATAAAATGATTTATAAAGCCAATTCAGCTAGCTGAATATGAAAAAATTACTGACTTTGAATAGCTTTACTTGTTTTCTGCAAATTTTAAGCCACATTACTCATATTCAGCTAGCTGAATTGATGAAAAATAAAATAATTCCATGTTTTAAAGTCAAAATTGAATCATTTGTTCATCTAAAATGTTTATAACATAAATTCAGCTACAAAATATTAAAAAACTTTCCAATTGTGTTCAATAGTTAACCTTAAGTACCTAAATGTTGTACAAAAATCCAATTCAGCTAGCTGAATACAAATATTTTATTGTATTTTAATATTTAAAATTTTATTTCGTTGAATTCCCATCATAAAAGCCGTATTCAGCTAGCTGAATTGTATATAAATAGGCATTTTCAACAAAAATTCTTAATAATAATTCTATGAAATCCTTAAAGTATTCCATGGACTTTTAACAGCCTGTTAGTGATGCTATTTTTATTTGTTTTTAAATGCTATGCCTTTAGCTACTGACCGGGCTTAATGGATTAAGACAAACCATAAACGCTATTACGTACACACATGCACACTAAAAAATGTACCAAAAATTCCTTCAACTAACGGCCGGCTGTATATCTCGTATACAGAGAGAAAGAGAGAAGTACAATCACAGCAGGTATGGCATTAACATGTAAAACGTACACATGTATAGCCCTAAACACAAGTTTACATACTCCTCCATATAAAAAAAAATGTTCTTTAAGGCCTCTAGGTATATTGGAAGACAGTGGTTACATTTATCTTATAATACTGCCTGAAAAGTTATGTTATCGAAATATTTTCTATAGGAAAGTTTTGCTATCGAAACATTTTCTACCGAAAAAGTTTGTTATCGAAACATTTTCTTTAAAAACATTATGTTATCGAAACATTTCCTATAGAAAAGTTTTGTTATCGAAACATTTTATAGACAAAATTTTTGTTATCGAAACATTTTCTAGACAAAAGTTTTGTTATCGAAAGTTTTTCTATTGAAAAGTTTTGTTATCGAAACATTTTCTATAGAGAAGTATTGTTATCGAAACATTTTCTGTAGAAAAGTATTGTTATCGAAACATTTTCTATAGAAAAGTTTTGTTATCGGAACTTTTTCCATGGAAAAGTTTTGTTATCGAAACTTTTTCCATAGAAAAGTTTTGTTATCGAAACATTTTCCAAAGAAAAGTTATATTATCGAAACATTTTCTATAGAAAAGTTTTGTTATCGAAACATTCTCTATAGAAAAGTTATGTTATCGAAATATTTTCCAAAGAAAAGTTATATTATCGAAACATTTTCTATAGAAAAGTATTGTTATCGAAACATTTTCTACAGAAAAGTATTGTTATCGAAACATTTTCCATAGAAATGTATTGTTATCGAAACATTTTCCATAGAAAAGTTTTGTTATCGCAACATTTTCTATAGAAAAGTTTTGTTATCGAAACATTCTCTATAGAAAAGTTTTGTTATCGAAACGTTCTCTATAGAAAAGTTTTGTTATCGAAACATTTTCTATAGAAAAGTTTTGTTATTGAAACATTTTCTATAAAAAAGTATTGTTATCGAAACATTTTCTATAGAAAAGTATTGTTATTGAAACATTTTCTATAGAAAAGTGTTGTTATCGAAACATTTTCTATAGAAAAGTGTTGTTATCGAAACATTTTCTATAGAAAAGTGTTGTTATCGAAACTTTTTCCATAGAAAATATTTGTTATCGAAATTTTTTCCATAGAAAAGATTTGTTATCGAAACATTTTCTATAGAAAAGTTTGTTATCGAAACTTTTTCCATAGAAAAGTTGTGTTATCGAAACTTTTTCCATAGAAAAGTTTTGTTATCGAAACTTTTTCCATACAAAAGTTTTGTTATCGAAACTTTTCCATAGAAAAGTTTTGTTATCGAAACATTTTCTATAGAAAAGTTTGTTATCGAAACACTTTCTATAGAGAAGTATTGTTATAGAAATATTTTCTATAGAAAAGGTTTGTTATCGAAACATTCTCTATAGAAAAGTTTTGTTATCGAAACATTCTCTATAGAAAAGTTTTGTTATCGAAACATTTTCCATAGAAAACTTTTGTTATCGAAATTTTTTCTATAGAAAGGTTTTGTTATCGAAACTTTTTCCATAAAAAAGTTTTGTTATCGAAACTTTTTCCATAGAAAAGTTTTGTTATCGAAACATTTTCCTTAGAAAAGTTTTGTTTTCGAAACATTTTGTATAGAAAAGTTTGTTATCGAAACATTTTCTATAGAAAAGTTTTGTAATCGAAACATTTTTAAATTACTTTGTATGCTCTCATACCACCGTGCATGCCCTTTATGTGTGCATTCGATTTAGTCTGGTAAGCATTGTTTCTTCCAAAAGATATATTTATTCATACAGCATTACCACGCTCTATCAACACTAAAGCACTGGCCAGCCGTAGGTAGACACTTTATTCTACCAGCAGCTGTTGCTGGCCATGTCCACTAAATATCTTTCACACTTTTTCCCCGTTGCCTAAAAAATATTTACAATGTCCAATGACATCAAGTTCGCCATAGGATATTTTTTATTTTGAGATTCTACCGGACGTTTTTTCGTTTATTTTTTCGATAAATCTTTGGAAGACAATTTTGTTGTTAATTTTGTTGTTGTTATTGTTTTTTGGTCTTTTTCTGGTCTGATTAAGACCTTGTAAAGCCTTTTAAATGAAATATTTCAACTATTTTTGGACTTGTTTGTGGGTATACCAAGTAGTGGGGAGAGGTAAAACATAACAATAAATATTATCGATTACTGTGTACTTAAGGCCGAATATGGAATAAAATATTTTCGATAAATAATAATGGCACAGAGAGGACTTAAAGGAAACTGTTGAGAGTGAAGCAAAATAAAATATCGTCATGGTTTTAATGTTTAATTTACACGAAATATTTTTTTATGTAAATTGTTTTCTTTAGAAAATTTTCTATAGAAAATTACAGTTGTGTAAAATTATGTTGTTATCGAACAAATTTTACATAGAAAATTGTAATCGAGATTATGAAAAAATTTTCCTTAAAGATTGTTGTTGAAAAGTTTTGTTATCGAAAGATTTTGTCATAAATATTTTTTTATAAAAGGATTGTTATAAAATGTTTCTATAGAAAAGTTGTGATATTGAAACATTTTCTTTCTTTTATGTTATCGATAAATTTTCTATACGAAAGTTGTGTTATCGAAACATTTTCTATAGAAAAGTTGTGTTATCGAAACATTTTCTATAGAAAAGTTGTGTTATCGAAAAATTTTGTATAGAAAAGTTGTGTTATCGAAACATTTTCTATAGAAAAGTTGTGTTATCGAAACATTTTCTATAGAAAAGTTGTGTTATCGAAACATTTTCTATAGAAAAGTTGTGTTATCGAAACATTTTCTATAGAAAAGTTGTCGTATCGAAACATTTTCTATAGAAAAGTTGTCTTATCGAACTTCTTCTATAGAAAAGTTGTGTTATCGAAACTTCTTCTATAGAAAAGTTGTGTTATCGAAACATTTTCTAAAGAAATGTTATGTTTTTGGAACTTCTTCTATAGAAAATTTATGTTACCGAAATATTTTCTATAAAAAAGTTATGTTATCGAAATATTTTCTATAAAAAAGTTATGTTATCGAAACATTTTCCATAGAAAAGTTTTGTTTACGAAACATTGTCTATAGAAAAGTATTATAATCGAAACATTTGCTATAGAAAAGCTTTGTTATCGAAACATTTTCCATAGAAAAGTTTTGTTATCGAAATTTTTTTCGTAATTTCGTAATGAAAGTCCTTCTTTTTCTAAAAACTTTTTTAGTAAATTATCGTGCAATGTTTTGTAGAAATAGCAGTCCTTTAGCAAAATATTTTGAAAATTTTTAGTTAAAATAAACCCAACACACATGATTTATGTATGTTCACCTTAAAGAAAAATTTTTTAAATTAAAAACTCTATGGTTTCTTAAAATTTTTACTCCATTACGACCTTTAAAATATTTCCGCTTTGTTGTGAGTGTCTATTTGAAGCACATTTTTAAGAATGTAATCCCTAAAAGGTATACGAATATGCAAAATAAGGGATACGCAGGTCCTTTATTTAATTTTATTGCATACTTTTAGGCAAGTTTATTTTATTGACACACATGTAAACTATTATGCAAAGGCGAGTAAAAGTTTTACAATATTTTTGCCTTTTCTTTATGAAAAATAAAAAAGAAAATACAAACTCCACATAATTCCTTATATTGTTGCCATATTTTGTAGATATTTGCTCTCCCTTTTTTTCTTTGGAGAAACTAAACTAACCAGAAGATGATTCTTGGGACTTAGTATTACTCAGTAACTTAAATGCTCTAAAATGTTTTCCTTTCCTGCATACGATTACAGTGAAACGTCTAGAAATTGGTGTTCTTAAAACCCCCTTTTATTTTGAATTTTCTTTTATTCAAACCAAATATTGTAGCACCACTGATTCGAGCTTTAGATGTTTGCCTGTATGCGTTTACATGCAAATGTGGTAGAACGATTGACGGTAAAGGAGGTAGAGGAAGAGTGGTACTGTGTTTCAAATTTTCACAAAAATATCACAGATTTTATTTTAGAGTTTTCCTATTATTTTCTTGTTGGGTTTTGTTATTGCTGTTGCTTACAACAATAAATAACATTTTTCGTTTCCATATGGAAGTGAAAAATAAAAACGAAAATTACACAAAATGGGTAACAATAGTGACAGGGTAACGTGTAATAAATCAAACAAAAAAATTAATAAATTAAGCATTTTCTATAAAAAAGTTATGTTATCGAAACATTTTCCATAGAAAATTTATGTTATCGAAACATTTTCCATAAAAAGTTTTGTTATCGAAACATTTTCTATAGAAAAGTTTTGTTATCGAAACATTATCTTTAGAAAAGTTTTGTTATCGAAACATTTTCTATAGAAAAGTTTTGTTATCGAAACATTTTCTATAGAAAAGTTTTGTTATCGAAACAGTTTCCATAGACAATTTTCGTTGTTGAAACATTTTCTATAGTTATCGAAACACTTTCTATAGAAATGTTCTGTTATCGAAACATTTTCTATAGAAAAATTTTGTTATCGAAACCTGTTTTATAGAAAAGATTTGTTATCGAAACATTTTCCATAGAAAGGTTTGTTATCGAAACTTTTCCCATAGAAAGGGTATGTTATCGAAACACTTTCTCCAGAAAAAGTTTTTTATTGAAAAACTTTCTAAAGAAAAAGTTTTGTATTCGGACATTTTATACACAAATTTTCACAAATTTTTCTATAGAAAAGTTTTGTTATCGAAACATTTTCTATAGAAAAGTATTGTTATCGAAACATTTTCTATAGAAAAGTATTGTTATCGAATCAGTTTCTATAGAAAAGTATTGTTATCGAAACATTTTCTCTAGAAAATTATTGTTATCGAATCAGTTTCTATAGATAAGTTTTGTTATCGAAACATTTTCTATAGAAAAGTTTTGTTTTCGAAACACTTTCTATAGAAAAGTGTTGTTATCTAAACACTTCCTATAGTAAAGTTTTGTTATCGAATCACTTTCTATAGAAATGTTTTGTTATCGAATCACTTTCTATAGAAATGTTTTGTTATCGAAACATTTTCTATAGAAAAGGTATATTACCGAAACACTTTTTGCAGAAAAGTTTTGTTATCGAAACACTTTCTGTAAAAAAGTTTTCTTATCGAAAGACCTTTTGTATAAAGGTTTGTTATCGAAACGCTTTAAAAAAATTTTGTTACCGAAACATTTTCTACAGAAATATTTTGTCATCGAAGCATTTTATATAGAAAGGTTTTGTTATCTAAACATTTTCTATAGAAAAGTTTTGTTATCTAAACATTTTCTATAGAAAAGTTTTGTTATCGAAACATTTTCTATAGAAAAGTTTTGTTATCGAAACATTTTCTATAGAAAAGTTTTGTTATCGAAACATTTTCTATAGAAAAGTTTTGTTATCGAAACATTTTCTATAGAAAAGTTTTGTTATCGAAACATTTTCTACAGAAAAGTTTTGTTATCGAAACATTTTCTACAGAAAAGTTTTGTTATCGAAACATTTTCTACAGAAAAGTTTTGTTATCGAAACATTTTCTACAGAAAAGTTTTGTTATCGAAACATTTTCTATAGAAAAGTTTTGTTATCGATAAGTTTTCCATAGAAAATTATTATTATCGATAAGTTTTCTATAGAAAATTATTATCGATAAGTTTTCTACAGAAAATTATTATTATTGATAAACTGTTTACGTTATTCTATGTTATCTTGTACTGAGGATTGACCTGTCAGTTTGTTTAGTTTATTTAAGACTGACTGACTAACTGAGTGTGTGTTAGTGACTGAGTAACAACGTACAACAGTAACTAAGGATCACATTTCAAATGGTAGAATATTTTACAAAAAAATTTTTTTTTTGAATTCATATGCTGTGTAACCTATAACGGAGTATGTGTGTGTGTGTGTGTGACATGCACACACATATAAAAGTGTGAGTGTTTGTAAGGCAATGTGTCAAAATAAAATGTCAAGTCAAGTCTTATTTATTTATGATACTATTTTGAGTAATTTTTTCTCTCTCTGTTCGTGTGTGCTTTTGTGTGTGTGCGTGTGCATTCTGTTGCTCTTTTGTTACCCAAATTTGTTTTTGTCAAGTTGATTATATTTTTTTCCTCTCCTCTCCTCTTTTGTTTTGATTTTATTTTGTGTTGAATTGTTTCTCTTGGTTTTTTCTGTTTTTGTTGTTTTTTTTGGGTATTTTGTTGTTGTTTTTCTAATTTGTAATAATTTTATTATTTTATGGTTTTCAATTTTTTGATTTGCTTGAATATTTTATAACAACAACAACAACATGCCTGGATACATGTACTGTTGCTGGCCATTTTTTTGTTTTGTTTGGAGAAAAAAAAATCTTTGAAAAAAAATTGTTAAAATTTATGCTCGTAAAACTTTGATTCTGACAGTTAATTTTCTGTTGCCTTTTTGTGAAATTTATTTAGATTTAAATAAACTGACAGTCAGACAGAGAGACAGATTTCTTTCATTTTATTTGCAAATCAAAACCGAAGAAAAATAAAGTTTTTAATTGTTTTACAAATGAAGAAATAATTTATGGGAAAACAAATATTGGACATGTAAAGTAAAGAAAGGCAAACGAAAGAATGAAAAAAATTGTCAAATAATTTAGGTTTTTTAATAATGGAAACCAAATAAAAATTAATATTTAACTAGGATTGATGAAAAGAGAAGGACTGGAGGGGTCACATAGAGACTAAAGCACTTTAAACAAGGGAAAGTTTAGTCATATACAAACGCCAATGAAATAAATTCATCCAGTAGTATGGAAATTAGTTGATTGAGCTTTCCATGACACTGGAAGACTTATACAGATGAATAACACTTCAGATGCATTCTTAGAAATCCACTGTTATCTCAGACATGATATTCATTCATATTAATAACAGAAATGAAATGACTTTCACACCATTTTCAGGCTTATGCTTTCGATAACAAGTCACGCTCGAAACATTTTGACGCCACTCACGAGTTTGTTAGTCACAATGAAACCATTTTGAAGCTCTAATGAATGCAGAAGACCTAATGACTTTCCCAAAAACAAGGTTAGTTTCTCTGCCACACTATACGAAGAGTTTCTATACGAACGCTTTTACCACCTTTTTCGTTTAATAGCGACCAAGGAAGTGATGATTGTTTCATCCTCCTCATAGACATCATGGCCCATACAAAAGCCGTGATGCTAAAAACTTAGTCTTCTTCCTAGAATACCAATGAGGCAGTGACCCGTAACTACCATAAGTCCTTATGGTCAGGATGTTTCTGTGAATTCGAATTCGAATTCTTGTGAATGCGTTTGCAGAGTGTCCCTTGTGATTATAGAGCATCCACGTTTGTGAAGGCAGGTTTCCTGGCTCATTCGCGACGAGTAATATGCCTCTGCTATAAGTAAGGAAGGAGGAATATAAACCATGTTCGTCTATGACAGCTTTCTTTCATGCGAAACAGTTGAAAGCCTTACTTAGTGTAGGATTTTCGCCCGTGAAAGTTACTCCACCGTCTGATGGTGAGATTCTTCACCAACCACCGACTGAAATATACCGATTGTGAGACCAAACATCATATTCGTTACAGTTCTGTGGTCTTCCAACGATTACCGTACGACGTCCGTCAACCATAGTCTAGCAGGTGGTGTGTAGGCTTATTAGAGGCAGGGCCATGGTTCAAACTACAGGTCAGACTTCTTCAGCAAAACGAAATATGAAAAAAATTCTGGTAAAAACTCTCTGGGAGGAAAATAAAATTGCCATGAAAATTTTCTCAAAAAAATCTGTCGCTCGGAGTCTACTTTAAACTGTAGGTCTTACCACTCATGTATGAAGTTAACACACACAACATAAGTGGTGTGAGAAACTAGGTTGTAATCCTGACTAAATGGTTGTAATGACCAATTATGTATGTATGTCCGTCAGGCCAGCTGTGAATGTTGTTGTAGCTGCAATTGCTGAAGATGTTCTCTCTTAATTATAGAAAGTTTGTGTAAAACACGTCTGGCAAACAGTCCACCATTCCATGTGTTGCTCAATCGCTTCATCTCTGGTTATTCCCTGATCATTTTACAGGGCAGCTATGTTTTGTTGACAGCACAAAAATACTTGCAATATTGCTACGTTCTGCTGTACTAGTAAGAGTAAGGAATGGACTGATATTGGATATTTTCTTAAATCACTTGGCGCCTGCTCTATTGCAAGAGATGCTGCTGATGGATTTGACCTTTGCTCAAAAGACTTTTTAAAGCTGTGGACTTAAAAATATTCCCAGGCTCTTGCAATGGAGAGGTAGAGACTCTTAACTTTTTTATAATTTTTTGTAATTTTTGTTTAAATCCTTTGGAGTTGAGATGATGTATGTATATATCGGGATGTATATTTGTGACATCACAATCGCACTAATCTTTGGCCCAAGCGGTACCTTATCCTTCCTCACGGCATTACTTATCTCCCGTTATAGAAAGGTTTTATTATCGAAACACTTTTTATAGAAAAGTTTTGTTATTGAACATTTTCTACAGAAAAATTTTCTTATCGAAACATTTTCTATAGAAAAGGTATGCTATCGAAATATTTTCTATAGAGAAGGTATGTTATCGAAACATTTTCTATATAGAAGGTATGTTATCGAAAGAGTTTTCATAGAAAATTTTTGTTATCGAAACAGTTTTCATAGAAAATTTTTGTTATCGAATCATTTTGTATAGAAAAAGTTTTGTTATCGAATCAGTTTCTATAGAAATGTTTTGTTATCGAAACATTTTCTATAGAAAAGTTTTGTTATCGAATCAGTTTCTATAGAAAAGTTTTGTTATCGAATCAGTTTCTATAGAAAAGTTTTGTTATCGAATCAGTTTCTATAGAAAAGTTTTGTTATCGATAAATTTTCCATAAAAAATTATTGTTATCGGTAATTTTTCTATAGAAAATTATTGTTATCGGTAATTTTTCTATAGAAAATTATTATTATCGATAAGTTGTCTATAGAAAATTATAATTATCGATAAGTTTTATATAGAAAATTATTGCTTAGAAATCGCATACATTTTATTACATGGAATAATTTTATAAAAAAAAATTAAATTAAATGAATTCAATGTACAAAAACTAGTTTCTTTTACTTCAAAACCTAGTTTACCATATACTTGGAGTTTTACTTCATGCATTCATTTAATCGTTCATTCATTCATTATCCTTTTAAATCCTTGATATTCTAAAATTACGCAAAATGTTTACAATTATGCAAAAAAGTTAAATGTGTATTTAAGGCTCTCTTTCACTCTCTCTCTCTCTCTTTCTCTTTCCCTCTTTTATGGCATGTATGGAAGTAAGTGTTTGTGTTTGTATAAGATAACGTACATATGTGCCGAGCCTTTTCACAAAAATCAAATTTACATTTGCGTTTAAGTATGAATTTATGCTCCTCATTGTTATTAAAAAAAAATATTCTACAGGAATACATACACTTTTCATATACACATACGTACACACATTACTATTACTAATACGTGTATGAGTATAGCAGGTGCTTTTTGTTGTTGTGAGAGCATGGGAGAAAGAATATAAAAGGAAAAGAAATCAACATGTCTAATGTTAAATATTTAAGCATAAACCAAAAACATTTCATAGTTATTTTATACACACACATACTCATACACAACACAACACTCCTCACTCTCTATTTTATTTTATTTTTTCTTCTCTACCCACCATCATAACAAACATACCCACCATCATCACATAACAAACGCTCTCTCGTTTTTTGTTTAGACACCAAAATAACTTTCTTTAGTAAACTAATGTATGTCGACGTTCATATTACTGCAAACAGCAGCTTACAAAACACTGTTACTTAGAGAGAGAGAGAGAGAGAGAAAGAGAGACACGGGAACAGAGAGTAAAACGAAAAAAAAATCAACATCATTTGTAACTGTTCTGTAGCTATTGTTGGTATTTAAACATTATTGCAACGTGATACAAGTTAAGCTCTATGAATGCATGCCAGTGTCTGAGAGCGTAGGAGCAAGAGTGTATGTGTGCGTGTGTATACGCCTGGGTTTAACACCCCACATACCAACGACGCAATCATCGTTAACGACAACGAAGAAGATATTGTTGAAGTTGTTGTTGTACTTGGCTATTTATGTTTGCTCATGTTTATAAAACTATTTACACATACAGTGCGTTATAAAATTAAGCGCAAAAAAAGAAAGACTGAAAAATATTGTGTGTTTATAAGTTAAAATTGATGATTTTTTTTAAATAATTTTCTTATAATAGTAGGTAAATAGGTAGAGATTTGATTCTAAAGGACCTTTTGTGCCTTACTTTGGTTATGATTAGTGATTGGACGCCTTGATTACCGCTACACCAGAGATCAGCAATGAATCGAATTTTGGCTACTCATAAGTACTCATGAAATTTTAAGTACAGTATTGAAATCCAACTACTCTGATTCATTCATACTCACAACAAAATTGATTGACATGATAAGTACATGTTGCAATGAGTATGAGTACAACGTTGACATCAAATTCATAACATTCGAAATATGTTTGATTCATACGCCTACTCATTCAGATTCATAAATTTAGAAAAATACTCAAATAATACTTATAAATGATTCGAGTGATTCGAATGCATTCATCAAAATTTACACTCTTAGTTGTTGTTGCATTTACAAAGGAAGAAGAAAGACACATAAACAAAAAAGACAAAGACAGCAAGCAGAGCAAACACACAACCTTCTTTGTGAGTATTGCGTAGTGTTCGTACGCGTGTATACGATGAGTCATGGAGAGTCGAAATCGATAACATCTCATGCGTATTGTTAAGTATGAGCACCATGAGTATTTCAATACTTTGAATATGAGTAGTTTGAGTGTGACATTAAAATAAGTATGAATGCGTATACGTATCAGAAATTATAAGTATGATTCGAATCTACTCATCGTTCTGAATACTCATTGCTGACCTCTGCTCTACACAATTATCAAAGCAATCCGTATATATGGAATATAATTCTCAGTAAACAACAATCGTTTACCAGTGCTATTCCTCTCACATGTTTACACCAATAAAAAGGACAGGACGGGGCAAAAGCAATATTCAAACAGCAACCTCTACGTCCTGCAAAATGAAATCCATGAGCTCTCCCAAGGAAACAGATCTGATTTCCTTCAGTTACAAAGGATACTGATTGAAAATGTTCTAATTAGTATTAGTCAGCGCAAATGAAATGTTTTAATTGAGTCCTGTGGTTGCATATTCCTCTGGAAGGCTTAACCTGTTGAGGTAACATACATACATACATACATAATTGGTCGTTACAACCCTTCAGTCAGGATTACGACCTAGTTTCTCACACCACTTACGTTATGTGTGTTAATTTTATATATGAGTAGCGGGACCTACAGTTTAAAGTCGACTCCGAACGACAGATTTTTGAGAAACTTTTTCATGGCAATTTTATTTACTCGCAGAGTTTTTGCCAGAAATCTGCTGAGAGAGGAAGTCGCCGAAGAAATACTTTTTGTATTTTTGTTTTGATGTTTGGTCTAGGCTTTGAACCCTGGCTTTACGTCTAATAAGCCAACACACTACCTACTAGACCACGGCGACTTTTGAGGTAACACTTCAGTTTTTATTGTCGCCGTAGGCTACTAGGTATTGTGCTCGCTTATTAGATGAGATTCTGTGGTACAAACACCAGCTCAGACATGTCGAATAAAACAAAATGTTAAAAAATGTTTATATTGGCGATTTCCTCTAAGCAGTCTTATGGCAAAAACTCTGAGGGTAAATAAAAATTGCCATGAAAAGTTTCCTAAAATCTGTGGCTTGGAGTCCGCATTAAAATTCATGGGTAAACATGGGTGTTGTGAGAAGCTAGGTTGTAATCATGTAGCATAAGTAGTGTCCTGATTGAAAACCTACTGTCCTGGCAATGTTTACCTTACGTATTTCATTAATAGCTGCTCCAAAGACGCTACTAATACTTAAAAGTAAGGTCCTACTCTTAATGTGTAGCACTCTGAGAGCGTTTGTCCATTCTCAATATTTTAATCATAGAAAATGGATGTGATACATCGCATCTATCCTCTGCACTTCAGCAATTTCATCAACAGCGATTTTGGATTAACCCGGGAACCTATCGATCTCAACTCTGTACGTCGCTCTAAGTTGTTAAAAATGATCAAAGCAGTCTGCTATCAGGCGCGATTCTATCCAAATACCAAACCGCTGTTCATTGTCCGTCTTTACTAGCAGAAAATATAATTTTCTGCGCACCCAATAGGCTTATTTCAGCGCACACTGCTTGAAGCCCAGTTAGAAAAACACTTCTTCCTGCACTCATGGGGAAAGATACTCTTGAATTATATTGAAAAACCTTACACCATACATTCATAAACCATTTCAAGACACTGGGATAAACACAAAGCTTTCTTGAAATCCTTTTTCCATCATTAGGGAACATATTGTCAGCGTATACTCGTACAGTCAAATTTAGGATTCAGAATGTATCGAAGAATACTCATGTAACCAAAAACCGGTATTCAAATCGTGATGTGAATTTCTTTCTCAAGGATTTCCTCAAGTCCTCAATCGATTTACATAGAAGACATTATTTTTTAGGGAACGACAGGCGGCAACTCTATAATTCTAGAACTTTCTATAGTCTGTGAACCACATGTTTAATTGACAAACTTAATGCAATAGAAACTAAGAAAAAAGAGGAAAAATATTATGGAGGAATTCCCCAAACGATTTTCATAGAAGGCATTGCTTTTAGGGAACGACAGGTGGCAACTCTATAATTCTAGAACTTGCTATAGTCTGTGAATCACATGAATTTCTTGCTCAAGGAATTCCTCAATTCCCCAATCGATTCTGATAGACGACAATGTTTCCAGGCAGCGATAGGTGACAACACTGTTATTCTAGAACTTGTCATAGTCTATGAATCACATTTTTAACTGAAAAACTTACTTCATGAAACGGAAATAAAGCAAATAGATGATGGAGGAATTCCTCAAACGATTTTCATAGAAGCCATTGCTTTTAGGCAAAAACAGGTGGCAACATTATAATTCTAGAACTTGCCACAGTCTATGAATCACATGTTTAACTGAAAAACTTACTTCATGAGAACAGAAATAAAGCAAATAAAGGGTCCGCCAAATAACTTTTTCTTTGAAAATGCTTTAAAAGAAAACTACTGAATATTTGCTCAAATTTCTTTTTTTATTTGAAAGTACAATCCTTCCGGTTAATAATGGAAAATAATTTCATTCAAATGGCTGCCTCGGCTGGCCATGCAGTAGCCTACACCAGAAGATGCCGATTTTGGCAAAAAAAAGAAAACATCTTTTCAGATGAAGCTCATTCTGATCTTGGCGGGTATGTAAACAAGCAAAATTATCGCATTTGGGGCACAGAAAACCCGCACGCATACATTGAAAAGCCAACGCACCCAAAACGAATCACTATTTGGTGCGGATTTTGGTCCAGAAGCATAATTGGGCCATTTTTCTTCGAAAATGAGCAAGGAGTGGCCGTTACAGTCAATGGCGATCGTTATCGGGCCATGTTGAACGAATTTTTGTTCACAAAAATTGAAGAGGAGGATATTGGCAACATTTGGTTTCAACAGGACGGCGCTACGTGCCACACAGCCGAAGCTACACTCGATGTTTTGCGCCCTGTTTTTGAAGATTGCATTATCAGCCGCAGAGCTGATGTCGGTTGGCCACCTTGGAGCTGCGATTTGCTACCGTTGGACTATTATTTGTGGGGTGCCGGTCAAAGATAAGTGTTACGCCGACAAACCAGAGACAACTGACGCTTTAAAGGATAATATTCGTGAAGCCATTTGGTGAAATACAGCTGCACACAATCGATAATGTGCTTAAAAATTGCATCGATCATGTAGGCTACTGCATGGCCAGCCTAGGCAGCCATTTGAATGAAATTATTTTCCATTATTAACCGGAAGGATTGTACTTTCAAAAAAAAAAAGAAATTTGAGAAAATATTCAGTAGTTTTTTTTAAAGCATTTTCAAAAAAAAAAGAAATTATTTGGCGGACTTTTTAGAAGAGAAATTTGATGTTCCTTAAGCAAACGTAAAGGAACTAAAAAAAATTCTTTTTATTTGCTTTGGACGTCTACTTTTATTGTAAACTGTAACTAAAAAGTAATAAATTTTCTAGTAAATATACTTGAATAAGACACTTTTTAGTGTTTTTTTCCTTCGCTCTTTTCCATAATTCAACACACAAAGAGAGAAGAAACTCATAAAAAAGCTCATAAACATCACTTTTGTTTACCTTAAGGGGGGGGGGGGGGTGTATAACAGCTTTGTGTGTATGTGCAGGTGTATAATTCGTTTTTTTTTTTATCATAAATACACTTAAACTGACACAGATAAGATTTTATAAGGCACTCATACTCTCTTATGTTCTAACACTACCACTCCCACTGCTTTTTTCTTCGTCGTTGTATTTTGAACGTTGCACTTGCATTATGCTTTGAGAAAACAAGTGAAAATAAACACTCTTTAGGGAGTCGGTGTTATTGTTGTTGTGATTGTGCCTTAGAAAGTCATCATAAAACCTGTTTTGCACACACACACACCCGCTTACACACAGAGAGAACTCACGCACTGGTTTTTAGTTTGAAAAGATAAACAAATTTCGTTATTTTTACAATGCCAGGAGAGGGGGAGAGACCGTTACACCCACTCTCACATTCTCTCTTTCTCTTTCCCTTTCTGTCTCGATCTCTGTGATTACGGAGAAAAAAAAGGTAAACAAAGTAAAGAAACATTAAATGACTGTTGTATGCCTGTGGCTAAAATGAGAATATGCTTGCACTACTACTCATGCATGCGTACATACATGTGCTTGTTTATGTAGAGAAGTATGCATTGCAGTGCAGAACTGGTTTGTTTTTTTTTTTTTTGTACAACATTTAAGCAGAGATTTAATCAAAACAAAAATAACAACAACAACAAAGCAAATAAACAAACAGCATGTTTTCTTTGGGTATGATTTTGCATGGAAATGTGCGTGTCAGAGTTAATTCTTTTCGGTGTGTATGTGTGCATAAGAAACTATGTATTTTGGCACATGTTTAACCAAATAAGTATGCTACAGATTTTTGTTTTCTACTTAATTTAACTCTTTCTCTGTGTGTGTGTGTGTATTTTGCAAGGCTGTAATGAAGTCTATTTCTCGTTGTTGCTTAGAATTTATGCACAAGCAAATCTTTCTTTTTTTTCTTGTGTTTTATGCAGGATTTTAGAAAACCTATGCAATTCCTTTTTATTTTTGTATGTTTTTGTGTTATTTTCCTTGTTTTTTTTGACAAAATCTCTTGAAATTAAACACAATCACAATTGAGTCATGCAATGACAATGTAATTGAAATTTCCTGGTTACGCTTTACACATGTTTAATTAAGTGTAACAGTGGGGGTTAAAAGGAAAAACACATATTATTTTTTTCCTTTTGTAACGAAAAACCTTAAATTTCATTTAAATATGCTGCTACTGGCAAAAAAGCACTGATAGCATTCACATGTTTGAGATCAGAATGATATTCTCACATACCTTAATCAGATGAACTGCATACAGGGGGGACATAGGATAATAAAAAGTTGTAAGTGAGTGAGTCTTACGATACTTCCCGACACTTTTGCTGAGCGGTAATGTGAACCAATCAAGCGTAAATTCAAGTATTCGGTGCTTTGACAGTGTTTAGATAGCCGGAATTTTTGGCGCTGAAGAAAGTTTTCTTTGCAAAAGGCGTAGCGTAATTGAGGATAGCATTCTGGAAACTGTTGTGCCAGAAAGAGTCTTTTATCTGCAGTCTTTACTGTTATTCAGGAAAAGTAGATAAAAATTTGTTTTAAGAAGCTTGAGATACAGTTCTTATGAACTGCGAGTGGATACATACATACAGTGGTGGCCTTATGATTAGAAACGACTTGGCAACATGTATGTTTGTTAATTTGTTTTACACTTGTTTCCACTGTGTACCTGGGATCAAAGGCTTTGTTTGGAGGACGTCTTGCATATGTTTTTTCATCAAATTGGGACAAATTAAACATAGATTCGTCACTCCAGAGAACTCTGTTCCAGAAACATCGTTTCTAATTATAAGGCCACCACTGTACATACATAATTGGTCATCACAATCCTTCAGTCTGGATTACGACCTAGTTTCTCACACTACCTACGTTGTGTTTGTTAATTTTATACATGAGTAATGGGCTTACAATCGCAAGTCGAATCCGAACGACATATTTTTTTGAGAAACTTTTCATGGGAATTTTATATCACGCCCAGAGTTTCTGCCAGTTTTGTCGATTTGATGTCTAACCTGAGGCTTGAACCGAGGCTTTACGTCTACCTACTTGACTAAGGCTACGGTATGGATATCGCATGTAAAAGTGGCTATCCTTGTGGCCCATTATGACACCACAAATAATCTTTCTGCCTAATCCAGGAGCCATTCGAAGCTCAAGACAAAGTCGTTGCATTTCTTAGTGCCCGTTTCCAACAGGTCAGTGCGTTCATCTACATAATGGAGTATCATGTCCAAGATCCTACCGAAGCTTATGATAAAGCCGTTGCGTTTCTTAGTGCCTGTTTCCAATAGGTCAGCATGTTCATCTACATAATGAAGGACCATGTATTGCTTCTTGTAGTGACATGACGCAGGACATGTAGGACAATTTGCATGAATGTCTGATTTGTCGCAGTGCCTCACCCATATCCGAAGCGCCGTTCCCAAAGTCTACTAACACCTTGGCAATGCTAAGCCTTCAATTTCTATTGGGACTTCCAATGCAGAAAGTTTGTCCCTAATTTCGGAGGAACATATTAGGCCTAGTCAGTTCAGTTGCTACTACCATCTTGGCAATCCCAAGCCTTTAAAATTTTTAATGGGATTCCAAATACAGAAAGTTTGTCCCAAATTTCGGAGGAACATATCAGGCCTAGTCAGTTCAGTTGCAGTCAGCCATAATACTGTTTCCCCCAGTATCAATACGAGATGAACATTGTTCTGCTCGGTCATCTCGTTGTGAAACTTGAGCCTGAGGTTGTCTGAAACCCTTTTCGAGGTTATAATGTAAAAGCCTATGGCCTTTACAGCAATCTGTTTATCCGAAATTCTCAAATACCTCCTCCTCCAGTGGTCATCACAGCAATACTTGCGCCTGGAGTATGCTGCAATGCCCAGATAGCCTTATCAGACGAGCAATACCCAACGATTTCAATAATATTATTACGTTTTTACCTTTTTAAAAACGTTTAAATATGAGTTCGTTAATTGCAAACCAAGTAAAAACAAATATGTGTTTAATTTCAGTTAAACTCTCTTTATTCTTTACACTACTTTTGTGTGCCACCGTATACAACTTAACGATACAACAATAATAATGTGTTTTATTCACTAGTTCCCACAATTATTCGCTAGATCTTTACTACCACGACTTGTTTTGTTCACACGCAACTTCACACAAGGCTAACTGAATTCATACTGACTGCTGCCTGCTTTGTCCAGCCCTTTTATAGTCCGACACAACCAGTCTAACGAACATTCTTGAAGTGGAAGGTTCGTGATCTCGCCTTCTCGAGAGCTCTATTGCTAATACATTGTTGTTTGTGTACTTGGCTTATGTTGTCTATCCCTTTTTCGCACATACTTGTTGTTGTTGGTACCAGGCGCAACCAGGTTCGTTGTACATATGTGTGTGTGCAGCTTTAGATAATCAACACGTTCATTGTATTCTTAGTGTTAGTGTGTATTTGTATCGTGTGGCTTTTGTTTATCGTTTTGGTTGTTAAACGATATTAGATCGTTTCGATTTAGGTAACAATATTTTCTGAGCCTACAGCTTTAATGAGACTGTACCTTGTGCCTGTTTATTCTTGTCCAGAAGAGTTGTTCTGAACTTCCTGGCAAAGTTATAGTGCCTCGTAATGGAGCATAATGTTTCTGAAAGTGCTGATTCTATACTCGAGGTCATTATGCGAACATCTTCAGTCTTTCGAGGCCCAGATGCCACCCTTTCCAGTACAGATTTCCTTAAGAAATTAAGAACATGTTTTGAAATTTTTTTTGTATGTTTTTTATGTTAAATTGGTGCAGTTTTAGACTACCCTCGTAATAGTGTTCTTTTATTACTCTTCTCCTTGTATATTATTGTAAGAATTTTCAAAAATTTATTTAAAATGTACATGACTTTAATTAGAATACAAAAGGAATTACAACAAAGTGCTTAAAAGCTTTTGCACGAACACACACACACACACACTCTCTGCACAACCTTACTTAACCTCCAAAGTAGCTCAGGTATTAGGAATTCCAGAATCGTATAAGAAAGATAAATAATTATCTTTATGAAAGAGGGAGAGAGATAGAGTGAGTGAGAGTGAGAAAGAGAATAAGAAATTAAAAGTAAAAATAAATGTTTCGTTTTGTTTTTAACATTTTAATTTACTCGGCTTGCTTTTTAAAATTACAATTGAAACAATTTTTGTGGCATACATTTAGGGGTTTACAAAGAGGAATTCCTTTTTTTAGTTATGTGATGCAAAAATTTAAATTTAAATCGTTTTAAATAAAGAAATAAAGCAGATAAGCAATGTTTTTAAAAAGAGTAAAAGCTTTAACAATAAATGTGATGTTAAGTAACTTAATTTAAAACATTTTTAAAGCATACTTTTAGGGTTTAAAAAATATTTAAAAATTTTTGTTATAGGCTTAGAAATAAGTCGAAGGACATAACAACTGTAGATGGCTTAAAACAGTTTTTTTAAGGATAAATGAGAAGAGTTTAAGTAACTTTAATTGAATTTTTTTTAAAGCATACTTTGAGGTTTATACAATTGTGTTTAGAAATAGTTTTAGACATACTTTTCAATAACTTTTTCTTTTTTTAAATAAAATGATGAGCCATTTCGTCAGCTTGGTAGTCATGGCTTAAAACAGTTTGAGCAGTTGGAAGCAATTTGAAGCATACTTTAGGGGATTTCAGTCATAAATTATATTTATTTATTTATTTATTTATTAATTACAACACAATTACAAATTATATCCTAATTATATACGAGCGAAGTAACTTGACTATTTGCTCGGTGTAGTGTCACAGTCCAGAGTCTCTGTTGGGAATCGAACCTACGACCCTCACGCTAATAGTCTAGCACACTACCCACTAGACTACCAGGGCACCCTCATGAATTATATATTTTCTTTTTATTTTACGCCTTAGGCTGCTATCATTGGCTGTCAAATCTCATATGCTAATTAACCATCTTTCGAGGGGCAAAAAATATGCCACATAAACGTTACTCATTTCTAAGGCAAATAGGAGATAGTGGACCCACTTGTATAGGGACCAGAACAAGATTTGTGTTAAACCTAACCAGAGTCCATCTGAAGAAGCTTATGGCAGTCATAGTGGCTCCATAACACCTGGCCACATACGTCTGGAGGCTGGAAATATTTCACAAGGACTGTTGCACACGCTGTAATGACGAAAAAGAAAGGAAACTTTGAGCTTTGATTCGGCACCTGGAAACTTGAGACAAAGGAGTTTTGGGTATCCAAAATTTATCGGTGGACTAAGTCTAGCCATACGACATTTGGATGAATCTGTAGCTTCATGGAACTATTTTTTTTTCACGCCGCGGAGGGGTAAATGTACCTAACGGCACCATAGAGGAAGTCGTCACGTCCCCCGTGTGTGGGGCCCTCACCCACTAAATCCCACCCTCGTCTCGTGGACTTGTGCCCACTCCGGAACTACGGTGGTATTACTTCGGATTGGAGTCCCTTTGGCCCCTGCGTTGTCATATCCGCGTCCGGATTGCGTGTCGAAAGTTGAGGAGACCTCTAAGTGTCTCCACTATTCCTTTCCTCCAGGTCCCTGCTTCGAATTTCGCTTGACACGTGTGCCAGTTTCATCTATTCCGGCGTGCCAACATGTTCCGCAGCCTCAAGATCCCTCTTCTTCAGTCTTAGAATGCTCTCCACGTAATTCGCCACTGAGGTCCAATTTTCCCTACTCGCGATCATAATCCCGACAATGTTACCGGCCGTGATCGTCCCAACTATCGACGTCAGTGCAGAGCGATAGCTCTGCCAGCGTGCACACTCGAAAACACTTATGGAACTGCCAAAATTGTTAAGAAATGGTAGCCAGTAGCTAAAGTCCAATGATGGAATTGGAACTCTCGGCTCAAGTTTGCCCTGCTCTTAGAGGTGTTTAGAGCCTTAATCCCTGTAGCTAGAGGAATAATATTTATAATTTTATTGCAATATGAAGTGATTTTGTTATTTAAAAAAATATTAACTGCCTGCCTAAATGTATGCTATGATCTTGTAATTTTTATTTAAATCCTAATAGTATGCTTTAATATTTTTTCTGTTTGTTTAGAGTTTCTGGCTGGCACTTTGCTTAGCATATTTTAGCCATAAATCAAGCCAATAAATATCAACAAATTTGTACATCATCTGTTTAATAATCGTATTTAATAACATGAATTTCAATAATAAATTACTACCACTTTCAACACATACAGATAGAGAGAGAGAAAGAGAGAGAGAGAGAGAGAGCAAGGCAGCTAGACAAAGTCAATAGAGTGTTGTTGCAAGAGAGAGCGAGAAAGGAAAATAGAATCAAAACAAACCACAACTAAATGGCCATTAGTTAACAACTAACCAACATTTCCTATAGCGAGCGAGTGTATGCCAAAACTAACTAGTGGTTGGGTACAGAGAGTATGAAGTAATTGCCAATAGGAGAGGCTGGAAGTTGCCAGGCAATAGAGGAAAAAAGCCAAAAAACAATATATTTGTGGCTTTAATGATTACAAGTCTACACCATCTATCACTTGACTTCATTGTTGTTGTTATTGTTGTTGTTGTTCTTGCTGTAACGTAGTGTTAATGGTGTTGCCTTTATTGTTGAGGGTTTCATTCGTTTACTGCTGCAGTTTGGCACGAAGGACATGGTGCAGTTTCAATGGCACTTTAAAGTGGTTGCCCGCGCTGCCACAAGACCACAAAATCAAAATCCCCATACTAGTAACGCAAACATAATTTAAGTTGTTGTTACGAGAAAGCAAAAAAAAAATGCAAGGGAATGGTGCAACGGAGGCAAAAGTAACTGCAAAATAGTGATGTTTTGTGCATATTTTAATACGTTTAAGTGCTTACTTTAAAGGACGAAATCAAAACCCTAATAACAAGCCTTTATAGACAGACTTTGGCAACCATTAGGCGACTTTCGAAAAACATGGGAAAAAATTCCTTTTTTAAAGCTTTTAAATAATTTTGATTTTTTTTTAAATAATTTATTACCCTGCTTTGCATTACCATGGTATTTAGCGCAGTTTACTTGTTTTTTTTTTTAATTTAAAAATAAAACTTAAAAATAAAATGTTTTATGTGAGGGAAACTCTACCATTTAGAGCAGCAGCAGGAAATATTAAATCATTGACTTGCCAACATAAATTATGAGCCGCAATGATAGATGTTGTTGCCTGCATGCACAACAGGCCTCAAGTAAATTAGAAACAGTAACTGTAGTTGTAGCTGTAAACAGGATATAAATTTTCATATAATTTTTATGCACAATTTTTTGTTATTGTAATAAAACACTTTAAATGTGTAATAAAACTGAGATTAATGGGCCTGTTTGGTCAAGATTTTTTTTATTGGGAAAAATATTGTTACGAAAATGAAAAAAATCTAGGTACTGGTGTTTTGTTTTAACATCGTTTAACATTAAAATTATAAACAAAAGCTACAAAAACAAAATAATGCAAGTCCAGAAACCTGTTCATAGATTATCGTACTGCTTAATGTAGCAACAAACACCAGCATAAAAAAATGGTAAACAAGTAAACAAAAATATACCAAAAACACTACAAGAATAAATGTAAACAAAATACACGAACAACACTGCAATAATAAATGTAAACATCGTTGTTTATATATAGACATTTCGAGAATTCGAAGCCACGAACATTCGCCTTCAAGAATATTCATCAGACTGTTTACTCTGCCATATAAAAGGCAAAGCAGGAGACTCAGTTAGTGAAGTTCAGTCAGTCTTGTGTGAAGATGCGGTGTGTTTGAAGAGATTAATCGTAGTTTGAGGATCTCCGTTACAAAGATCTGTCGAATAATTGTCTAGTAATTGTTATTGTTTATGCAAAGAATGTAAACAGACGAATAACAAACACAGCAATTGTTGTTGTTTACATCAAGTTGTGAACAGTGGCACATAGAATTGCACGAATAATAAAGAATTTTAATTAAAAGGAAATACAAATTTATTTTTATTTTATTTGCTATCTACGAGTTCATATTTTAAACGTTTTTAAAAGATAAAAACGTAACAATATTTTGTAAATAATTTGCAGTGTGGTATGGATAGAGAGTTGCGGAATAGGTAGCATGATCTGCTTTCCCGATACACCCACTCACAGCTTTCTAAATTCACAAGAACTCTTAGTGCACGGCGTTGAAAAACAGTCTTGAAAACATGTGCTTATAGTGTTTAAAGTCATTAAACCATGTCACATCGGCCCTAATAATGGTAGACCGAAATCCCTCTCATTCTTTGAATTGAAAGCTCTCGCAAGACTTTTTTAAGTTCAACCATAGACCGGTCTCTGGTGAGTACTTTGCAATAGGCTTACGTTAAAAGTAATTCGCCTTAAAGGACTCTTCATGATCTGTCTGGTATTGTTGAAGCAAATTTGGCTAGGGATGAGTACAATTTGTCAGGCTTTTTGAATATCGAGGGGGATTTTAACAAAGCTGGGGATTTCCCCCTAAGGCTATTCTTACTTACTTACTTACTTAATTGGCCATGACAACCCGTTTAACGGATTACGACCTGCCGCAACACATCCTACCAGCCGCCTCTGCTTTGTGCGCGCCTACGCCAATTGGTCACACCAATCGATGACAAAGCTTCCTCGATTTGGTCCTTCCAACGGATACAAGGTCGTTCTCTTCGCCGACTTCGGCAAATACTCGCATCAAATACCCGTCTCGCCGGAGCATCCTCCTCCATTCGAACGATATGGCCGCTGGATATTAATACGCTGCACAACGTCTATGTCGTTGAGGAGCTCTTACAGCTCACTGTTGTATTGGATACGGAAATCATCGCCAACTCGCACTGGACCAAGGATCTGGCGTAGTACTTTTCTCTCGAACACTCTCAAGGCCGCTGCATCTGTACTTAATAGGGTCCATGCCTCTGTGCTATAAAAAAGCACGGGTAGGATGAGTGTCTTGTAAAGTGTTAGTTTTGTCGCACGAGAGAGGTCTCTGCTACTCAATACGCCGCGCGTCTCTACTTGTCGATAACATATACTTTGTTTTGCCCTCATTTACTGCCAGACCCATCTTACTAGATGGGCAGCAGTAGCATCTCGCTTGGTACGGCCTATGATGTCAATGTCGTCAGCGTAAGCAAGCAACTGGACAGTTTTTTTGAAAAATAGTGCCATTGCGATGCACTCCCGCCTTTCGCAAAACACTCTCCATGACGAAGTTGAAGAGGTCGCCTTGTCTGAAACCTCGCACGGTACCAAAAGGTTCGGAGAGGTCCTTTCCTACCTTAACGGAGCTGCAGGAATTGCTCAACGTCATTTTGCATAGCTTTATCAGTTTCGCAGGTATACCGAGCTCAGACATTGCGGCAAAAAGACGATCCCTTATGGAGCTATCGAAGGCTGCCTTATAGTCGACAAAAAGATGGTGTGTGTCGACCTAAGGCTATTCGCTGGATCTTTGCGGGTATTCCACCGGAGAATTGGAGAATCAGCGTATTGCCTTCTTGAGTATCACAGGAGTAAGAAAGACTTGTGTTCAGGCAGCTCTTGATATTTTGCTCTACCTGACTGCGCCTGATTTATATGCAAAGGAATGTGCATACGCTTGAGTGAATTGGGCTGTGGAAACAGCACACTGTGACACACTCTGGTATTTCGAATATCTTTTTCTCAGAAAGGTTGAACTGTAACTGCCGCTGTAATTGCCGCTTCTACACAAAAAATCGCGGAAATATTTGTATTTGGTTTGAAGATTCACACTGCAGACTGCGCATTGCTTTTTTCAGACAGAGAATTTTGCTATCTTGAAGGCTCTTGGGACCCTTGCTGGCTCGACCACTTTAGGTACACAATCTTATACGATCTCTGTCGAACGTTTAATGACCCTAAAGGCTATTGCATCGGTCTGTCCCTCACACCGTCCCTCACACCGTCCCTCACACCGTCCCTCACACCGTCCCTCACACCGTCCCTCACACCGTCCCTCACACCGTCCCTCGCACCGTCCCTCACACCGTCCCTCACACCGTCCCTCACACCGTCCCTCACACCGTCCCTCACACCGGCCCTCACACCGTCCCTCACACCGTCCCTCACACCGTCCCTCACACCGTCCCTCACACCGTCCCTCACACCGTCCCTCACACCGTCCCTCACACCGTCCCTCACACCGTCCCTCACACCGTCCCTCGCACCGTCCCTCGCACCGTCCCTCGCACCGTCCCTCGCATCGTCCCTCACACCGTCCCTCACACCCGTCACATTCGTCACACCGGTTTGAGGGACGGTGTGAGGGACGGTGTGAGGGACGGTGTGAGGGACGGTGTGAGGGACGGTGTGAGGGACGGTGTGAGGGACGGTGTGAGGGACGGTGTGAGGGACGGTGTGAGGGACGGTGTGAGGGACGGTGTGAGAGGGACACGTGGCGTGAGTGACGTGGTGTGAGGGACATGGTGTGAGGTTCGTGATGTGAGGAACACGTGGTGTGAGGGACGTGGTGTGAGGGTTAGTTAAAGGGACGTACAATGCTTCAAAAATAATTTACTTTGTCCGCCCACTCAGTCCTGTTTTCCCACAAAAGGACTTACAGTGGATTTTAAAATCTGAAATCTCAGTAAATTTCAAAATCTGATATGAAAACACGCTCTGTTAAGGATTCTGGCGATTGGGTTAGTTAAAGGGACGTACAGTGCTTCAAAAACAATTTACTTTGTCCGCTCACTTAGTCCTGTTTTCCCACAAAAGGACTTACAGTGGATTTTAAAATCTGAAATCTCAGAAAATTTCAAAATCTGATATGAAAACACGCTCTGTTAAGGATTCTGGCGATTGGGTTAGTTAAAGGGACGTACAATGCTTCAAAAACAATTTACTTTGTCCGCCCACTCAGTCATGTTTTCCCACAAAAGGACTTACAGTGGATTTTAAAATCTGAAATCTCAGAAAATTTCAAAATCTGATATGAAAACACGCTCTGTTAAGAGTTCTGGTGATTGGGTTAGTTAAAGGGACGTACAATGCTTTAAAAACAATTTACTTTGTCCGCCCACTCAGTCCTGTTTTCCCATAAAAGGACTTACAGTGGATTTTAAAATCTGAAATCTCAGTAAATTTCAAAATCTGATATGAAAACACGCTCTGTTAAGGATTCTGGCGATTGGGTTAGTTAAAGGGACGTACAGTGCTTCAAAAACAATTTACTTTGTCCGCCCACTCAGTACTGTTTTCCCACAAAAGGACTTACAGTGGATTTTAAAATCTGAAATCTCAGAAAATTTAAAAATCTGATATGAAAACACGCTCTGTTAAGAGTTCTGGCGATTGGATTTGTTAAAGGGACGTACAATGCTTTAAAAACAATTTACTTTGTCCGCCCACTCAGTCCTGTTTTCCCACAAAAGGACTTACAGTGGATTTTAAAATCTGAAATCTCAGTAAATTTCAAAATCTGATATGAAAACACGCTCTGTTAAGGATTCTGGCGCTTGGGTTAGTTAAAGGGACGTACAATGCTTCATAAACAATTTACTTTGTCCGCCCACTCAGTCCTGTTTTCCCACAATATTGATTTATTTATCGAATTACAATAACTTTCCGAAATGTGTGATTATCTATTTACTGTAGTGCTTATTATGCAATATTTTGTAACAGTGGATAACTAAAGGACTTAATTTAGCAATTTTTGCTATTTTTTTCTTATTTTACCCAGGAATTTAATTAATTTTTCCTGTTTTTCTTTCCCTGTCTTAAATTAATTATTTAACAGAGTTCCTGTTAATAACATAACAGAGTTCTGTTAGCTAACATGAGAGATAGATTTTAAAATCTATCTTCACACACATAACGAGGAGTGCTCCTGCAGGCTTACATACAATTACTGAAGACGATTTAATAGTTGCTAGTAATCCTCCAATTTGCTATCTTTATCTGTTAACATTTGAGAAAAGATCGATGTGCCAAAGGATCTTAATTGTCTGATTTGCTGGATTAGACATGCACAAAGAAAATGAATTCTGATTGTGTTCTCACCTCCATAATTATTTGCAACCTCCCTAAAGTATGCAAGAAATTTGAATTCTTTGGATTCTCTAAGCCACAACATTTAATTGTCGAGCTGCTGGATTAGACATGCATAAAGAAAATTAATTCTGATTGTGTTCTTACCTCCATAATTATTTGCGACCTCCCTAAAGTATGCAAGAAATTTTGAATTCTTTGGATTCTCTAAGCCACAACACTGTTACTTAAATTGCTTTTTCAAGGTTTATATTCGACAATATTGTAATAGAAATAAATTTTCTGTTACCCCCTAAAAGTAGGCTTTATTCTATAAATAGTTTTAACCGCGAACCCCTAACAATGCCTTAAACAAAAATGTATATCCTTTAAAGTAGTTTTTTTTACCCTGTTGATATTATTAAGGTCAGGTTATACAAACAAGAGAGTCAAAAAAATTTATTTTTCCTTGAACAATGTACATATCAACATTTCCTTATAATTTCCCTTAAAATATGCTTGATTTATAATAAAAAATTAAATCATTTCCTTTAAATATGAGAAAACCCCCTTAAAATATGCAACAAAATTTCAAATTACTTGTTAAAATCTTAAGGATTTGTTTCGGTTTCTTTTCCATCCATTTCTCTTATCTCTCTGTATGTATGTATCTGTACATATATATTTGTCTATCCATAATTCAACCATATTTTTGGCCTATTTTCTCATGTAAGATGAGTAAGAAAAATAGCAGAATTACAGAAAATATTCTCAAAAACTCTCAATAGAAAATTTCCTTCATTTAAAGCGTTTTGTTCGTTTTTTTCTGTGCCTTATTTTTCAATATTTTTTTTCTTCATTATCTGCTGACATCTTTGCCTACATCAACAACTTTTTTTCTTGAATTCTTTTTTTTTTGTTTTCTTACAAAACTAAAGAGGTTTTCCACCAAATAGAAACGATTCTTGTTGTTGTTTTCTGTTGACAGTATCGCAAAACAAAGAAGGCGAAAAAGAAGAAGAATAATTTATATGCTTTATAAGCAGTGTATGTACGTACATACATATGTACGAGGGTGGTGCGAAGAAGAATGCAATAATGTTGTTTCTCATTATAATTGAGCCTCTTAGCTCGAACATATTGTTACGTTTTTAGGCAAAGCAGGAGTCAGGCAGAGCAAGATATCAAGAGCTGCCTGAACACAGGTCTTTCTTACTCCTCTGATACTCAAGAAGGCATTACGTTGAACCTTATCCAAGATTCTCCGTTGGAGGCTCGTGTCCCAGTGCACTACCCCTAGCCACATTTTGCTCCTACAATGCCAGACAAAACGTAGAGAGCACTTTCAACTGACTTACTCTCAAAGTAAGCCAGTTTCAAAATACTTATCAGAGGCCGGCCTTTGGTTGAACTTAAATAAGTCCCTCCAAGGTATAAATAGAGGAAATGGGATCGATATTAGTCTATAATCTTTAAGGCCGACGTGACCAGGTTTAACGACTTCAAACACTACAAGCACATGTTTCCAAGCCTGTTTTTCAACGGCGTGCACTAAGAGTTCATGGGAATTTAGAAATCTCTGATTGGGTGTATCGGGAAAGCAGATCATTCTACCTATTTTGCTACTCGCTATCCATATCACACTGCAGATTATTTACAAAATATTGTTACGTTTTCATCTTTTAAAAACTTTTAAAATATAAGCTCGTAGATTACAAATAAAAAAAAAAAAAATTTGGCGTTTAGTTTTAATTAAAATTCTTTATTATTCGCCTAATTCTAAGTGCCACTGTTCACAACTTGATGTAAACAACAACAATTGCTTTTCTTTGTTATTCCTCTGCTTACACCCTTTGCATAAACAATAACAATTACTAGGCAATTGCTCAACTGATCTTTGGAACGGAGATCTTCAAACCACGATTATTCTGTTCAAACACATCGCGTCTTCACACAAGACTGACTGAACTTTTACTGACTCCGTTGCCTACTTTGCTTTGCATTTTTTATGGCAACGTAAACAGTCTGATGCATGTTCTTGAATGCGAATGTTCGTGGCTTCCCTCTTTTGAGATCTCTATAACTGTAAACATCGTTGCTTCATTTTTGTTGTTTGTGTATTTTGTATAGATTTATTCCTATAGTGTTTGTTGTTGCATTTTTGTTTACTTGTTTACCATTTTTTATGCTGGTGTTTTGTTATATTACGCAGTGGGATAATTTGTAAACAAGTTCATTGCTTTGTTTTTGTAGCTTTTGTTTGTGATTTTACTGTTAAACGATGTAAAAGCAAAACACCAGTATCTAGATTTTTCTATTTTCGTAACAACATTTTTCTCAGCGTTATTTATTAGCTTCCATACCCGCAACCAATTTCTATCAAAAACTGTCCAGCAAGCTTCTTCAAATAGCCCAGAACCACTGCCCTACCTACTCTTATGTAATGTAATATAGAAGAATGGACTAGAAGGAAGCACGGCCAGGAGAATTTTTACCTTACACAGTTCTTAACGGGCCACGGTTGCTATAGGACATACCTCTACAAGTAGGGGCATGACGTGAATGAAGCGTGTCCATCATGTCTAAATACAAGCGAAACAGCGGAGCATATATTCTTCACTTGCCAGCGCTACGAATACCGACGAAATTTCCTGGAGGGGGCGATCGGATCCCAGGTGACTCCAGATAACGTGGTTAACCTGATGTTAACATCACGCGAAAACTGGAACGCGGTATATTTATTCGCGAAGGAAGTTCTAGTACAACACAGGATAATAGGGAGAGTAAGAACAGCAGAAATGGATAGCAGCACTCGCTGAATCTTTACCTCTCCCGATGTAATACTTGATTGTGGTCACGTGGGGAGGGGGCGACTTAATGGAATTGTGACGAATTAGGTTGGGTTTAGTACGTATGCGTTTAGCAAGCCGAGAGTAAGTCTTGCGGCGAATCATGCACATTGTGTAGACCGGGCTATCAATGTCTTTTGAAGATTCCCAGCCTTTAGCTAGCTCTTATGTATTGGAAACATTTTTTATACCACGGATTATAAATTTAATTCAACGATTTTGGCCGTCGCCATATGCACTAAGACGTTGCCTCGTACCGTCCAAAGACTGTATTTGTTCCAGCTGACTAAGAAACAAATGCCCCTTCAATTCACTTGAACTCTATCCTTAGCAAGAACTACAGTGACACACAAGTAACAGTGCCTTAATCAAAGTAGTGGGATAGTCGGCTGGTCACTTTAAGTGGCTGCTTAACAAGACCATCAAGAGGTTACCAGAGATATCCGGTAATCGAATGGTCGTAGAATTTCTGTTATCACGAAATGTGAACCATTTTCATGCCCCAGTTAAATTCCTCCGGTAATCGACGGCCGCTGTCGCCGTAGTCTAGTAGGTAGTGTGTTCGATTATTAGACGTAAAGCCAGGGTTCGAGCCGCACGACAGACATCAAAACAAAATACAAAAAGTATTCCTTCGGCGACGTATGGCAAAGCAGATGTATGGCAAAAACTCTCTAAGAGTAAATAAAAGTGCCATGAGAAAGTTTCTCAAAAATTTGTCGTTCAGAGTCGACTTTAAACTGTAGGTCTCACCACTCATGTATAAAATTAACACACACAACAGAAGTGATGTGAGAAACTAGGTCGTAATCCTGACTGAAGGGTTGTAATGAGCAATTATGTATGTAATCGACGGCGACAGCTTCCCAGAACCACTGTTCTTCGTTATATTGTGGTATTTCAGTATGTGTTTACGATCGATACCAGCTCTCTTTATTATTTTACGTATAAACCAGCTATAGATGACCCTATGGCGGCGGATAAAGAGGGCAGCGATCTCTTCTTCTCTGGAAACACAACCTGTACGACAACGATCATACGATTGTATTTCCATGCGGCAGATATTATCACTATTCGGCCAACGTCCAATCAAAACTGTCACTAATATAGGCGCGTTTTCCCTGTGGTGGCTTATGGACAAACTAGAAAGGTTGTTGGTGGCAGACATTAACACTATCCGGCCAACATCCAATCAAAACTGTCACTAATCTAGGCTTGTCATTATCTTCAAGCCTTGAGATCCTAAAGCAGTCGATTGCCCCACGCTTGCAGTCTATTGTTTAGAAATCGAGTCGCTACGAGCGAGCTTTTGTGGCCGTTCGAATATGTACTCAACTAGGGGACATATTCACTTACTTAATCAATCGATCACTACAGTTCCTTTGTCAGGATACCAACCTAACTTCTCACGCTACCCATGTTGTGTGTGTTAATTTTGAGTAGCAGTTGCCTACAGTTTCATGGAGTGTTGTAAGCCCTGCGTATTATCTGCTGTATTTTGAATACCTACCCTCGTATACCAACAGTATCTTAATAAACTATCATATATTCTTATGGAAAATCTATGTGTTTACGTATCAGCCAACTTACGTACTTACGTACCAGAATGAAAAAGAAATCTTTTGGATAGTTTGTGTGTGTTGTTGTTGGGTACACAATATTTTAATAAAAATTTTTTCTTTATTTTTATAGTTTTGTATGTTAATATGTATAATGCTGTGTTGTGTGTGTATTTGTGTTTGTGTTTGTATGTATACATTACAAGGTCAATGTTTTACAAGGTTATATGCCACCATCGAGTATTATTTTTGTGTGTATCTTTCAATCTTTGAATTCTTTCAATGTATGAAAGTGTAAATACTTGAGAATCTTTATTTTTCAATGGCATTCGAACACAGATAATTTCCATTTCAGGATTTTTCTTTCTTTTTTTCTTTCTTTGAATACCCTACGTACAGCATTATCATAGGCTGCCGTCGGCTGGTCGGTTTTAGTTGAGTTTTAGAAAATTGTTGAGTATTGTTATTACAATCTATATGGGGTATATCCCCACAATGTCTCTCACCATCCTTTTATCTTTAAAAACTTCTCTCTCTATGCCCAGATGTTTTTTTTCGAACGTCACCGGCCTCACACTAACTCACCCTCACCCGACCGCGGAGGGCTCGTCCTCATTACGTAGGGACACGAACACACTACAGTCCGGACTGTAGCGGGTAAGGGAAAAGTAATGGCAGCGAGAACATAAATCAGCTACAGAACTTAATCACAAGCTGAATAAAGTAACAATAAACAGGGACTACCTATGACAAGAACGAAAATACATTTTTATATAATAATTTACAAATTAATGCCATGTAATATAAGCTACGTTTTATATTACAAACACTACAATTAAAATCAATAAAATCATAATATAGGTTAAAATCATTACATAATCTACGAAAAGGAAAATTACATCCATAGTACGTTCTATAAAAATCTAAAGAAAGAGGACGATAGTGCCGTGAAAATCTTGCTGGAATACTGAAATTCAGGTTACAAAGCAAAAACCTTTAACCAGATTAAAAACAAAACAAAACCCTAAAACAGCCCTTCTACGTTCTAAAGTTGGAAGTTTTATCAAACCTAATCTAGCCTCATATGACGGAAACCCATTGGCACAATCCCATCCTAAGCCACGTAAACAGAATTATAAAAACTGCTTCTGCACAGACTCTATTGAATCAATATGACAACGTAGTATGGATTCCAAATAATGGACGCATACTCCAAAATATGTCTAACAAGTGAAATGTATAGCAGTCTTGTTATATAAGGATCAATGAACTCCCTAGCCCATCTTTTCACAAAACCAAGAACAGCTCGAGCCTTGCCAATCATCATACTAATATGATCAATAAAAGACAATTTCATATCCAATAATACTCCCAAATCAATAAATGTAGTCACAGTTTCCAAAGGTCAAGAATCAATCACATAAGTGGACGAAATTACGCACCCGCGAGAGAAAACCATGCATTTACATTTTTTCAAGTTAAAATCCATTAAATTAATACTGCACCAAGTTACAAACAAATCTTCTGGGACATGTTAAAGCCTCACAGGCTTCAAGTATTATCTTATTACAGAATCTACATAGTGGTCTTGAGCCGATATATGTATATTGTTACGAAAATGAAAAATTTATATACTGGTGCTTTGCTTTTACATCGCTTAACATTAAAATTATGAACAAAACTTCAACAACAAACACCAGCATAAAAAATGGTAAACAAGTAAACAAAAATGCAACAACAAACACTACAAGAATAAATGTAAACAAAATACACAAACAACCATAATGAAACAACGATGTTTCGAGAAGGCGAAGCCACGAACATTCGCCTTCATCAGACTGTTTACCCTGCCATATAAAAGGCAAGGCAAAGCAGGCGACTGCAGTAGTGAAGTTCAGTCAGTCTTGTGTGAAGACGCGGTGTGTTTGAAGAGAGTAATCGAGGTTGGAAGATCTCCGTTACAAAGATCTGTCGAACAATAGACTAGTAATTGTTATTGTTTATGCAAAGGGTGTAAATAGGTTAATAACAAAGAAGAGCAATTGCTGTTGTAAGAGTAATCGTGAGTAGAAGGTCTCCGTTACAAAGATCAGTTAAGCAATTGTCTAGTAATTGTTATTGCTTATGCAAAGGGGAATAACAAACAAAGCAATTGTTGTTGTTTACATCAAGTTGTGAACAGTGGCACACAGAATTATGCGAATAAAAAAGAATTTTTAAATAAAACTCAACACAAATTTATTTTTATTTTATTTTTGCAATCTACGAGCTCATATTTTAAACGTTTTTAAAAGGTGAAAACGTAACAACATTCTCAAGTGTTCTTTGAGTCTACAGTGTCCTTGATAGAGCTGGGATTTGAACCATAGACTTCACACAAAAGTTCTGGTTCTATTAGCTTTACTGAAGCTTCCAGTTGTTTCAGCTTGTTCAGGCAGTGCCATATTATTTTCGAGTCAACCTCATATGAGCTGAGTATAAAACCCTTAGGTTAGGTTAGGTTAGGTAAGAGGACGTGTACTTGTCAATTAAGACAAGTACAGTACCCGGAGGTCGAATAGATCTATTGTACAACGTCCTAGTTTCTTACGCCACTTATGTTGTGTGTGTTAATTTTATACATCAGTGGTGGGACCTACAGTTTAAAGTCGACTCCGAACGACAGATTTTTGAGAAAATTTTTCAAGGCAATTTTCTATTTACTCTCAGAGTTTTTGCCAGAAATCTGCTGAGAAAAAGTCGCCGAAGAAATACTTTTTGTATTTTTTGATGTCTTACCTGGGGCTCGAACCCTGGCTTTACGTCTAACAAGCCAACACACTTACCTACTAGACTACGGCGACTTCATAAGTCCCTGTCCTCGTCCAGAATTAATTGAAGCCATTCTTCTATGTCGTTGCTCTGGCTTTGACTGTATTTGGAAGTTTACTCATGAAATATTTCTCTCTAGGACCGGTGCTATATTCGACTTTGACCGATTCGTATATCACAGGATGGTTCCCCCCAGAAAATAATATGTCACCTCCAAATTGCTCCATTCACTCTGATTATTGTGCCACTTTTTTAATTTTTAATTTTTTTTAAACTTGTAGGGCCTATCACAGTCGATTTGGCCTTATTGGTTTCCCTATTTCTGGTTTAATAATATGAATGAAGCTGCTGAATAAAAGACGATAACAAGGAAAAGAATTAAAAAAATGAAATGAAAGGAAAAGAAAAGGAAAAACACTTTCGATATTATTAATGCCGTAATTACAAGCAAGACAGTATAATAGCTGACTGCACTTGATAAACAGAAAAAAATTTGAGAGTGGATAATGGAGAAACAGAAAGAGGAGAAGGTGTAGGAGGAGCAGCAGGCCCTGGGTATGGTTGTTATGGTAAAAGAAAATCAAACAATAAGAGACCCAGAAGATAAATCTCAACTCATAAATTACTAACTACGATAAAAACATAACACGTTAACCGGCAATTATTAAACAGCCTACGTAATACGAAATAAAAGATTTTTTTTTGTTTTATTAAAATTTTGCCTAAAAGCAGGCTTCATAATATTTTATAATTAAATGTATACAGTTTGTTATTTAATACGAAATATATTTCTGGTTATAGTTTCGTGGAAAAAAGTGAATAAAGGAAGATTTTAAAAATTAAATAAAGCCTAAAAGTATGCAACAAAAAATTTTATGTCGAAATCCTTAAAGTATGTTGTATATTAAAAAACTTAACTTACTTAATTGGTCTTTACAACCCTTTTAGTCAGGATTACAACCTAGTTTAGCTACAGTTTAATACCGACTACGAACGATAGATTTTTGGGAAACTCCATGGCAATTTTAATTTATTCTCAGAATTTTTATGACAACACTGCTGAGGGGAAGTTGCGAGGGTAATATTTTTTTAATCTTCGTTTTCATTGAGATGTTGGAACAGGTGTTTGAACTACGACTTTCCGTCGAATAAGCCGTCTCACTGTCTACTAGACTAAGACGATTTTATTCTTTAACAAGTAAACGTTCATAGGTCCCTTGGTTGGAAGACAATATATATATATACAAGAGATCTAGGGCCTTCAGGCAAAATAAACTCCTCTCTGCTGTAGTAACTTCAACCCTAAGTTTGGTTGTTCACCCACCACAATGGTTTTCATTGTTGAAAATAGTCGATCGGATGGCGATGGCCAACATACATAATCACCACGTAATCTAGAGAACCTAGAGACTTAGATTCTTAGCCAGATTCACCAATTCAATGTCGTGACGTTTTGCTGATATCCATGGAAATTGTGCGACAGTGTTTTAGGCCAATAAAAATAAAAAATATTGTTTTTTAAATCATTAAATTCGTATAAAAATAAAACAACAATTCATAGATTTTTTTTCATACAAATTCATGCATTTATTTCAGTTTAAAATTTCAATTGATTTGCAATTTATTCGCTGTTTGACCGCAAATTAATGGAAGAAATTGATGGAATTTTTATACAGAAATTTGTTGTTTTTGTTTTAATATTTAAATACAACAACTAAAGGCTTTTAATAATGATTTAATAATAAAAATTCGGTAAATAATATTTGGGGAAAAGAATAATAAAAATCATTGCCGGAAAATGTGGCAAAAAAATTTTTTGTTCAAAAGAAAAAATCGTTTCAAAATCATGAGTGGAGGAGTGAAAGAGAATAAGAATTGACGTTGAAAGAAGGCGAATTCTGCCAAATAGTGGCAGTAGACGTGGAATGCTTAACCTGCGGACAAATGGTTGGAGGGAAATTTTTTTAACGCAACTGGTGTCTGAAGTGGCCGTAGTCTAGTAGCTGGTGTGTTAGCTTATTCGACGGGAGCTTGTACTTCAAACCCCAGCTCAGACACCTGAAACAAAACGAAATATGAAAAAAAATTTTTCTACGACTTCGTCTCAACAGTTTTCTAGTCGAAAAAACTTTGAAATGAAAAATTCCCATGAAAAGTTTCTCAAAAATCGATCGTAAGGGGCGAACATTAAATTGTAGATTGCGCAACTTGTGTATAAAAATTGGTAGTATGAGCAATTAGGTTGCGATCTTGACTAAAGGGTTGCAAGTAAGTAAGTAAGTTGTGTCCGAAGCAGTGATCAGCAATTAATCACTTTTTCGCTACTCATAAGTACACATGAAATTTTGAGTATGAGTGAGTCCACAGTATTAAAATCCAACTACTCTGATTCATTTGTACTCAGTACAGCATTGATTTATAAGTACAAGTTGCAATGAGTATGAGTACAACGTTGACATCAAACTCATAACAATCGAACTATGTTTGATTCATACGCCTCATACTCCTACAGATTCATAAATTTGGAAAAATATTCAAATAATACTTATAAATGATTCGAGTGATTCGAAATCATTCGTCAAAATTTACAGTCTTAGTTGTTGTTGCATTTACAAAGAAAGAAGAAAGACGTACAAAAACAAAAAAGACAAAGACAGCAAGAAGAGCAAACACACAACCTTCTTGTGAGTATTGTGTAGCGTTCGTAAGCGAAAAATAATTATTTTGTGATTCGTGTATACGATGAGTCATGGAGAGTCGAAATCAATAGCATTTCATGAGTATTGTTAAGTATGAGTGCCATGAGTATTTCAAACTTTGAATATAAGTAGTATGAGTATGACATTAAAATAAGTATGAATGCATATAAGTATCAGAAATTATAAGTATGATTCGAATCTACTCATCGTTTTGAATACTCATTGCTACCCTCTGGTCCGAACACGGTTATTTATGCAAAATTTCTATGTTAAATTGATAATATAGCATGAACATGCCATCATAGGACAGGACACTCTTTCTTACATTGTGAAATGTGGAACAGTGAAAGCACAAACGGCAATACCACAACTGGCTGCTGTACCATCGACAATTTAAGCAGAGAGAATGCTAAACAATTGGAATATTTGGTACATGATACTTAATCCATCTGTTTCCTACCTCTTCTCCTTTGACAATTTCCCTATCTTCTTACTATCCTCTCTCTCTCTCCTCTTGGACGTATTACAATGGCTCATTTTGACCTGTGGGTATTGTACTTGTCCCAATGACAAGTACACCTCCTCAAACCTAACCTAGCCTATGTATACTGAATATGCTCTGAAGTCGAAGAAGATAGACTTGGAGAAGAGAGCAAAAAGAAAAGTTTGAAGGTCCACCACCAAAGTAATACCACCATAATACCGAAGTGGGTTTAAATAGTGTACTTAGGGGAGAATTTATTGAGTGAGGGCCACACAGACCGAGGACAGCTTCTTCTATTATGCGGTCAATTATATTTAGTACTCTTTGCTATTCTAGATCCTACTGCTATACAAAAATATTGTTACGGAAATAGAAAAATCTAGATACTGGTGTTTTACTTTTACATTGTTTAACATTAAAATTATAAACAAAAATACAACAACAAACACCAGCATAAAAAATGGTTAACAAGTAAACAAAACTACAACAACAAACACCGGCATAAATATGTTAAACAAGTAAACAAAAATATACCAACAACAAACACTACAATAATAAACATAAATAACGATTATATAGATTTCGAGAAGGCGAAGTCATAAACGCTCGCCTATAAGAACATTCATCAGACTGTTTACCCTTCCATATAAAAGGCAAGGCAAAGCAGGCGAGTGAGTTAGTAAAGGTTTAGTCAGTCTTGTGTGAAGACGCGGTGTGTTTGAAGAGGTTAATCGTGATTAGAAGATCTCCGTTACAAATATCAGTTGAGCAATTGCCTAGTAATTGTTATTGTTTATGCAAAGGAATAACAAACAAAACAATTGTTGTTGTTTACATCAAGTTGTGAACACAGTCTGTGGCACACAGAATTGTGCAAATAATAAAGAATTTTAATTAAAATTAAACACAAATTTATTTTTATTTTATTTGCAATCTACGAGCTCAGATTTTAAATGTTTTTAAAAGGTAAAAAGGTAGCAATATTGATCTGACGTTTGAGGAAAATTTTTCGATATTATTTTTCGTTCATAATCATGCCGATTTCAAATATTTGTTTTTCTTCCAAACATTTGCTATACAAGTTCCAAACAACATAACTTATTCCCGTCCTCCATTGGTAGTATTGTCTAATTTTTAAATTTTTGTTTATAACTATACATACATACATACCAATATAATTGGTCATTACAACTCAGTCAGACAGGATTACGACCTAGTTTCTCACACCACTTATGTTGTGTGCGTTAATTTTAGCCATGAGTGGCGAGACCTACAGTTTAAAGTCGACTCCGAACGACAGTTTTTGAGAAACTTTTCATGGCAATTTTATTTGCTCTCTGAGTTAATGCTAGAAATTTGCTGAGAGGAAGTCACCGAAAACTATTTTCATATTTTCGATTTAATGTCTGACCTTGCGTTTGAACCCTGACCTTACGTCTAATAAGCCAACACACTACCTTTTAGACTATGGCGACTTCTGTGTATAACTATTGCCCGGCTTATACGCATTACCTTCCATTATTGAACCAGAGTTAGTTGTTACTCGTTTAATTGCGAAACTGGTGCTTGACTAACTGACTCACTTTATTAAAGGAGTCACACCATAAAACATTGCAATTAAAATGAATTTTTTTCTTAATTTCTAAATTATTTCTTTAAATTTTTTTATGATCTAGCACAAGTGTATTCATTACTTTGCTTCTTGCTTTCGCTTTATTTTATTTCCATTTCGTTGAAAATAAAATTTAGAAACGAAACAAAAAAAAAAAAGAAGAAAAAAATTCGCCTCTTTTTTTTTTGCCAATTCATTGCGGTTGTGTAAAATTGCAATTAAAGGAAATCTAAATGGAATAGAAGAAATGGCGGAAATTGAACTTCCTGCAGTTACAAATACAACAACAACAACAGCTGTAGAAGCAGTAACAATCATAGCAACAACGGCATTAGTAGTAGTAGTAGCTGTGGCAAAAGAAGTAAATGCATTTACAAAAATAAAATAAAATTCATTTCATTTCATATACACACAATCACCCACACCCATTATAACTCCCACACACAGACATTTCATACTATTATTCTCACTCTCACTCTCACTCTCTCTATCTCAGCTCCCTCTGCCACTGTTATAACGGCAAAGAAAATACATTTTTAGCGAAAATATTTTCAGCATAGTTGAGTGAAACTAGAAAAAGAAAGTCACACTCTCACATGCACCTAAATAGAGACAGAGAGAGAAGGAGAGAGAGGTCGAAGAGTGCAGAAGAGAAAGCAAAAATAAAAAAGTCACCATTGCAAAAAGGAAACCACAATAATAATACTCATCATTTCTATTTGAAAACGTAATACGCGTACATCTATATACACCAACTCACACAGTCATACACACACAAACGCACGAAGGCATAAAAACAAACAGTTGTATACACTCTCTTATACACTCTCGTTCACGCACATACACTCCTATACACACGCTGTCTTTTATGTACATTTTAATAGAACACAAATCTTATTGGGTCAATTTGTACAAGAAAATGTTGCAAGACTATTCATTTACACATACACCCACATATACATGAACTTGCACACAAACCCACTCGCGTATATTTATTTAAGAGACGATGCCATGAAAGAGTAAAGTTTTTACCACAACAGTTCTATAAATGCATTCAAATGAAGGCATCGATAGAACAAAACACTGAAAGAAACTACAATTTGTTGGCACCGACAAATTGACCTTAAGGATGCCATGTACAACATGCTAATGATACACTAGAGGCCTCTGAGGATTTCAGAGTTTAGTCCAATAAGGCAGAAAATGGTAGTCTAAGAACCTTACATAACTCAAGAGACGGGCTCTTGAAGTGAAAGATATTTTCTTCTTCCCCTTAGAACCTCAGCTAGTGCAGAAATTATTTAATGGAATACCAACTCTATCAACATGGATTCAAAAAGAGGCAGGGGGCTCTGAGAACCGCAATAGTTTGATTTAAGCAAAGAAGACAATCTTGTCCTCTTCTTATCCATTTCAGTCCAGCATAGCCTAGCATTACTGCACGTTACCTCCAACTTCCCAAAAAGTTACTCTACTTGGAGAATACCCAGTTTAACTGAGACAATCGAAATGCCTATGCTCTATTCCAAATCGGAGATTTCTAGCTTTATAAGAGCAGTCCCAGCCAGTTCAATTTCCGACGTATTCCATATATTCTAGAACCTTCATTATTTTTTAATGATTCGAAATACATATGTATCTCCAAAAAATCCCCGTACGAAGGCAAACATCGAGTTGATGTTCGTTAGGGCCTTAATCGTTAGTGCGATCCATGTAAATTAAGAGATATTCAGAACAAGTACGCTGTATCAAGACAGGATATACAAACTTCTGAAGCTCTCTGATTACCCACACTGTATTCGCCGTATTCTAGTAGGTAGTGCGTTGGCTTATTAGACGTAAAGCCAGGGTTCGAGCCCCAGGCCAGACATCAAGACAAAATACAAAAAAGTATTTCTTCGGCGACTTCCTCTCGGCAGATTTCTGCCAAAAAACTCTGAGAGTAAATAAAAAATTGCCATGAAAAGTTTCTCAAAAAATCTGTCATTCGGGGTCGACTTTAAACTGTAGGTCCCACCACTCATGTATAAAATTAACACACACAACATAAGTGGTGTGAGAAACTAGGACGTTGTACAATGGTTCAATTCGACCTCCGGACTGTACTTGTCTTAATTGACAAGTACACGTCCTCTAACCTAACCTAACCTAACGCACAGATAATTGGATGATCAGTATGAATGCTGAAGGAATGCTTTAACTCTTTACCTTCACACATCATTATCATACTCATACATCCTCATTATACTCATACGTCATCATCATATTCATAAATCATCGTCATACTCTTCCATCGTCTTCATACTCATACATCGTCATCACACTCATACGTCATCGTCATACTCATAAATCATCCTCATACTCTTGCATCGTCTTTATACTCATACATCATCATCATATTCATATATCATCATACTCATACATCATCATCATACTCATATATCTTCATCATACTCATACATCTTCAGCACATTCATACATCACGATTATATTCATACATCTTCATTATACTCATACATCATCATCAAACTCATACATCATCATCACACATCACGATTATACTCATACATTATCAGAACACTCATACGTCTTCATGATATTGTAACGTTTTTACCTTTTTAAAAATATTTAAATATGAGTTCGTTAATTGCAAACAAAGTAAAAACAAATATGTGTTTAATTTCAGTTAAACTCTCTTTATTCTTTACACTACTTTTGTGCCACTGTTTACAACTTAACGATACAACAATAATTTGCTTGTTCACTTTACTATTTCACACTTATGTCCGCGTTAACACTAACAACGGTCCGTTAGATCTTCTCTGCTTACAACCTTTTTGCAAGCAATACTTCTTGTACGTTCAAACCGCAACGCGTCTTCACACAAGACTGACTGAATTATAACTGACTGCTGACTGCTTTGTCCAGCCCTTTTATAGTCCGACACAACCAGTCTAACGAATATTCTTGAAATAGAAGGTTCGTGATCTCGCCTTCTCGAGAGCTCTATTGCTAATACATTGTTGTTTGTGTACTTGGCTTATGTTGTCTATTCCCTTTTGTCACATACATGTTGTTGTTGATACCAGGCGCTACCAGGTTCGTCGTACATATGTGCGTGTGCAGCTTTAGATTGATTCAGTGGATTTGTATCGTATGGCTTTTGTTTATCGTTTTTGTTGTTAAACGATATTATGTCGTTTCGATTTGCGTAACAATATTCATAAATCGTCTTCGTACTCGTACATCGTTATCGCTTTCATACATCACGATCATACTCATACATCGTCATCACACTCATACATCACCATCATACTCATACACCGCGATCATACTTATACATCGTTATCACACTCATACCTCATCAAAACTATTGTGACAGTAGATCAGGGAATCACCAGTTAAGATTTGTCAATTGCACTTGCGAAAATTGAGATTGTTGCATGGCTGAAGCAAGAGGTGACAGTAGTGGAAGGCGATCTCTTACTCCAGCACTGAGGTACCGTACATAAAAATTGTCTTAAGATTAAAATGAGGTTCCTATCGTACTGTTTTGAGCATTTCAGTACATTTTTAAACTCCAATTATTATTTTCTCTGTGTATGGATGGCTGTTTAGCCAATTGGTCACCTTTAGATGACATCTTCTTGAGAAAGCACTTTCACAGCTCAAATCATTGAAAGCAATAAATGAAAATACAACAACAAGTAGAATAAGAAGAAGATGTCTTTATAAGCGAGGCAATTTTTCGAATTGTAGTTCCGTTAAATTGCAAATAAAATCAGTGAATTCGAAGCCTCACGGTTAGCGTTAACGTTACCACTCCCTAAAGACATGCCATGCAAGCATACGAACTAAAAGTAGCAGAAAAAGGAAGACGAGTTCTAAAGTTAAAATATGGTGGGTGGATTGCTTGGACAAGAAGGAAAAGGAAATTGTATGGAATAGAAAGGCTGGTGAAATTCAAGTGTTTTAGTATTCATTTCCTGTGTGACAATTTTTACTTTTTATTTTCCAGTTTTATTTCTGTTATTATTATGCTGTGACGTCTTTTCGTTTTTATTTTAATTTTCATAAATAGAAATGGAAAATTTTATTTGATTTTCTCTGTTTCTGCCTGGTTTTTTTTCTTCCTTCCTTCTGGGAAACACAATTTAAACAAAAATCATATTAAATTGTGATTAATTATGTTTTAATTTCTTGCTTTAAAGCAAACTTTTTCTGAAAGTCAAGTTTTTAGGCAAAGAAAACTGCTGCCGGTCTTTGTATGCCAAGAGTAACTGCCGTACAAGATGAAGTTTTGCTGAAAAGTATGCAACAAATAATATAATTTGCCATTAAAAAGAAAAAAATATGAAAAGAATTTTACAAAGATTTTTCTTTTTATCATGAAAATAACGTTTGTGTTTTGCATTACAATGAATGCAATTAATTTCACAGAGTTTTCCTATTTAAATTAAAAAAAATCAGAAAAACATGTTTAATTTTGCCTAAAGATAGGCTATAAAAATAAATTATTTTGTAGATTAAAAACAAAATGAATGAAAGTCCATTTTAAACACATAATACCGACCCTTCATTGTTAAATGTGGCTATACAAGGCCAATAGCTGAACCGCCAATGCTTTATGGTTCAATCTTTTCATGGATAGCCACTATGGAACAATGTAACTGCAAGATTCTAGCTTGTGTTAGAAGTTATCTGCCACCCTTATCACTAATCTTTTGAAGACGAAACTAACTAAGACTCTTATACTTTTGAAACAGCAGGCAGCTCTTGCCTCAATCGATTTGAACTCAGTATACTGCCGGCTTAAACAACTCGATGGACAAGCTCTAATCATAGATTCTTATTTCTTCATATGGACTGATAATAGAGTACCCATATGACTATTCATGTGGAGACTATTGGTACGCAAATCTTGATCTACCTTTAAATGCTCTGGACACATACTCCGACTACTTGAACTTGGATGAGGTAACGAAATGTAGGGTGCATAGGTTGGATAGGTTGCTTATCAAAGACTTGGGTATCAGATATGTATATAAACTTTCATAACACGGAAGCGGTAGCAAAACTTTTACTTGATAAACTGTTCATTACAACGTTTTAGTCAGGTTTACAACCTAGTTTATCTCAAAACCCATGTTACATACATACCAGAGATCAGAAATGAATCGCTTTTTCGATACTCATGAGTACTCATGAAATTTTGAGTATCAGTGAGTCAACAGTATTGTAATTCAACTACTCTGATTCATTCGTACTCAGTACAACATTGATTCAGAAGTAGAAGTTGCAATAAGTATGAGTACAACGTTGACATCGAACTCATAACATTCCAAATATGTTTGATTCATACGCCTCATTCTCATTCAGATTCATAAATTTAGAAAAATACTCAAATAATACTTATAAATGACTCGAGTGATTCGAATCATTCGTCAAAATTTACAATCTTAGTTGTTGTTGCAAACACACAATCCTCTTGTGAGTATGTAGTGTTCGTGCCCGAATGATACTTATTTTGTGATTCGTGTATACGATGAGCCGTGGAGAGTCGAAATCAATAACATCATGCGTATTGTTAAGTATGAGTACCAGAGTATTTCAAACTTTGAATATGAGTAGTATGAGTATGACATTAAAATAAGTATGAATGCGTATAAGTATCAGAAATTATAAGTAAGATTCGAATCTACTCATCATTTTGAATACTCATTGCTGACCTCTGATACATATATACGTAATTGGTCATTACAACCCTTCAGTTAGGATTATGACCTAGCTTCTCACACCACTTATGTTGTGTGTGTTAATTTTATACATGAGTGGCGGGACCTACAGTTTAAAGTCGACCAGAACGACAAATTTTTGGGAAACTTTTCATGGCAATTTTATTTTCTCTCAGAGTTTTTGCCAGAAATCTGCTGAGAGGGAGTCGCCACAGAAATATTTTTTGTATCTTGTTTTGATGTCTGGGCTGGGACTCGAACCCTGGCTTTACGTCTAATAAACCAACACACTACCTACTAGACTACGGCGACCCATGTTGTGTGTGTTAATTTTATTTATGAATGGCGAGAGGCTTTAAACGACAAGCTTCAACTGCAAACTTTGCATGGCAATTTTATCTACTCTCATAAATTTTGCCAGAACACTGCTTAGAGGAAGTAGCTGAAAGAAATGTTAGCGGAGTTTTAAACCATGGTGGGCTCTTATCTAATAAGCCAAGACTCTACTTACTAGACCATGATACCTTCAAGACGATTAAGCAGCTGCTCACTTACAGAATATTCCCGATGAATTCGGATAAACTCGGTTAACCAGGCTGCCATAAAGTTCCCTTCGAATGTCTTTTCCACGTTGAAGTTTACGCGAAATGCCTAATTATTCCAAGGTCGCCGTTACATGTTTCTCTGATGGAAATAGTCAGAAACTCCGTGGCCGATGTATTTACTAGAATGGCTACAAGATCCTATTGTGGGCTGATTTAGGAATAAATTTGACTTAGGCCTGAGCAGGGGAGAAAACCTGTTCGACCTCTAGCCTGAGCCCTAATTAGGCAAGACTAAACATCATATTGTTACGCAAATCGAAACGACCTAATATCGTTTAACAACAAAAACGATAAACAAAAGCCACACTAACACTAAGAATACAATGAACGTGTTGATTATCTAAAGCTGCACACACACATATCTACAACGAACCTGGTTGCGCCTGGTACTAACAACAACATGTATGTGACAAAAAGGAATAGACAACATAAGCAAAGTACACAAAAAACAATGTATTAGCAATAGAGCTCTCGAGAAGGCGAGATCACGAACCTTCCACTTCAAGAATGTTCGTTAGACTGTTTGTGTCGGCCTATAAAAGGGCTGGACAAAGCAGGCAGCAGTCAGTTATAATTCAGTCAGCCTTATGTGAAGACGCGTTGCGTTTGGAACGTACAAGTGGTATTGCTTGCAAAAATGTTGTAAGCAGAGAAGATTTAACGAACAGTTGTTAGGGTTAACGTGGACAGAAGTGTGAAATAGAAAAGTGTACAAGCAAATTATTGTTGTATCGTTAAGTCGTATACGATGGCACACAAAAGTAGTGTAAAGAAGAATGAGAGTTTAAGAGAAAATAAACACATATTTGTTTTTACTTGGTTTGCAATTAACGAACTCATATTAAAACGTTTTTAAAAAGTTAAAAACGTAACATTATTTTGCTCTCGGAACACTTATTACGTGTTTTCAGTCCTAAGTGAGCATTGTTTAATGTGGAAGCAAGAAGTTTTAGGGCCTCTAGCGGCGGCTAAGCACTCCTCTACAATAGCTCGACTAGGAAAAAAAAGGAAGCGATGTTGTGTCACTTTCCAGCAATTATGCAAATGCGTCCTTGAATACTGGAAATCATATTCATGACGTTTGATGTTGAAATGAGCGTTTCCATTGAAATTTGCATAAGAAATTATGAGTGGAGAGGACACAGGGAGGGATTCTAAACGAATCCCGAACGAATGTACCACATTCCTGACATTTGACGATTGAAGCGAGCGTTTCAATCGTAATTCTTATAAGAAACTGTGAGGGGAGAGGACACAGGGAGGGTATTCTAAATGACTTTTTTTTAATTTGAACATGGAATTGTTGGGTATGGAGTCACGCATTATAGCCACTCTACCACATTCACTTAAGTCGTTATGAATAAATTTTATTTTTAATTTCCACTCCCTCCATACCATCATCAGTTTTAAATGGAAATTGAAAAACGTTTTTCAATTCATTTGATGTCAAAACAAATAGTCAATCAGATTTTCCCCGAATTTCGTTGCATTACCCCTCCTCCTCCCTACGTATTCCTACAAAACTTTACATATTTACCTATTTATGGGGCGAGGGAAATTCAGTTTCATTCAATTTAATCCCTGGAAACCCACCCCTTCTCCTTGTTTCCTAGGTGCCGTGATTACAAGCAATTTAATTTGCATTGAAAAATATTTTCAAAAACAAATAAAACAACAACAATTAGAATATTAAGGACAAAAATTAACACAATAACAACAACAATGGCAACAACATCGACATCGACAACATGTTACGAGTATTTGATTAATTGTTGAATAATTGTTGTTGAAATAAAGCAACAGAAAACAGGAGAAACAAAAAACATTTCCAAGAAAAGAGAAGAAAAATTGATTTTCAATTTCCTACGTTTACACACGAAATTTACTGGTGGCAAGCAATACACAGTGGATGGCGAGAGAGTGAATTTTTTTTTACTAAAACAGCACACAGGAACATTTTGTCAAGACTTAGAAGAAATTCTCTGTCATAGTAAAAAAGCAAAACTAAACAACATTCCTTTTTAACAGAGATGACTACGATGATGATGATGATGATGATGACTGGCTGGTTGGTTGGGTGGCTGCTTGCTTGCTTCTTGTATGGAACGCACGCACAGTGGAACAGGAGAGGAAAAATGTTGATGAGAAAAAAAAGATTCAAAAATTTTGTTACGTTTTTACCTTTTGAAAACGTTTAAAATATGAGCTCGTACCACCTAGTTTCTCACACCACTTATGTTGTGTGTGTTAATTTTATACATGAGTGGTGGGACCTACAATTTAAAGTCGACTTTATTTACTCTCAGAGTTTTTGCCAGAAATCTGCTGAGAGGAAGTCGCCGCAGAATTACTTTTTGTATTTTGTCTTGATGTCTGGCCTGGTTCTCGAACCCTGGCTTTACGTCTAATAAGCCAGCACACTACCTACTAGACTACGGCAACAGCGACCGTCGATTAACGGGGGGATTTAACTGAGGCTTGAAATTGCTTCACATTTCGTGATAAAAAAATTCTACGACCATTCGATTACCGGATATCTCTTGTAACCTCTTGATGGTCTTGTTAAGCAGCCACTTAAAGTGACCAGCCGACTAACCCACTACTTTGATGAAGGCACTGTTACTTGTGTGTCACTGTAGTTATTGCTAAGGATAGGGTTCAAATGAATTGAAGGGGCATTTGTGTCTTAGTCAGCTGGAACAAATACAGTCTTTGGACGGTACTAGGCAACATCTTAATGCAAAGGGCCGAAATCGTTGAATTATATTTATAATCCGTGATATAAAAAATTTACTTAGAACTTAAGAGTTAGGGCAGTGGTTCTTGGCTATTTGAAGAAGCTTGCTGGACAGTTTTTGATATAAATTGGGTATGGGTATGGAATCTAATAAATAACGCTTACTCTCTTCAAACGCACCGCGTCTTCACACAAGACTGACTGAAGTTTACTAACTCAGCAGCCTGCTTTGCCTTGCCTTTTATATGGCAGGGTAAACAGTCTGATGAATATTCTTGAAGGCGAATGTTCGTGGCTTCGCCTTCTCGAAATCTCTATAAATGTAAGCATCGTTGTTTCATTATTTTTGTTTGTGTATGTTGTTTACATTCATTCGTGTTTACCATTTTTTATGCTGGTGTTTGTTGTTGTATTTTTGTTTACTTGTTTACCATTGTTTTTATGCTGGTGTTTGTTTTTGTATTTATGTTTACTTGTTTACCATTTTTTATGCTGGTGTTTGTTGTTGTATTTTTGTTTACTTGCTTACCATTCTAATGTTAAGTGATGTAAAAGCAAAACACCAGTATCTAGATTTTTCATGGTCGTCACAATATCATTCCATGAGATGGCTGGGTTATGGGCATTGCATAAAATCCTGCTGTTATAACAAAAGTATTCCCTTATTGATACAACTATATCAGTATTCCCTACCTTTGTGATCGTTTTCTAAACGTGTGGATTTTATTTAAATTTCCTTCTGCTAATAAATTCTAAGTCCTAAGAATTGTTTCCAGGCATCCTTACTTACTTACTTACTTAATTGGCCATAACAACCCATTTAACGGATTTCGGCCTGCCGTAACACATCCTTCCAGGCGCCTCTGCTTATTGCGCGCCTACGCCAGTTGGTCACACCAATCGATGACAGGGCTTCCTCGATTTGGTCCTTCCAACGGATACAAGGTCGTCTCTTCGGCGACTTCCGCAGATTCCCCCATCAAATACCCGTCTCGCCGGAGCATCCTCCTCCATTCGAACGACATGGCCGAGCCAGCGCAGCCGCTGGATATTAATACGCTGTACAATGTCAATGTCGTTGAGGAAATCATCGTCAAATCGCACTGCACCGAAGATCTTACGTAGGACTTTTCTCTCGAACACTGTCAAGGCCGCTGAATCAGCTCTTAATAGGGTCCATGCCTCTGCGCCATAAAGAAGCACGGGTAGAATGAGTGTCTTGTAGAGTAACACTCTCCAGGAATCTTTGCCGCACTATAAAGGAGCAGATTTTCTGTGTTCTTCCCTTCTTTGTCGTCCTTAAAACTTCTGTAGACGTCGTTGTAAGGTATTCCTAACCTCCAACTTGTATACCAAGGGACTAGTATCCCATAACGACTTTCTTGAGGTTCCTTAGATGGACTCTGATTAGTTTTAAGGCAAGATTTTGTGCTGATATAGCCATAGCGGGCCAGATGTGTTTGGTCTCTGTCCATCCACCTTTCTTTATGAGTGGATTCCCTGTACAAAATTTCTGTATCAGTTCCCAGAAGAGCATTAGATTTCCTGTTACCTTCAATGTTTATAGGTGTAGCAAACGTTGGTTGCAAGGGTAACCATCGAGTGTAGCGCCCGATTTTGAAAATTGTATCCACAACAGAGCTGTCCAGTAGTAGTGAAAGAACATTTCTTGTGATCGACTTCTGATTGTGCCGTCTCTTATCATTTCATTATCTGCTTTATAACTGTAGATCTTGTGTAATTTTCTAGGACCATACCTTGGAATAATGATTCCATCGTTGGCTTTAAATTTCTTATCGTTTTAGCACACTGTGCAGTAACTACGGCTTCATAAACAGGTATTTGCAGGGATGTTATGTTGTAGGAATGTATGTATGTGTGCGAAATACAAAAGAAATAACAACGTGAGAAACATGATAAAATTCACATATGCAGGAAGACTCACCTACACCTCCACATACACGCACACATACATATATGCTTGCATACCTATTCAGAAATACAAGTATGTATGCATTACACCTATACAGCGTTGCGTATGGCTGGCTAAATAACTGCAGGTTGAATGAATGAATGAATGAATGAATGACTAAAAGAAAAATGTTAGCAATTGCATGTGTATGAACCTGTACTTTTACAACAACAACACTGCATTGTAATAGTAGACCAAAAAAACCAAAAAAAAACTAGAAAGAGGAAGAGAAAATAAAGAGAAAAATAGCAAGTGTGGCATGATGCACACAATGTCAAGCGACGATTCTTTTTTTCTGTGTTCTATTCTAGAGCAGGTTCAAATAAACACGACAATAATGTCGATATTGTTGATTATGCAAGTCTAACTGTATGTAGTATACCTATGTGTGTGCCAGTGTAATACACACACTCACACATACACTTGTGCTTGATCCCCTTATAAAGCATTTGAAAAAAAAAGAAACCAAGAGAGAATGAAACACCAGGTCGAACATTGAAAAATAAAAATGAAGCTGCTACTGCTGCTGCTGCTGTCGCTTTAGATGTTATCGTCTGCGTACATGTTAACAATAATATAAAAATTACAACAATAAAAATAACAACAACAATAACAATATAATTTTTTTAATACACTTACACGGAATATAAAAATAAAAAACAAGGATTTTTAGAAAAAAAAATTGTGGAGAAAAAAAATTTTGTTCAAATTGTTGTTTCCATGTATTTCGATAAATAATTGAGTGTTAAAGCAGGTGTTAAGCTTGGGAAGCGGGTCTTTAATTTACAACTTTAGTTGGTCTAGCATTTTAGTGACACTCTATTAAATGTTTTTAAATTAAAGATGATGCCGTAAAGTTAGTAGATACTGCTGTTTTGCTTTTACATCACTTAACATTAAAATTATAAACAAAAATACAACAACAAACATCAGCATAAGAAAATTGTAAACAAGTAAACAAAAATACAACAACAAACATCAGCATAAAAAATTGTAAACAAGAGTGAATGTAAACAAAATACACAAACAAAAATAATGAAACAACGATGTTTACATTTATAGAGATTTCGAGAAGGCGAAACTACGAACATTCGCCTTCAAGAACATTCATCAGACTGTTTATATACATAATAGGCCATTACAACCCTTCAGTCAGGTTTACGACCTGGTTTCTCACACCACTTATGTTGTATGTATTAATTTTATGCATGAGTTGTGGGACCTACAGTTTAAAGTCGACTCCGAACGACAGATTTTTGAGAAACTTTTCATGACAATTTTTATTTACTCTCAGAGTTTTTGCCAGAAATCTGCTGAGAGGAAGTCGCCAAAGAAATACTTTTTGTATTTTGTTTTGATGTCTGGGCTGGAGCTTGAACACTGGCTTTACGTCTAATAAGCCAACACACTACCTACTAGACTATGGCGACGACAATCAGACTATTTACTTTGCCATACAAAAGACATGGCAAAGCAGGCGAGCTAGTGAGTGAAGTTGCGTCAGTCTTGTGTGAAGACGCGGTGTGTTTGAAGAGTAATAGTGGTTTGAAGATCTTTGTTACAAAGATCTGTCGAATTATGGCCTAGTAATTGTTATTGTTTATGCAAAGGGTGTAAACAGAGGAATAACAAACAAAGCAATTGTTGTCTACATAAAGTTGTAAACAGTGGCACATGGAGTTGTGCGAATAATAAAGAATTTTAAATTAAAACTAAACACAAATTTATTTTAATTTTATTTGCAATCTACGGCGTTAAACGTTTTTAAAAGGTAACAGCGTAACAGTATACAGAGTAGCACACGTTGTTTTAAACTGGCAGCTTTGTGGCTTAGCATTAGAGATGTGACCTAATATGGCCTCTTTATTAGTAGAAGTCGCCGTGGTGTAGTAGGTAGTGTGTTGGCTTACTATTTGTAAAGCCCGGGTTCGTATCCCAGGTCAGACATCAAAAATGAAATATGAAAAAAAAAATATTTCTTCGGCGACTTCCTCTCAGCAGATTTCTGGCAAAAACTCTGAGAGTAAAATAAACTGCCATGAAAAAGTTTCTCAAAATTCTGTCGTTCGGAGTCGACTTTAAACTGTAGGTCTCGCCACTCATGTATAAAATTAACACACACAACATAAGTGGTGTAAGAAGCTAGGTTGTAATCCTAATTGAAGTGTTATAATGATCAATTATGTGTGTATGTATGTATACTCGTACAAAAGTTTTAAGGTCTGGGATCGTATTTGCAAGATATCCATTCTGATTAGAAGATGTGAAAAGAGTTTAATGCTTGTGTCTTTAACTGGTAACACTGGTAATGGGGAAAACTTAGTTGTTGCTCTGTTAGCTGAGATAGGCACTAATATGTCATTACGGACATGTACGATTGGCAGTGGAATATACATCAGAGATCAGCAATGAATCGCATTTTGGCTACTCATAAGTACTCATGAAATCATGAGTATGAGTGAGTCAACAGTATTGAAATCCAACTACTCTGATTCATTCGTACTCAGTACAACATTGATTTATAAGTACAAGTTGCAATGAGTATGAGTACAACGTTGACATCAAACTCATAACATTCGAAATATGTTTGATTCATACGCCTCATACTCATACAGATTCATAAATTTAGAAAAATACTCAAATAATACTTATAAATGATTCGAGTGATTCGAGTTGTTCGAATCATTCGTCAAAATTTACAGTCTTAGTCGTTGTTGCATTTACAAAGAGATAAGAAAGACAAAGACAGCAAGCAAAGCAAACACACAACGTTCTTGTGAGTATTGTGTAGTGTTCGTACGGGAATCATACTTATTTTGTGATTCGTGTATACGATTAGTCATGGAGAGTCGAAATCAATGCGTATTGTTAAGTATGAGTACCATGAGTATTTCAAACTTTGAATATGAGTAGTATGAGTATGACATTAAAATAAGTATGAATGCTTATAAGTATCAGAAATTATAAGTATGATTCGAATCTACTCATCGTTGTGAATACTCATTGCTGACCTCTGATCTACATGTGCTACAAGGGATCACATCTGTCCCTCATATGAATCGCTTGTCCTCTTTAACCAGAACTCCTGAATGCAAATAGTTGAGGTAAGGGATAATTGTCTACAACAGGGTGTTTGTGATCACAGATTATGTTTTCCGCATCATGTCTAGGTCTTCTCGATTACGACGAGATTTCACTCATTACGGCTTTTGTAAGACTTATTGTGATAGGGAGTAGGATGAGACTATCACTCCCTTATACTGGCTGTATTCAGCATTGTTAACAAACAAAGAAAGGTACCCTCTGTGTAGAAGCTCTAAAGCGTGACTAGAGCTGGTTGATTAGTTAGCTGGTTTAAGTGGCCGCCCGTGACTACCTCAAGCATAAAGTAGTGCCATTGCATGCCTACTGTGCTCAACTTAAATCCTTCTTTCCAATACAGAGACAACTAACCTTGATCGAAGGCTGAATTAAGACTTTGCAACCGAAAAAAGTGATTCTTTGTGTCTTCTTCATTCATAGCGCCATTAAGCTCATATTTAAATTGGAAATATGGTGAGGACCACTTCCCCAAAAGCCCTCCAATTTGCAAATTGCTGCTTTCAAGTTATTGCCGAAAATAGTTCTTTTAATCGACTCTATAGGTGACTAGAATTAATCCAGTCTTTTCTACTAATGGGTGATTTTTTAAGAGCTATAGGAAAATTTAAAAAAAAACACATAAAATTCCGAAAAATGCATGAAGGAATCTTTATTTGAATCGATAGTACGGTCGATATAATTTAAAGTTTGAAGATTATTTCATGCAAATGTTGACCGTGACTGCGCCTCAAATGGTCCATCCGCTTAGTCCAATTTTGGCATACTCTTTCCAACATTTCGGCCGGTATCTCACGAATAAATGCTACAATGTTGTCTTCCAATGCATCAATTGAAGCGGGCTTGTCTGTATAGATATGAGCTTTAACATAGCCCCACAAAAACTAGTCTAAAGGCGTTAAATCGCACGATCTCGGCGGCCAATTGACCGGACCCAAACGTGAAATAAAATGTTCACCGAACTCGCCTCTCAATAAGGCCATTGTTACGTGTGCTGTGTGGCATGTGGCACCGTCTTGTTGAAACCACATGTCATGCAAGTCAAGCTCTTGCATTTTGGGCAAAACAAAGTTGAATATCATCTCACGATAGCGCTCACCATTCACAGTTACGTTACGATTCGCAGCATATTTGAAGAAGTACGGTCCAATGATGCCACCAGCCCATAAACCGCACCAAACTGTGACTTTTTCTGGATGCATTGGTAGCTTTTGCAATGCTTCTGGCTTATCTTCACTTCAAAATCGACAATTCTGCTTATTTACGTATCCATAGAGCTTCGTCGCTGAACACAATTTTTCGATAAAGAAGTGGATCTTCGGCCAACTTTCCAAGAGCCCATTCACCAAAAATTCTGCCTTGCGGTAGGTCGTTCGGCTTCAATTCTTGCACCAGCTGTATTTTGAAAGGCTTCACACCTAAATTCTTCCGAAAAGTTTTCCACGTTGTTGAGTAACAGAGGCCCAATTGCTGCGAACGGCGACGAATCGATAATTGATGGTCATCATTAACACTGGCCGATACAGCGGCGATATTTTCTTTAGTTCGCACTCTACGTAAGCCTGTTGGTTGGTGGTTTAATGTCCAACAATGTAAATTTGGTGCGAAATTTAGTCACAATCTGGTACAAGCCGTTCAATTCATTGTCATACTATTGGCTGGTATGTATGCGTTGATGTTAGCAGGTCCTAGTTGTCCGAGTGGCACTCTAACGTTTCACAATGAAACGCTTTTGTGTGTTACATGATGAGCTTATTCTCGATGATAATAACGGGGTTACTAGCTTTCTGAATACCACTTCACCTCACTTAGTTTCTTTTCACTTCGTCTTTTACAGGCAATACGATGGAGCCATTATTTGTTGAGTTTTTCTTGCTCCTCCCCTATCTTAGATGTATATAACCTAACCTAGCGTGCTGTGCCTTAACTTATGCTTTAAAAATTAACAACATTGTGGTATTTTTTTGATTTGTAACTCAAGGGGATTTACACTACACTGTCATGCCACAACGCATTCAATTGTCGCAACTAATTTGTATTGTTGTATTGCTCCTCCTTTCCCATACCTCCACATGCAGGATAATTTTTCAGGATTTCTTATTTATTGAGTGACAAAAATAAATGACAACCATTTAAAATGGCGCTCTCTTGTCTCTCTCTCTCTCTCTGTCTGTCGTACCATAATCATGAACATGTTGTAAGAAATTCTTTAAAAAATCAGAACAGAATTTTAAGGACATTTTCGGCAATTTCAGCAAATTCCTGATTTTTTTCATTCTTTTTCTCTTGTTTTCTTTTCTTTTTTTGTTTTGTTTTCTGTGCTACAAAATTATTCGTTTTTTTTCTTGATCTCTAAGGTCTCGACTCTAGTTAATCAATCATTGATTGAGTGGAAGTGTAGCGACAATGTGTCGTAAAACATTTACATCATGTAACAATCAATAGGATTTTGAAATCCTTTTCAGTCTCTTTTTGTGTTTCTTTGATGCCATAACAGGCTTTGAGTGGCAAAAACAAAACAGAAAACCTCTCCTCTAGTTTGAAGGGAAATCAAGAAATGCTTCTTCTTAAATGCGTATGACTGTTATACGGTGTGTGTGCCTTTGCGTGTGTGCGTATGAATTTGAAAATCCCATTTCCAAGATAAATTATTGATTTCGAGTTCAAACATCACAAAGACTTTTAACAAGTTTTACTTGGCGATGGTTGATGAAAATTTATGACTTTACGACTGATGAATGAAGTGTTTGGCATTTATCATGTGCTTCATTTTGCAGGGTTTCCAAATGGTTTTTTTGATATTTACAAAAGCACAAAAAACAATAACAACAATAAGGTGAATATTGTTACATCTTCACTTTTTAAAAACATTTAAAATATGAACTCGTAGATTGCAAATAAAATAAAAATAAATTTGGTGTTTAGTTTTAATTCAAATTCTTTATTATTCGCCTAATTCTGTGTGCCACTGTTCACAACTTGATGTAAACAACAACAATTGCTCTTCTTTGTTATTCCTGTGTTTATCCCTTTTGCATAAACAATAACTACTACTAGGCAATTATTCGACAGATCTTTATAACGGAGATCTTCAAACTACGATTACTCTCTTCAAACACAGCGCGGCTTCACACAAGACTGACTGAACTTCACTAATTCACTCGCCTTGATTTTTTAGCGATTATCTTTTTGGCAACACTGGTTTAAACAGCTCACGCACGTTTCGTGTTTTGTTTCACAGTCAAACATCTTCAGTTTGGTCTATAATTTAACCATGAATCGTCGTACAAACGAACAATGCTTGCAAATCATTGAATTTTATTATCAAAATGCGTGCTCTGTTAAGAAAGTTCATCGCGCAGTTGAATCGACCCACTGAAGCGGCTATTCGAGCTATTGTGACTAAATTTGGCACCAAATTTAAATTGTTGGACATTAAACCACCAACACGTTTACGTAGAGTGCTAACTGAAGAAAATATCGCAGCTGTATCGGTCAGTGTTAATGATGACCATCAGTTATCGATTCGTCGCCGTTCGCAGCAATTGTGCCTCTGTTACTCAACAACGTTTAAAATATTACGGAAGAATTTAAGTGTGAAGCCTTTCAAAATACAGCTGGTGCAAGAATTGAAGCCGAACGACCTACCGCAAGGCAGAATTTTTGGTGAATGGGGCTCTTGGAAAGTTGGCCGAAGATCCACTTCTTTATCGAAAAATTGTGCTCAGCGACGAAGCTCATTTTTGGCTCAATGGATACGTAAATAAGCAGAATTGTCGATTTTGAAGTGAAGATCCGCCAGAAGTATTGCAAAAGCTACCAATGCATCCAGAAAAAGTCACAGTTTGGTGCGGTTTATGGGCTGGTGGCATCATTGGACCGTACTTCTTCAAAGATGCTGCAAATCGTAACGTAACTGTGAATGGTGAGCGCTACCGTGAGATGATATCCAACTTTTTTTTGCTCAAAATGCAAGAGCTTGACTTGCATGACATGTGGTTTCAACAAGACGGTGTCGCATGCCACACAGCACGCGTAACAATGAACTTATTGAGAGGCGAGTGCGGTGAACATTTTATTTCACGTTCAGGACCGGTTAATTGGCCGCCTAGATTGTGCGATTTAACGCCTTTAGACTATTTTTTGTGGGGCTATGTTAAACCTCATGTCTATACAGACAAGCCCGCTTCAATTGACGCATTGGAAGACAACATTGAAGCAATTATTCGTGAGATACCGGCCGAAATGTTGGATAGAGTATGCCAAAATTGAACGAAGCGGATGGACCATTTGAGGCACAGTAGCGGTCAACATTTGCATGAAATAATCTTCAAACATTAAATTATATGGACCGTACTATCGACTCAAGTAAAGATTCCTTCATGCATTTTTCTGAATTTTATGTGTTTTTTTTGGAATATTTTCCTATATCTCTTAAAAAATCACCCATTATATCGCAGGGTAAACAGTCTGATGAAGGCATTCCTGCAACGGATTTTTATAGATGTTGTAGACGACTCAATTGAGCTTTGATTTAAAAAAGCTGTGGCTTCTTCCGATCACTTCTTCTACTGCCGATACCAGAAATATAGGTAGTGGGAGGAAGGAAAGACCGGGTATTGTATCATCTAGAGACTGTGCGTCTAAAAAACGAGTACTCTGTGTAAGGCAGTATGTAATCTATTCAAGGACCAAGGTTTCTAAATATTTTCTACTTTTCACTACCCACTCGCCTAGTGGGAAGCTCATGATGGAGGGCTCGTCCCCATTACGTAGGGACACGTGCACACTACAGTCCGGACTGTAGCGGGTAAAGGAAAAGTAATGGCAACGAGAACATAGATAAGCTACAGAACTTAAATCTTTGTTGTTGTTCTAGAGTAAGAAGTGGCCATAGTCTACTAGATAGTGTGTTGGCTTATTAGACGGTAGGACTACGATTCAAACTCCAGGGCAGACATCTCGAACGAAACGAAATATGAAAAAATATTTCCTAGGCCACGTGCTCTCAGGAGATTTCTGGCAAAAACTCTCTGAGAGTAAATAAAATTGCCATGAGAAGTTTCTCAGAAGTTTCTCAGAAGTTTCTCAGAGTCGACTTAAAACTGTAGATAACTCATGCTAACTCATGTATAAAATTAACACACACAGCATAAGTGGTGTGAAAAGCTAGGTCGTATTCCTAACTAAAGGGTTATAATGACCAATTATGTATGTATGTAAGTACGTACATATGTGGTCTAGAGTAAGAAAAAATTGTGCAGGTTGTTGCAGGCCAGGTTTCTTGAAACTCCGGGAAACTGCCCTCGCCCTCGCATAAATGCCATAGAGAAGCCTGTGATTCTAAAGACTGTTTAAAATTCTTTTAAATCCCTTCAGCAGTGGAAAACATGCATAACTATTTGGGAATCACTGCTTCCTTCATACCTTTATGACCAAAAATTGCACTCCAACAATAGCTGGCACATTTTTTCTTTGCAAATAACTGTCGGTAGTGTCGTTAAATGTCAGTTCATCACTATAATCCATGCATGTTTGGACAGACGAAAAGTAAATTTTGGGTTTTTTTATATAAGAAAATATGTTCACACCTACATACATACATGCAAGTACACCTACACATACATACATACACACAACATAACAGGACATAAAATCTGTTTTACTCAACTCCACACACCGGGTTCCAAGTCAGCATGTTTAATGTAAGAAATTCAAATGAATTCAAAGACCTACAAACACTTACTCAAACTCATACGTGAAGTTAGCGGCAACATCCAACATCCATTATAATTGTTCTCCACTCTTTTGTAAGGCCATACGTTTAGCGGTTAAACGGTTTTTGTCGCTGTTGTTCTGCTCTACACACGGTGGGGAATTTTCTTCACATGTGGTATGTATTTTAGCAAAGGAGTAGGGACACAAAGTAATGGCTTTTGTTAAATTGTATTCCTTGCTCACACTCTCTCTCTCTCTCTCTCTCTGCACCCTTTTTCCCTCTCTGGTTTGAATATTAAAATGCCATTTTAAGTGCTACTCTGTTGGCTTGTCTTTTCGCTTGCGTTTTTCACTGTTTCGTCTCGTCTTGCCAAAAATTTCTCGCTGTAAAATGGCGGACCATTTTCCTGCAAGAGCACACACGCAGTCCTTTAACAAAGACTTAATGGCGACGTCCAGGGATCAACTGGGATGCTGCTAACATTTTAATTTTTTTTGTTGCTTTGTTCTCTTCCGTCTATACGCTTAACCATAAAGTGGTTGGTTAAAAACGTTTATTATGGATTCTTGGGCCAAAAGCCTGCTGCTTTGGTTTGGCTTGGCTTTCAAGTAAATTGAAAATTTTCTTTAAGACTTTGACAAGATGTTGCGGTAATATGTACGTGTACATGTGCCAATGTGTGTGAGATACTCTGCCACAGGTCAGGTAATAGAATTGACAGATTAAAGCAAGTCTTTCAACACAATAGCATATATGACGCGTTTGGCTGTTTAAGTTGAAGTTTGAGTGCTCGTACACAAGTTCAATTTTGTTGATGAAAACCATGGCAGTTTGAATTTAAACGTTTTATAGTGACAGACATGAGAGCCAAAGAGAGAGAGAGAGAGTGAGAGTGGCAAAGTGACAGTTAAAAGGAAAATTAAAATTCCTGTGAGTTTCTAAATGTAGAAAGTTATTTGGAAACATTTTTTAAGCCATACTTTTAGGTGTCCATATAAAATTGAAAGTATTTTAATAACTTTCTTATTGAGTGTGAAATGCTTCGTAAGAATTTTGATTTTTTTTTATCATAAGACGGCATTTTTAGACTTTTCCGTTTATAAAAAGGGGCATATTTTTAGGTGGTATTATTAAACCTGATATATTTAAAAGAAATAGTGGCTCGAATGAAGATACCATTTCCCTCTGGAGATAAATGTAGTGATTCTAGGCAAGCAAACTGGTTGTTTTTGCGTAAAGAATCATCCGTGATATTTTAAAGCATACTTTAAGGCAATTTTTTTTAACCTTTCTTTGTAGAATTGAAAGTATTTTAACAAAAACTTGCCTCTTGAAATGCTTCGCAAGGTTACACACAAGACTTTTGATTTTTTTTTTACCATAAGACGGTATTTTTAGGTTTTTCTTTCCCTTCAAAATGAAGCATATTTTTAGGTGGTATTATTAAACCTAATGTATATAAAAAAAAAATAGTGGCTCTAATAAACACACCATTTCGCTCTGAAGATTGTAGACAAGCAAACTTGTGTTTTGTGTGCAAAGAGTCTTCAATTATATTTTAAAGCATACTTTAAGGCAAAATTTTTTAACCTTTCTTTGTAGAATTGAAAGTATTTTAACAAAAACTTACCTCTTGAAATGCTTCGCAAGGTTTGATTTTTTTTAACATAAGGTGGTATTTTTAGGTTTTTTCTTTCCCTTAAAAGTTGCATATTTTTAGGTGGTATTATTAAACCTAATGTATTTAAAAGAAATAGTGGTTCTAATAAAGAAACCATTTCCCTCTGCTATGCACGCAAACTTCTATAATTTGCTAAAAAAAGTCTTCAATTATATTTTGAAGCATACTTTAAGGCACAATTTTTTAACCTTTCTATGTAGAATTGCTTTAAAGCATCTCCTTTTATTTTATTATTGTTTTTTCTTGCTTTATTTCGGTTTTATTTATTAAGATTTTTCAGCTGAGGTAAATTTTTCTACTTTGACAAGTTCTGGAATAATAGGGTTACCAGATTACCGCAATTACATTAAGTGTTACACTTTCTCTAGATTAAGTTCGGTTTCTTTGGCTTTCTGGGGTAATAATATTGTAAAGATTTCGGGATTCTTACTTTTAAAATTAACTTCGAAGAGATCTTCAATACAAAACGTTGCACGGAAATCTGGAATGCTAGAGAAACTTATTGCGGTTGTTAAGGGATTGTACATTAAGGCAATAGTAGAATCGGTTGTCCAATAACTATTAAGGCATGCGTACGCAATGGATGCCGACTATTCCCTGTGCTAGTCATCTTAGTTCTTGAAGCATCATCGCGAAAGCGGCAAAAACGCTTAGATGCGCTCATGTGATGGCCTTGAAGATTTAGACCACACAGAGAGCATCAGTCTGCTTCCTTTGTCTTCGACAATCTCTAGTGAAGTAGTGTTTTTAACCTGGTCCATCCAGATCACACTAAAAAGTCCGAAGGTAATGAATTGCAGGTAGTTCTCGCCACAAGATTGTTGAATATCATCTCATATGGAGGTGATAAGAACCATATCATGAATAAATTTGTGTTGTGTATCAATATTACCCAAGTAACACCCAAAATTTTAAACAATTCTTGAATTTTTCTTTTTAAATTAAAATTTTTTCTCCAAACTTTAAAGAAAAATTTTTAAATTTTTCAAAAATTCACTTCAATTTCTTACAAATGAACCTGACCTTACACAATTGCAATGCTAGAAAAGTAAAATGTATATGTTCTATAAAAAAAACACCCAAAAGTATGCAACACACTTGTTGTTAGCCAGTAACAAACATAATATAACAGTTACGGCTCTCACAACAATCTTTTCACAGGCGCTCTCTGTTTTTATTTAAAAAATGTATTTCCAGTGAGTAACTGTAAACATTGAGAGAGAGAGAGCAATACTGTCTTTTGCTTTGCTTTTATGGAATTTTAAATTGTTTCAATTCCATTTTGTTACATTAAAGGTCTAGGCAAATATTTATATTGTAAAGCCTATTTTAAGGGTTTAGTTATGTTTTGTTAAGGCTTTGCATAACATGTTGCGCTCTCTTATTGCCTGATTTGTATACATTTTTTAAGTTTACGTATCATTTTTTTGGTGCCTGAAAATATTTTTTATATTTACGTTTAGCTAAACTATGCTTTATGGCAATTTATTGTCTACTTTTAGGTGTTTTATTGCCATTTTTTTACGTGGCTTTTATTTTTATCTATTCTACAGCTTGTTTATGGCTTTTATTTGCGATTTAACAGTCACATAAAAATATTTTTGTGGTTTTCTTGTTTTTCTTTTCTTTCCTGTTTTTTTTATTGTTTTTGTTTTATGGAATGCGATTTGTATGGCATACTTTTAGGTTATTATTATGATTTTGTTTTTTTCTTTCTTTGGAAACATTGTATCATTTTGTTTGCAATTTAAAGTGTTGATTGGTTTTTTGTTTAGGAAAAAATTTTACATTTTATGAAATTGTTGTTGTTTTTGTAAACAAATACGTGCTTTGGTTATCAAATAAGGTTGAATGACTTTTACCTGCTCCTGCTTATATGCTTTAATTTTATTGTTCTTTTTTTGCTGCTGGATTTAATGGCCGACATTTTGTAAATGGCAAAATAATAATTTTGTTGTAAGCCATATAAGGTTTAAATAACTGATTTGTAAGCCATAGAAAATTAGGAAATCACATAAAATTCTTACAATAGAAATTCAATAAATAATTAAAACGCCTAAATCCATGCAATAGAAATATTGAAAATAATTTTAAATTCTTTTAAACCTTGAGATATTTAAATACAATATTTATTTCGTTTTTATTTATTATTCATGCTCAAGGTATTATTATATCTTTGCCAAAGTGTTTGGTTTCATTTAATATTCCTCCTACCCACCATAAATTAAGTTTATTTTGCTTTATTAATGCTCTTTGAAGGGCTCAATTAAGAATGTCTATGAATTTTCAAACAGTTTTCTTTCGAAAGCAATACTTCTTAATAAATATTCTATAAAATATTTATAGTGTGCTTTAAGGCGCAATACCAAAAAGTCATATTTTTAAAGTTCTGTTAGCAGTTCCAGTATTGTAAAACGTACACAATGATTTAAATGAAATTTTTATTTCTTATAAATCTTGGATAATGCAAGAAATACAATGTAGTTTAAATGACTACCTCTCTTGAAACCAAAATTAAGGTTAGGTTCGTTTAGATTGAAGGGATTGCTCAAAAGTTTATCTAATGAATTCGAATCGGAGGCCCTACCAATATAATGGTAATATCCAAAAGAAATTCACTTATCTAATGCAGTTCCCCTACATTATATGTGATCCTCTTAAGTACCTATCCGTATTCCTTCTGAGGTAGACTAATCCTACAAACTACCTTCACCTAGATTCTTAGGACAGTCTTTCGTGGAATAGGATATTCACACACAATATTCTTTCTCCTTATTTCAAAGACCTAACATTTCTGCTGGTTTAGTATTCATCGTATAAAAGAACTGACATACCTTAAGGAGCCACAAACTTATCTTAAGGGTATGAGTACAATTTAATTAATGAGCGCGATTCATAAGGCTAATTAGTAAAATACTGCCTACTTTAAGGATGTTTTGTATTATTTTTTTCTTCAAAAACTATATACAAAGTGTAATTAAAAAGTGTTGAAAGTAATAAAAGTAATCTGATATTGCTTGTTAAAGAAAAAACCAAATATTAAGAGCATACCTTTAGGTGTGAATTAAGAGAGCTTAACTTTTTATTTTTTAAAGGATTTATTTTTTGTTCATATTTTCTTTACTGATCAAATTATATGAAATTTCTTTTATAATATCTTATTTGTAATTTGTTTTCTTTTAATGTAAAGCATAATTTTAGGTAAGAGTTAAAACTTTATTTTTTAACTTTATTTAATGCATACTTTTTAGGGTTTTAACTTAAACAGCTTTAAATTTTGTGAAAGTTTTTAATAAAAATAATTCGAAAATGCTTTTGCTAACATTGTTTTTATTTATTTAATATAAAGCATACTTTTAGGTGTGATATAAAAGAGTTTCGCATAATAAAGGCTAACATTATGTGGGGTTTTTTTGCTATTTTTAATACAACTTTAATACAGAATCTCTTTCATAATTATTTTTGTCAGTTTTTTCGTAGTTTAAGAGTATATTTTTAAGTAAGTATTTAAAAATACTACATATTTTGTGAGGTTTTGGAAGTTAAAGTATACTTTTAGGAGTAAATTGAAAGTGCTTAAAACATTAAAAGCAAAAAGATAAGGAAGTTTTTAGGAAGACATTTTTGGGATTTTTGTTGTTTTTTTTTAAATTTAAAACATACTTTTAGGTGTGAGTTTAAAGAAGGCTACAGTTTTTACAACATTTTTACTTGAACCTTTTTGAAATTCTGTGTTAAAATTATTTAAAAAGTGTTTCTTGTAAAGAAAACTCTTTGGAAAGCGGGTTTGTGATCCTAAGGTTCTACCGGTTCTCAGACATAGAAGTTTTGTATGGTGGGAAGACTTTTGAGGCGGCGCGAAGTAGCGGTGTCTGAAAGAAATTTGCTAAAGCAGTATGAAATCCGTTAAACAGGTTGTAAAGGCTAATTAAGTACGTGAGTAAGCATTTCGTCTCTACAGATCATACGAGCACAGTAATTATGTCATTGGGTCTTACTGCTCACCCCTAGCCTTTACGAATTTTTTTAAATTTTTTTAAACTTTAAAATTTTTTTGAAATTCTTTTAAAATTTTGTTTTCTTTTCTTTTATTTGCAGTTTCAACAACTTTAAAGTGTTCCACATTTGCCTCAGACAGAAGTGGTGAGTACCCTTTAATATACTCTTAATTATTACAGCATAACATATGTATAACAAATCTCTGCAGTAAAACAAAAATCATTGCCTATATTCAGGCTCTAAGAGATTATTAATAATGTAATGAAAGTCCTTTTGTAAGGCCTTTTAGTTTTTTTTAATGTCATTCATTATGATATAAATTTGAAAGTATAAAATTAAATGCCTAACTTAAGGCTTTTGTAAAGTAATTTTGTATATGTCTGCCATATGCTTTGTGAGATTAATAACCCTTTACTCTGTTGAAGAAATTCCAGCAAGAAAAATTGTAGAAAACTTTTCATAACACTCAACCACATTGCTTTAATTAATAATAAAACAGTTGTTAATAATTAATGCCATTAATTTTATAGTTAAACATCATGGCATACTTTTAGGCTTATTATAGTATTTTTTTTTTGAAACATAAATCTAATTCATTAATATTTTTAAAGTAAATGATTTATTAAGATTATAAAAAAATATTTCAAGAATGTTTAACTTTAAAATTGTTTTCTTTTCACAGACTTCTACTTTGAAGTTTATTACACATTATTTCTGCGTGAATGCTTGCGTATGCTTTATTAATAAATCTTAAAAGAATGCTTGCCTACTTTTAGGTAATTAATTAAATCTTTTATGAATAATATGGAGAATAAGAATTGGAAACCGTAAGGTTGTTGCTTTTCTACCCATTTTTTTTTGGGATCTAAGATACCATAGATAATTAATTAAACCTTTTCGTATGGATGTTTCATAAATTGTTAGTGTTCTTTAATAACTTCTAAAGGATATTTTGGATGGCAAACATCTGTCATTTATTCTTTTTCTCAGCCGTGTCATTGAATGAACATTTGGAGACAGCTAAGTTACCTTTTTTAGTTTAAAGTATCATGACAGTTGGTAGGGTTGAAGAACGCATGCCTTTCTCCATACATCCAAGCTATTGAGACGGTTTGTAACGGGTGATTTTTTTAGCTATTATCTTTTTGGCAACACTGGTTTAAATAGGTCACGCACGTTTCGTGTTTTGTTTCACTGTCAAACATCTTCAGTTTGGTCTATAATTTGACCATGAATCGTCTTACAAACGAACAACGCATGCAAATCATTGAATTTAATTATCAAAATGCGTGCTCTGTTAAGAAAGTTCATCGCGCGCTTCTTCAATTTTATGGTCAGTTTAATCGACCCACTGAAGCGACTATTCGGGCTAAAATTTACATTGTTGGACATTAAACCACCAACACGCTTGCGCAGAGTGCGAACTGAAGAAAATATCGCAGCTGCATCGGCCAGTGTTAATGATGACCATCAATTATCGATTCGTCGCCGTTCGCAGCAATTGGGCTGCAATCTGTTACTCAACAACGTGGAAAATTTTGCGGAAGGATTTAGGTGTGAAGCTTTTCAAAATACTGCTGGTGTAAGAATTGAAGCCGAATGACCTACCGCAATGCAGAATTTTTGGTGAATGGGGCTCTTGGAAAGTTGGCCGAAGATCCACATCTTTATCGAAAAATTGTGTTCAGCGACGAAGCTCATTTTTGGCTCAATGGATACGTAAATAAGCAGAATTGGAGTGATTTTGGAGTGAAGATAAGCCAGAAGCATTGCAAAAGCTACCAATGCATCCAGAAAAAGTCACAGTTTAGTGCGGTTTATGGGCTGGTGGTATCATTGGACCGTCCTTCTTCAAAGATGCTGCGAATCGTAACGTAACTGTGAATGGTAAGCGCTACCGTGACATGATATCCAACTTTTTTTTGCGCAAAATGCAAGAGCTTGACTTGCATGACATGTGGTTTCAATAAGACCGTGCCACATGCCACACAGCACGCGTAACAATGGACTTATTGAGAGGCGAGTTCGGTAAACATTTTATTTCACATTCGGAGCCGGGCAATTGGTACCCTAGATCGTGCGATTTAACGCCTTTAGACTATTTTTTGTGGGGCTATGTTAAACCTCATGTCTATACAGACAAGACCGCTTCAATTGACGCATTGGAAGACGACATTGAAGCATTTATTCGTGAGATACCGGCCGAAATGTTGGAAAGAGTATGTCAAAATTGAACTAAGCGGATGGACTATTTGAGGCGCAGTCGCGGTCAATATTTGCATGAAATAATCTTCAAACATTAAATTATATGAACTGTACTATCGATTCAAATAAAGATTCCTTCATGCATTTTTCTGAATTTTATCTGTTTTTTTTTTGAAATTTTCCTAAAGCTCTTAATCACCCTTTATATGTTCACAGTTAAGGGATATGAACCTTTAACGTCTGTTTTTTGTTTTGTACAAACTTCCTTTTCTTCTTCCAAGTCGCTCCTCTGGAAGTGCAATTGGGTTAAGCCAACCAATATAGTGCTAGCGCTATTCACAAGGAGTTACAAAGTCCTTTAATTTGCTACACCTAGTGCTACACCTAGCAATTGCTATTCATAACTTGATGTCAGACAAGCATTACAGGTAAGCGGTACATGAGGTAAAATAGTATTCTAACGCCATCTTTGATAAGATGCATTTGAGCTACGTTTAAGTGGGCTGCTAATTTCACCTAATCCAACCCATTGATTAAATACTTTTCTAGAAAATATTGTATCTATTAATGGCTTGAGTTCAAATCATTAGCAAATTATGGTATACTTTTAGGGTTTTTGAATGTTTTAACCTGATTTCAATATTTTTCCAATGTATTTACAGTTAAAAGCCTATTTTATTATTATTTTTTCATTCCAATTTCCACATACGTTTTGTTATTGGCTTCAAATTCATTTTATCTCTCATAGTTTGTATACCTTATATGTATGCCAGGTTTTATTGATTTACAAAATTTTCTGTTGCCTACTTTTGAGAGAAAATAAAAAAAAAAGAAAAAAAATCAGTTTTATCTGTATTTGCAAAAACTGTCTATCATTTACATTGATTTTCTGCTAAAACCAGCCATTTTATTTTCAATTATTAATGGAATGTTGACTACATTTAGGTGGTTTAAATGTTTAGAAACCTAATTAAAAACTTTGCTAAATTTAAGGATAAAATCTATGGCCTACTTTCTGCGGTTAACTATTGTTTGTGAAATGGCTTTGTTATTTAACTTGAAAGAGTTCTATTTTTAGTTAAACTATTACATGAGATAAAAATCTGTAGCCTACTTTCAGTTGTTGGCTATTGTTTTCCGAAAACAAAAACTACAGTTAACAGTTTTATGGGCGGTAATTTTAAAAGCTAATGAACTTTGTTCTGTTCTCTGAACGAGAAAGTTCAGAAATTATGAAATGACTGTGATAGAGAGTAAAAACTAAAAATTAAAGCCTAATTTTTGGATGTTTTTAAATGTATTTATTTATTGAATTTCCTGCTAAATATGTAACAATTAGTTTAAAACTACAATTTAACCACATGATATATAATAAAATGTGTAACAATTGTTACATTTCATAATGTGATATAATAAATGGTTTGCATTTGATATGATAATAATGAAATAAAAATGTACATATTTTATAGCATATTTTAAGGAGCTTAATTATTTACTATGTGGTTGCATATCCCAAAAAAACAACAATAACAAATAGATAAAACACTTTTTATATATAAAAGGTAATTAAAAATGTTATGCAATTAAATTAGTAAACTAAACTATTGCCTATTTTTAGGTGGTTAAAAATAATACTTTTTGTATGCAAAACATATCTAGTATTCTATGACAAAATCATATTACAATGCAATCAAATGTATTAATTTTAGTTTATAAAGGGTTATCCATTTCTCGGTTTCAAATGAGAGGAATTCGATGAAATTTTTATTTCATTTTAATGCATGAACCTGGTCATGGGCTACGAATTAAGGAATGGCGAGGTACTAGCAATTCAGAATGGTACAATCACCTTCACAAATAAGTTGAAACTGGATTGAGTGGGCCATTCTACCGAGGTCTTTTGTTAGGATTTCGAACTGTATCGTCTTTGGATTGGATTGTGTTGGATAACGACTCCAGTGTTTTTCAACTTGAGGTCATAGGTTAGGTTAGGTTAGGTTAGAGGACGTGTTCTTGTCAATTAAGACAAGTACAGTACCCGGAGGTCGAATTGACCCATTGTACAACGTCCTAGTTTCTCACACCACTTATGTTGTGTGTGTTAATTTTTTACATGAGTGGTGGGACCTACAGTTTAAAGTCGGCTCCGAACGACAGATTTTTATTTATTGACAAACTTTTCATGGCAATTTTTATTTACTCTCGGAGTTTTTTTTGCCAGAAATCTACTGAGAGGAAGTCGCCGAAAAAATATTTTTTGTATTTTGTCTTTGATGCCTGGCCTGGGGCTCGAACCCAGGCTTTTGCGTCTAATAAGCCAACACACTACCTACTAGACTACGGCGACTTCAACTTGAGGTCAGATTTGGCCTTGTTTCTTCAAATCCAGTTTCTTAAGAGATCTTTGTCACTTTTCTGCTTGCCTTGAGGGATCATATCACCCTTAACTGCAAGTCATAAATGGTTAGTGACTGCTTTGTTACGTTTCACGCTTCTTACCCAGGACCTGGGCTGATACTCTTTTTAAACAGGAATCCTTCACTGTGGATGATGTGTTGATTGGTGCATCTGATGTATGTTAACTAGGGAGTCATCGGAAGATAGAAGAGGATATAGAGAAGCTTGCTGGATATATCGGGATGTTGCATTACCAAGTGCTTTTCGCTGCTTATCGGCTTTGGTAGAACTGGATTATTGTTGAGGCTTGATAAGGCCCTCGGGAAGATGCTGAAAGAATTCCTTATGATTTTAGATAGCCGCCAAAAAGGATATGGGATAGACATCATTCAGAATATTGCAGGGTAGGTGGAGGAGTCGCCGTAGTGTGTTAGCTTGTTAGACATAAGGCCTCGATTTAAACCCCAGGTCAAACGTTAAAACGAAAATATAAAGAAAATATTTCTTCAGCGACATGCTCTCAGCGGAGTTCTGGCAAAAACTCTGCGAGTAAATAAAATTGCCATGAAAAGTTTCTCAAAAATCTGTCGTTCGGAGTCGACTTTAAACTGTAGGTCCCGCCACTCACGTATAAGATTAACACACACAACATAAGTGGTGTGAGAAGCTAGTTCGTAATCCTGACTGAAGGGTTGTAATGACCAAATTATGTATTATGTGGAGATAAAGGTGGTTCCAGGCTATAAAACACCTCCTCGCGAACTGCCCATGTTAACTCTAGGATCGTTAGGGAATGTCGCCGCTGTCTCGACTTTCTCTCGGGGCGCTTCACCAGTGTCTCTCTGGTGTGGGTGCCCGGGCGCAGTGAAATTCCGGGAAAATGTAGCTCGCCAGAGCTGGTGCGCTCCTTCCGGAATCCTCTTCTGTTGAATTGGGTATGCCACTTGCCTCGGTCAAGTTGAACATTACGCGGCGGTTCTTTCGGGACGCCAACCTATTCTGGGTCAAAGAGGAGTCCTGAGGAGTCCAGTGACCGCTAGACTCACCTGGCCCAAGATGGATGGAAGGCGTACCAACCGATTACTTGGTCTTGATGTCATCTCGACTACAGTGGCCGTGCTTACAGGTCATTGCGTCATGGGTAGACACGCGGAAACAATGAGGCTCCCTTTCAACGACTTCAGCCGTGGATGCAGATCCACTGAGGAAGAGGAGACTGTTGTTCACTTTCTTTTCCAGTGAACGTCTCTTGCTAGGTGTATAGATATGTTATTTGGCTCTCCATTTATTGTCAGCTTGACGGAGCTATCATCTATTGACATCAAGGATATAGCTTCGTTCATCAAACTTTCTGGCTGGTTTTCCAGTGCGGGGTAGTCGTGCTTTTGTTGTGCAGCCCTTGCGCTGACCAACTTCTTCCTTTTCCTTGATTTTGGTGGAACTTGGTTAGTACAGGCATTACAACGGGCCGCTATGCGTGCTCAAGTGAGCTTTGTGATATCAGAGCTGCCACTACGACCTAACCTAACCTAACTGTCCACGCCTTGAAAAGTCTACGCTCATTTTCACGAAGCTGATTGGTCTGTTCCGTTCTGTTCCCTCTTAGGCTCTACTTAACCTCTCTCTTTTTTTCGCTATTTCTTTTTACTGGAATGTGCGCAAAACGTCCAAACATTTTTGCTTGCTATCATAGTTACACAAGTCCTCACGCTAATTCCTAATTCCTTGAACAGTTGGTTGATTAGCACTCCATTCACGATAAGAAATGAAAGACATTTACCAGCCCATAGCCTTGCGTGACTAACTGCTTTCAAACCATTAAGTGGACAACCCATTCTTGCAAATGATTGTATAACAAAAATTAGTTCATTAGCTTTCCATTATAATTAAAGCATATTTTTAGGTGTAAATTTAGCAAAATCTCCTTGTTGTTGTTGTTTTTTATTTGAAATGATTGCTGTAAATCAACAATTAGGAAAATCTTTTAATTTTCATATTTAATTTGTTAATAAACTCTCTGTAATTCGTTAAGAATTTTATTGTAATGAAATTATTTCCAAAAAAAATTTTAAAGCCTACTCTAAGGAAAATTAAATATTTTATTGCTGTATTATTATTATTGTATTTGAATTAAATTAATTACTGTGTGTGTTTATTTTTTAATGTTTATTGTCAATTAAATTGGAAATTATTTATGGTTTTACACTTCATTAAATTTGATTGCTTTCTTAGGCATATAATAAACCTAATTTACAGTATAGTAGCATACTTTTAGGCATCCAATATGTGTCAGAGGAGAAGGGCAACACAATAAGGATTTATGATAGATGAAAAGAAATAATTGTCAAGTCATTTTTGGCAGATACCAGATACTTGTATAAAAAAACAAAAAAAAAATAATAATAATAAATTGTAGCATACCTTAAGAGACTTTGACAAATTGTTAAAAAGAATATAACTGTCATAAAATTGTAAAGGAATTGAATATAGTTTTTAATATCTGGTAGTAATCTTGGAACTCAAACTCTTCTTTAAGAGCAGTTTAATTGAGAAGATATGAAGGTCAATCTTAGCTCTTGGCATGTGTGTGAAGATAGATTTTAAAATCTATCTCTCATGTTAGCTAACAGAACTCTGTTATGTTATTAACAGGAACTCTGTTAAATAATTAATTTAAGACAGGGAAAGAAAAACAGGAAAAATTAATTAAATTCCTGGGTAAAATAAGAAAAAAATAGCAAAAATTGCTAAATTAAGTCCTTTAGTTATCCACTGTTACAAAATATTGCATAATAAGCACTACAGTAAATAGATAATCACACATTTCGGAAAGTTATTGTAATTTGATAAATAAATCAATATTGTGGGAAAACAGGACGGAGTGGGCGGACAAAGTAAATTGTTTTTGAAGCATTGTACGTCCCTTTAACTAACCCTCACACCAGGTCCCTCATACCACGTGTCCCTCACACCACGTGTCCCTCACATCACGAACCTCACACCATGTCCCTCACACCACGTCACTCACGCCACGTGTCCCTCACACACCGTCCCGCACACCATCGACGGTGTGAGGGACGGTGTGAGGGACGGTGTGAGGTACGGTGCGAGGGACGGTGCGAGGGACGGTGCGAGGGACGGTGCGAGGGACGGTGCGAGGGACGGTGCGAGGGACGGTGCGAGGGACGGTGTGAGGGACGGTGTGAGGGACGGTGTGTGGGACGGTGTGTGGGACGGTGTGAGGGACGGTGCGGGGGACGGTGTGAGGGACGGTGTGAGGGACGGTGTGAGGGACGGTGTGAGGGACGGTGTGAGGGACGGTGTGAGGGACGGTGTGAGGGACGGCGTGAGGGACGGCGTGAGGGACAGTGTGAGGGCCGGTGTGCGGGACGGTGTGAGGGACAGTGTGAGGGCCGGTGTGCGGGACGGTGTGAGGGACGGTGTGAGGGACGGTGCGAGGGACGGTGTGAGGGACGGTGTGAGGGACGGTGTGAGGACGGTGCGAGGGACGGTGCGAGGGACGGTGTGAGGGACGGTGTGAGGGACGGTGTGAGGGACGGTGTGAGGGACGGTGTGAGGGACGGTGTGAGGGACGGTGCGAGGGACGGTGTGAGGGACGGCGTGAGGGACAGTGTGAGGGCCGGTGTGCGGGACGGTGTGAGGGACAGTGTGAGGGCCGGTGTGCGGGACGGTGCAAGGTACGGTGTGAGGGACGGTGTGAGGGACGGTGTGAGGGACGGTGTGAGGGACGGTGCGAGGGACGGTGTGAGGGACGGTGTGAGGGACGGTGTGAGGGACGGTGTGAGGGACGGTGCGAGGGACGGTGTGAGGGACGGTGTGAGGGACGGTGTGAGGGACGGTGTGAGGGACGGTGTGAGGGACGGTGTGAGGGACGGCGTGAGGGACGGCGTGAGGGACAGTGTGAGGGCCGGTGTGCGGGACGGTGTGAGGGACAGTGTGAGGGCCGGTGTGCGGGACGGTGTGAGGGACGGTGTGAGGGACGGTGCGAGGGACGGTGTGAGGGACGGTGTGAGGGACGGTTTGAGGGACGGTGTGTGGGACGGTGTGAGGGACGGTGTGAGGGACGGTGTGAGGGACGGTGCGAGGGACGGTGTGAGGGACGGTGCAAGGGACGGTGTGAGGGACGGTGTGAGGGACGGTGTGAGGGACGGTGTGTGGGACGGTGTGTGGGACGGTGTGAGGGACGGTGCGGGGGACGGTGTGAGGGACGGTGTGAGGGACGGTGTGAGGGACGGTGTGAGGGACGGTGTGAGGGACGGTGTGAGGGACGGTGTGAGGGCCGGTGTGAGGGACGGTGTGAGGGACGGTGTGAGGGACGGTATGAGGGACGGTATGAGGGACGGTATGAGGGACGGTGTGAGGGACGGTGTGAGGGACGGTGTGAGGGACGGTGTGAGGGACGGTGTGAGGGACGGTGTGAGGGACGGTGTGCGGGACGGTGTGCGGGACGATGTGAGGGACGGTGTGAGGGACGGTGTGAGGGGCGGTGTGAGGGACGGTGTGAGGGACAGTGTGAGGGACAGTGTGAGGGCCGGTGTGCGGGACGGTGTGAGGGACGGTGTGAGGGACGGTGTGAGGGACGGTGTGAGGGACGGTGTGAGGGCCAATGTGCGGGACGGTGTGAGGGAGGGTGTGTGAGGGACACGTGGCGTGAGTGACGTGGTGTGAGGGACATGGTGTGAGGTTCGTGATGTGAGGGACACGTGGTGTGAGGGACGTGGTGTGAGGGTTAGTTAAAGGGACGCACAATGCTTTAAAAACAATTTACTTTGTCCGCCCACTCAGTCCTGTTTTCCCACAAAAGGACTTACAGTGGATTTTAAAATCTGAAATCTCAGAAAATTTTAAAATCTGATATGAAAACACGCTCTGTTAAGGATTCTGGCGATTGGGTTAGTTAAAGGGACGTACAATGCTTCAAAAACAATTTACTTTGTCCGCCCACTCAGTCCTGTTTTCCCACAAAAGGATTTACAGTGGATTTTAAAATCTGAAATCTCAGAAATTTTCAAAATCTGATATGAAAACACGCTCTGTTAAGGATTCTGGCGATTGGGTTAGTTAAAGCGACGTACAATGCTTCAAAAACAATTTACTTTGTCCGCCCACTCAGTCCTGTTTTCCCACAAAAGGATTTACAGTGGATTTTAAAATCTGAAATCTCAGAAAATTTCAAAATCTGATATGAAGCACGCAAACCAAGATCCTTCCGCAAAATCTTCCATAAAGCGGATGGACACAGATCCAATTCCTGTGCTCGATGGCGGATGGACTCATTCGGGTCTTCCTCAATGCTACGCTATACATCAGCAATAGCTTCTTCTGTACGCACCGTAAAGCGTATCTGGGGATGCGAGTTATCAATAAGAGTAAACGTGGTGCGAAAACGTTCCATGGTTAATCGAATTAACTGCTCTGATGGACGATTTTGTCGACGATAAAATGCACGTAGTGCGCGATACGTTTTCCGCACAGAACCATTATTTTCGAAATAAAATTGCACAATTTGAAAGCGTTGTTCAGGCGTGAGTCTATTCATGATGAATTGCCAAACCAAACTGAGAATAAACCACTTGACAGCTGTTAAATCGGTCGCCATCTTGAAAAGTAATGCCAACTTAAAGTTCTATACCTCTGTAAAAAACACCCTTTAGTTCGCAATCGATTTGAGTTGCACAAGTCAAAATGGTGTCTCATGACACCATGGTAGTTACGGTAAGAGGTGTGGTTTTAAGACTTAGTATGTAGTAAATAGGCCCCTTAGCTATAAATAAAATAGAAACTGAAGCAGTTTTTCATAAAATTAATACATTTTATTGCAAGTAGATCTTCTTTTTAATTGGCATTCACATTCAAATTTTTCTGTCTTTCTCTCTCCTTCTTTTATTTTTTTTGTATATTTTCCCTGGACTGAATTTATTTTTGGTACCATTTCGTTGCTCTCTTCATTTTTCTACGTATTTTTTCCCTGTCCTTTCTGTGGGTTTTATTTTATTCAATATTATTTATGAATCATGCATCAAAAGTCACTTGATTCACTCTGTCTCGACTCATACATATTTATGAGTGAAGCAAAAGTGTAGCAGTGTTGCACGGTAGCAGTGTGGCACTGTGGCCATGTGGCATTGTTGTTTGTAAGAAGGAAATCAGATAAGTATTTCGTTGATTAAAAAAAAGTTAAGAAAAGCAACAAAAACAACAACGAAAATAAAAAAGTAAAACGTTAAAGGACTTCATTCCCATGATTTCCTGCGCTTTGCCATGCAGATGAGTGATGGATGGATGGGTAGATGCCCGCTCTAGTCAAACAATCAAAGTGTACTTGTAGAGCGAAACTGGATTAAGGGGTTTCGAATTAAATTTAATGGAAATGAAATTTGGTAGAATACGAGTATAATACCGTTTCTCTTTGCTTTTTCAATATATTAAATGTGTTGCTTAACAATGACAGCAACAGCAACAACAACAGGAACACAAAAATGTTTACATTCTAGGAGGATTGTTATCAACATTTTGGGAAATTGATAATGCAATGCCCTTGAAATATTTCCATAATAACAAGGCATTAAAATTAAATGTTTACGTGTGCTACGAGGGTTGTTATTATTGTAGGAGCGTGAAGATAGATTGACGCCGCCGTAGTCTAGGAGGTAGTGTGTTGGCTTATTAGACGTAAAGTCAGGGTTCGAGCCCCAGTCCAGACATCAAGACAAAATACAAAAAGTATTCCTTCGGCGACTTCTTCCCAGCAGATTTCTGTCAAAAACTCTGAGAGTAAATAAAAATTGCCATGAAAAGTTGCTCGAAAATCTGTCCTTCGGAGTCGACTTTAAAACTGTAGGTCCCGCCACTCATGTATAAAATTTAACACACTCAACAGAAGTGGTGTGAAAAACTAGATCATAATCTGAAGCTGAAGGGTTGTAATGACTAATTATGTATTGGGTCTGCCATCTAACGTTTTTTTTTTCAACTAATGCTTATTTCGTGAATGGTAAGACTTAGCTCATGTCTGATTTGACAGATAATTAGTTTTAGCCTTCCGTTGAACGAATATGGTTGTGTATACGCTTGAACATCGCTGGGAAATATTGCGGCACATTACTTTGAAAAGCATGGTAATGTTGCAATATGTGTGCAAAAACATTACGTACGGATTTTGGAAGAAGAGAAGCAACGTCAGCTCCGTATGTTCGTTATCTTGTGAAAAAAGTGAAAGAAACTGAAAACATCCTCATCGATAAACCAAAGCGTGAAAAGCCAAAAACAGTGCGTACACCCGAGAATATTGCTGCTGTGGCAGAAAGTGTGCGTGAAGCGCCATCAACATCAATTCACCGTCATTCTCAACAATTGAACAAATCGGAGACATCATTGAGACGAATTTTACATAAAGACCTTGGTATGACGCCATACAAAGTCCAATTGGTTCAGGAGTTCAGAGAAGCCAATTGACCATCCAATGCGTTTTCGCTTCGCTAAGTGGGCCTGCGATCGACTTACAGAAGATGCCGATTTTGGCAAAAAAAATCATCTTTTCAGATGAAGCTCATTTTGAAATTGTCGCACTTGGGGCACAGAAAACCCGCACGCATACATTGAAAAGCGCGACGCACCCAAAACGAGTCACTGTTTGGTGCGGTTTTTGGTCCAGAGGCATAATTGGGCAATTTTTCATCGAAAATGAGCAAGGAGTGGCCGTTACAGTCAATGGCAATCGTTATCGGGCCATGTTAAACGAATTTCACACCCTCACATCAAAACAATTTTGCTTTTGCAAACACAATTTTGCTTTTGCAAAATCCTTTGCTATCGTCATAGCCATCTCTATTGCATGTATTGTGGAACGGGCTTTGCGGTAATCAAATTGGCAATCCGACAAGCCTTCTTCCCCCAGGAATGCCTCCAGTCTCCTACAAATTATCTTCTCCAAAAGTTTTCCAGCTGTGTCGATCATACAGAGCAGGCGGTAGCCCGATTCATCCTGCGCGTTGTTACCCTTCGGAATTAGAACCAGTCTCTGTCTTTTCCATATCCTAGGGAACGTCCTCTGCTGAATACAAGCATCAAAAACATGTCTAAACACCTCCGTATTGCTTTCAATGGTCGCCTTAAGCGCAATGATTGGGATCCCGTCGATCGCCGATGCTTTGTTAAGTTTCATTTCCCCACAGACTGATTCCAATTCCTGCCTACTGACTTCTGGGATTTCCTCCGGTGATCGCATATCCCGCACGCAGTATGTAATTTCGGCTTTGTGCGGAAAAAGGTCCGCAACGATTGATTGCAGCTTAGCTGCACATAACGTTGCTGGTGGTCGGAAGCAGTTCAGCTTTCTCATCACCATCTGATATCCAGTTCCCCAGGGATTCGCGTCCACATCGGCACACATTTCCCTACAGCATCTTCTCTTGCTGAGTGCAATGGCCCCATTAAGGCTGGTCCTACACCTTCTATACCTTTCCCGTAGTTCTGCAAATTCATCACGGCCTCTGGCCCTTTGGAATAGCCGCCGTGCGCGTTTGCATTTACGCCTTAGATCCGCTATATCTGCGTTCCACCAGTAGACGTGTTTCTTCCCAGACAGATGACGCCTCCTTGCCATAGAAACGTTGCAAGCCTCCGTAATGGAGCGCATAAGTCCCGTCGCCTTGTTATTCGCGTTGCCGAATAACCGAATGACCTCCAATGCGAGGACAAAGGTTTCCCTGTCAAAGGTGGAATCCTTCTAAAGAGGGTTCGGCGGTGCGGCAAGAACGTTGCGTAGATGTCAGACACCAGCCAGTTTTGCTTTTGCAAACACAATTTTGCTTTTGCAAACACAATTTTGCTTTTGCAAACACAATTTTGCTTTTGCAAACACAATTTTGCTTTTGCAAACACAATTTTGCTTTTGCAAACACAATTTTGCTTTTGCAAACACAATTTTGCTTTTGCAAACACAATTTTGCTTTTGCAAACACAATTTTGCTTTTGCAAATACAATTTTGCTTTTGCAAACACAATTTTGCTTTTGCAAACACAATTTTGCTTTTGCAAACACAATTTTGCTTTTGCAAACACAATTTTGCTTTTGCAAACACAATTTTGCTTTTTCAAACACAATTTTGCTTTTTCAAACACAATTTTGCTTTTGCAAACACAATTTTGCTTTTGCAAACACAATTTTGCTTTTGCAAACACAATTTTGCTTTTCCAAACACAATTTTGCTTTTCCAAACACAATTTTGCTTTTGCAAACACAATTTTGCTTTTGCAAACACAATTTTGCTTTTGCAAACACAATTTTGCTTTTGCAAACACAATTTTGCTTTTGCAAACACAATTTTGCTTTTGCAAACACAATTTTGCTTTTGCAAACACAATTTTGCTTTTGCAAACACAATTTTGCTTTTGCAAACACAATTTTGCTTTTGCAAATACAATTTTGCTTTTGCAAACACAATTTTGCTTTTGCAAACACAATTTTGCTTTTGCAAACACAATTTTGCTTTTGCAAACACAATTTTGCTTTTGCAAACACAATTTTGCTTTTGCAAACACAATTTTGCTTTTGCAAACACAATTTTGCTTTTGCAAAAGCAATTTGCTTTTGTGTGAATGGTGTGAGGGTGTGAGTAGTGTGAGGGTGTTAAGGAGTGAATGGTGCGAGGGTGTGAGGGGTGCGAGGGTGCGAATGGTGTGAGGGTGTGAATGGTGCGAGGGTGCGAATGGTGTGAGGGTGTGAGTAGTGTGAGGGTGCGAATGGTGCGAGGGTGCGAGTGGTGTGGTTTTGTGCACAAAGATTTCACAGAAGTAAAGAGGCAAAGAGATAGAATCTCCAAACAGTGGCTGTTTTCAGAGGCTAAGCAGAATTGTAATCAGGGTATGGGTATACATATCTCTTGAAAAATATTTGAAGCCTTAAGGAGTTAATGTTGCGAAGGAAGGAAATTTTGTTCCCATGTTGGCAAATATTAGCATCACCCACCGTGCTTAACAATGTTAAATCCTAATTTCTTTAATGTTCTCATTTAACGGGGGAAAAACCCACAGACACTTAGACATTATCGCAGACAGACGAAATTCAAACCCCAAGAAAAGAAAAAAAAATCTCTTGGAACTTTTCGTTTGTAATTTAATGTGTCACTCACTTTACAATTGCAAGCGATAATTTAATTTTATTTTCTCAACAGACACACACACAATTCATTTCCCTCAAAAATGTTCGTTAAGTGCCCTGAGTTTTCCTCCAACTCCCTAACCAGACGTGTGTCTCTCTGTCTCTCTGTCTACCTATCTGTCTGTCACACATACATAAATATCTATCTGTATGTGTATGTGTATACAGAATTTATGTTTTCATAATGAAAATGAAAATGAAAATGACGAATTAATTTTCCGTCTACAATTTTAAGCAGAAATTTTCTTTCTTTCCTTCCTTTTTTCTTTCATTTTCTTTTCAGTTCATTACAGTTTAAATAACTTCAGGGCATAATTTCAATAATGATTACGTATATGTTTTTTTTTTTTTTTTTTTTTGTCTTGAGCCGGAGGTGGGAATCTTCGAAAGACACTTTTGTTCCAACAAAAGAGTGCACGATTCACCATCACTGGTGCCTACGTACTAAACCAACCCCCTACACACTTCAACCACTCTCCCCCCGCGGGACTGCCGTAAGGTATTACTTCGCGGAGGGCTGGTTAGCTTGAAAGCTTTATCACTTTAAATCAAATTTCGCCTCCGTTCCTCCAGTCTTCGGAGTACTATCAAAACTTCAGCCATTCTATGGCTATATTGACTCCATAGAATCCTACAGTGCAACAGCTCTTCCATTAGCCGGTTTGGTTCCAAATTCGTTTCTCCCGGCCATCTAAATCTGGGACAGCATGTTAGAATATGCTCCGCATCTTCCTCCTCGTCTACACAGTTTGGGCATATAGGAGAAGTGTCATGACCAAATCTGTGCAGGTACTTCCTGAAGCACCCATGACCAGTTAGGAACTGGGTCACGTAGTAGTTCAACTCGCAATGTTCGTTCTTCATCCAAAGGGTTACATTAGGGACAAGACGAAATGTCCATCTTCCCTTTAGACTGCTTTCCCATCGTGACTGCCATTTGTGCATGGAAGTCCTTCGTTCCTCCGCTTTTATAGCCGCTATTTGTCCCGGGTACTCGAGACGGCGAAGGTATATCCTTCTCATCTCATCCGCCAGTATATCTATTGGTATTGTCTTTGCCAATACCAAAACTGCTTCATCAGATACTGTTCTGAAGCCACTTATCCGTCTAGTCGCGCTTAGACGATACGCCGAGGACAATATCCTCCTCGTCGTCCCCACTGAGAGTGCCTCCGACCATATTGGGCAAGCATACAGCATTATCGACGTTACTACCGCCGAAATTATTCTCCTTTTAAATGGACCTGGTCCTCCAATATTTGGCATCATCCTCGCCAGTGCTCCCTGTGTTACAGATGCTTTTTCACCGATGTATTTTACGTGCTCCTTGAAGTTCAACCTGTCGTCGATAATCACTCCCAGGTATTTTATCGCCCTCTTCGATTCGACGGTCAATTTCATCTTCTCCACTATCTTCCGGCCGCTTATCAAGACGGCATCCGTTTTATGTGCAGCAAGTGTCAAACCTGCCTCATCCAGCCATGCTCCAACATTTCGAATCGCTGTGTTCGTTTTCTCCTCTATTTCTCCTACCGTTTTAGCTACCGAGACTATGGCAATGTCATCTGCAAAGCCCACAATTGTAGTCCCGCTTGGCAATCGCAGTCGAAGTACTCCATCGTACATAATGTTCCATAGTAGTGGCCCAAGTACAGTGCCCTGAGGGACTCCCGACGTCACTACGTATTCCTGCTCTCCTTCATCCGTTAGGTATATTAGCTTCCTGTCCTGAAAGTAATTATTTAGAATCTCCATTAAGTATGGCGGCGTAGCCATGTTAAAGATGGCTCTCATAATACGCCCCCATTTCGCCGAGTTGAACGCGTTTTTAACGTCAAGTGTGACAACCGCGCAGTATTCCTTGGTGCCAAATCTCCATCTTTCGCCCTCTATTGCATCTCTTGCAATGTCGACCACCCTCCTTATCGCGTCAACAGTGGACCGTCCTTTCCTAAATCCGTATTGCAGGTCCGAGAGAGCTCCTCCTGCCTCGGCACATGTTAGTAGTCGATTGTATATTATCCTCTCCAGTATTTTTCCCATCGTGTCAAGTAGGCAGATGGGCCGATACGACGATGGTTCCCCTGGCGGTTTACCAGGTTTCGGAATGAGAACCAATTTCTGCTTCTTCCACCTATGTGGAAAAACACCCTCGACGAAGCACTTGTGGAACACCTTGGCGAACGTATCCGGTCTGAGCCGGATAGCCGCCTTAAGTGCCCTATTCGGGATTCCATCCGGCCCCGGTGTTTTCCTATCTCTGATTACGTATATGTACGTACATATGTATGTGAATACATACATACATACATATGTATGTATGCATGTATTTTTGTAATTTTTAAAATAATTTCCATACAAAAACAAAAAGAAAGAAAATGTTTGCTTTTAAGAGGGTATTGTTAAGAAGGCAAATTGCAAAAGCTTTTGTTCTTGTTTTTCCCTCTTCATTTGAGGGGGTAAACTCTTAAGGACAGCTGCTCTCGGCATCTCTGCTGCTATCTGGACAACACTGCCAAAGGCATAAAAAGTGATCTTAAACCGGAGTTACTTACGTACCTGATGGCTAAGAAGCGACTGCAGTTTTTAGACTTTTTATTACGGGGATGTAACCTGTAGTCGCCGTAGTCTAGTAGATAGTGTTTTGGCTTAGTAGACATGAGACCACGGTTCAAATCCCAGATCAGACATCAAAACAAAACAAAATATGGAAAAATATTTCTAGGGCAACTTCCTCTCAGCAGATTTTTTGGAAAAACTCTAAGAATGAAATAAAATTGCCATGTAAAGTTTCTCAGAAAAAAAAAAAATCTGTCGTTCGGAGTGGAATTTAAACTGTAGATTCCGCCACTCATGTATAAAATTACCACACACAATATAAGTGATGTGAGAAGCTAGATCGTAATCCTGCCTAGAGGGTTGTAATGACCAAATCATTAAATAGGCCTCTTTAGGGGAAAAAATGAACACTTATTTTATTGAACAACACTTGAATAATGTGTATACATTTTTAAACGATTTTTTATTACACTTTAAATAGGCCTCCTTTTATAGAAAAATAAAAACAAAGTAATAAAAAAAATGTTTTTCAATATTTTCTATTGAAATGGTTTTTCTCCTAAAACTCCTATAAATTATTTAAAAAACAAATTTTTTTTTGCTCCAGTAATATTTTCTTTTCTTGTTGTTGTTACTGAAAACAACAGACATACCACTGTCCTAAATCATCAACACTAGCAGCTCACTTTACAATCACTCTCACTCACTCTTTCTCACTCACTGACTGTGTTTTTTTATGCATTTTAGTTGAGCTTTTTTCTGATTTTTTTTTCAGGATTTCACTGACCAGAGAGGAGAAATACATTCATTCGGCGGCGCTTTGTAAAAATAGACAAGACATGAGCAGAGATATAGCATCTCATAAAAAAAAAATCAAAAAGAGAAAGAGAGATGGAGAAAGAGGGGAAGAGAGTGAGAAAAAAGAAAAAAAAATATTTTTTAAATTAAATTCAGATTCAACAAACTTGCAAATGCAATTGCCAGTCTAAAAAAGGACTGGGGCGACGAAAATAAAATAAAAAAACGGATTTTAAAAAAAATCTCGAAATGCAAACATGAATGAATGAATGAGTGAAACCGTAGAAATAAATGGAAAAAATGAAGTGAAAAAAATAATAAAAAAAATAAAAATTATATGGGAAAACTATTTAAAAAAGTACGCTACACTCCTGATGGTTTTGCCATTAATTAAGAGGTCCTTTCAATTACCAAAAACTTTACCGGGTTCCAGGTCATATTACAAAATGAGCATTCATGTCCTGTAAAGCAAAAGGCCTATCATTAAATGGTTCCTATTTTTAAAAGCGCGTTTGTGATATTATTGAGCGGCCTATTATGCATATAACATCGTTTCAAATGGCCGTCACGGCTTCTCTGGCTGAAGAGCGTTCCAAATGTAAAATTTTTTACGATTTCGGCGTATAAATTCGTCAGAATTTAATCGAATGACATGCCTTATTTGGGCTTTGAGAATCGTTGTAAAGGATGTTTTTTATAGAGGTGTAGAACTTTAAGTTAGCATTACTTTTCAAGATGGCGACCGATTTAACAGCTGTCAAGTGATTTATTCTCAATTTGGTTTGGCAATTCATCATGAATAGACTCACGCCTGAACAACGCTTGCAAATAGTGCAATTTTATTTCGAAAATAATGGTTCTGTGCGGAAAACGTATCGCGCACTACGTCCATTTTATCGTCGACAAAATCGTCCATCAGAGCAGTTAATTCGATTAACCATGGAACGTTTTCGCACCACGTTTACTCTTATTGATAACTCGCATCCACAGAGACGCTGTACGGTGCGTACAGAAGAAGCTATTGCTGCTGTAGAGCGTAGCATTGAGGAAGACCCGAATGAGTCCATCCGCCATCGAGCACAGGAATTGGATCTGTGTCCATCCACTTTATGGAAGATCTTGCGGAAGGATCTTGGTTTGCGTGCTTACAAAATCCAACTCGTGCAAGATTTGAAGCCAAACGATCATCAAGTAAGGCGTAGATTCGTCGAATGGGCCCAAAACGAGATTACCGTTGTTCCCGATTTTCATAAGCGAATTTTGTTTAGCGATGAAGCGCACTTCCGGTTGAATGGCTACGTCAACAAACAAAACTGCCGCATTTGGAGTGAAGGTAATCCTCAAGTGTATGTGGAAACACCATTACATCCAGAAAAACTGACTGTTTGGTGCGCTTTATGGGCTGGTGGAATCATTGGTCCGTACTTTTTCAAAAACGATGGTGGCCAGAACGTTACAGTCATTGGTGATCGGTATAGAGCCATGATTACTAACTTTTTCATTCCTGAATTGAATAACCATGATGTCCAGGAGATGTGGTTTCAACAAGACGGCGCAACATGTCACACAGCTCGTGTCACAATAGATTTATTGAAAGACACGTTTGGTGACCGACTCATTTCACGTTTTGGACCTGTGAATTGGCCTCCAAGATCTTGTGATTTAACACCGCTAGACTACTTTCTGTGGGGCTATGTAAAGTCATTGGTCTATGCGGTAAAGCCACAAACGCTTGACCATTTGGAAGACAACATTCGCCATAGTATTGCCGATATACGGCCACAAATGTTGGAAAAAGTCATCGAAAATTGGACGTCCAGATTGGACTACATCCCCGCCAGCCGTGGCGGTCATATGCCAGAAATCATATTTAAAATGTAATGCCACAAGATTATCTTTCGGATAAATAAAATTCATGTCAATCGAATAATCATCCATCGTTGTTTTATTGCAACTTAAAGTTCTATACCTCTATAAAAAACACCCTTTTAGTTTAGGCTTAATCATATACACCTGCACCTTAAGAAGATATTTAACGGACTCAAAACGTAGGATCACGGCGGCCCGTTCACATACCCTCCATATCGACTCCTCCATTCTATAACGTTCTAAGAGTACTCAGAACGTTTTTAATGTTCTTGCATTTTTAAATTCTACGTTCTCTAACTTAAATACTGTCAAAATTTGGTTAAGATGCGCCGATCCGTTCCGAAGTTATAGGGAAAAATCTACTTAGAATACACATATAGTCGTACGTCGCGAGAAAACTTTGAGAGCTCATAACTTAAAACACACTTTTTCGACTTAGAATGTTACAGAATGGAGGCGTCGATATGGGGTATTATGTCCTTAAATCGTTCGTACAGAAAATCCAATACAAATGACTTAAGCCTACCCCACAAGAAAAGTCTAACGGGGTCAAAGGGTACGAGTACAGTTCCCATCATCTCTATCTGAGACGACTATGCCCTCAAAGTGCCCGTGTAGAATACCCAATGTAGCGTGAGTTGTATGGCACATAGCTCCGACCTGTTGAAACCACATGTCGTTGGAATTCAAATCATTTAATTCAGGCCAAATGAAGTTGACCGCCATTGTCTGCAATGGCCTAGCCAATGTTATTCTCAAAGAAATATGGACCAATGATGCCGTAGTCTAGTAGGTAGTGTGTTGGCTTATTAGACGTAAAGCCAGGATTCGAGCTCCAGGCCAGACATCAAAACGAAATACAAAAAGTATTTTTCTCAGCAGATTTCTGGCTAAAACTCCGAGAGTAAATAAACCTGCCATGAAAAAGTTTCTCAAAAATCTGTCGTTCGGAGTCGACTTTAAATTGTAGGTCCCACCACTCATGTATAAAATTAACACAAACAACATAAGTGGTGTGAGAATCTAGGTTGTAATCCTGACTGAAATGTTGTAATGACCAATTATGCACATATGATGCCGACAACATAAAATTCACAACAAAAAGTAACGTTTTCGCGGTGCCTTGCATGCTCTTGCATCTTATATGAATTGGCATCGTCCGAATTTTGTTTAGTCACGTATCCATTCTGACTGAACTTCACTCACTTACTCACCTGCTTTGCTTGCCTTTTATATGGCAGAGTAAACAGTCTGATGAATGTTCTTGAAGGCGAATGTTCGTGGCATCGCCTTCTCGAAATCTTTATAAATGTAAACATCGTTGTTGAAGTCGCCGTAGTCTAGTAGGTAGCGTGTTTTCTTATTATACGTAAAGCCAGGGTTCGAGTCCCAGGCCAGATACCAAGACAAAATACAAGAAGTATTTCTTCGGCGACTTCCTCTCAGCAGATTTCTAGCAAAAACTCTGAGAGTAAATAAACCTGCCATGAAAAAGTTTCTCAAAAATCTGTCGTTCGGAGTCGACTTTAAATTGTAGGTCCCACCACTCATGTATAAAATTAACACAAACAACATAAGTGGTGTGAGAATCTAGGTTGTAATCCTGACTGAAATGTTGTAATGACCAATTATGCACATATGATGCCGACAACATAAAATTCACAACAAAAAGTAACGTTTTCGCGGTGCCTTGCATGCTCTTGCATCTTATATGAATTGGCATCGTCCGAATTTTGTTTAGTCACGTATCCATTCTGACTGAACTTCACTCACTTACTCACCTGCTTTGCTTGCCTTTTATATGGCAGAGTAAACAGTCTGATGAATGTTCTTGAAGGCGAATGTTCGTGGCATCGCCTTCTCGAAATCTTTATAAATGTAAACATCGTTGTTGAAGTCGCCGTAGTCTAGTAGGTAGCGTGTTTTCTTATTATACGTAAAGCCAGGGTTCGAGTCCCAGGCCAGATATCAAGACAAAATACAAGAAGTATTTCTTCGGCGACTTCCTCTCAGCAGATTTCTAGCAAAAACTCTGAGAGTAAATAGAAATTGCCATGAAAAGTTTCTCAAAAATCTGTCGTTCGGAGACGACTTTAAATTGTAGGTTCCGCCACTCATGCATAAAATTAACACACACAACGTAAGTGGTGTGAGAATCTAGGTCGTAATCCTGACTAAAGGGTTGTAATGACCAATTATGTATGTATGATGCCGACAACATAAAAATCACAACAAAAAGTAACGGTTTCGCGATGCCTTGCATGCTCTTACATCTTATATGGATTGGCATCGTCCGAATTTTGTTTGGTCACGTATCCATTATGACTGAACTTCACTCACTTACTCACCTGCTTTGCCTTGCCTTTTATATGGCAGAGTTAACAGTTCGATGAATTTTCTTGAAGACGAATGTTCATGACTTCACCTTCCCGAAATCTCTATAAATGTAAACATAATTGTTTAATTATTGTTGTTTGTGTGTTTTGTTTACATTTATTCTTGTAGTGTTTGTTGTTGTATTTTTGTTTACTTGTTTACCATTTTTTATGCTGGTGTTTGTTGTTGTATTTTTGTTTACTTGTTTACCATTTTTTTTATGCTGGTGTTTGTTGTTGTATTTTTGTTTACTTGTTTATCATTTTAATGTTAAGCGATGTAAAAGCAAAACATCAGCATCAATATTTTATCGTTAAAAATTAGGTTCAGTTGCGTATTGTGCCAGAGCATAGTCAGCGAAAATGCGTTGCTGTTTTAAAATGACAACTAATTTCCAGATAAGGCTTTAACAAGAGGGTAGTTGTTGACTGAAAATGTTTGAAAGTTCCTTATGGAAAACCCTGTATTTCGAAATTTATTTGGATTTCTAAGTCCCTGTAAATTCTAAGCGAGTCCAGGTGTGGTAACGTCATCAGATGGTTTAAAAAGATATTCAAAGGAAACTTCCCCATTCCATACAAAAACTATCGAAAGCTTCAGCTAAGGAATCCCATGAAATTTTTATGATTTCAAGATGAAATAATTCCTTCCACAATTGTATGCCTGAACTCAATATGCCTTTAAAAGTTTGTACAAATTTATGTGTGTGGAAAATTTGTTTTTGTTTTGTTTTCTTTCATTCTATGGTTCTACTAACTATACTATACTGTATATGGGGTTCCAACAAAAAAAAAAAAAAAACAACTAAAGTTTAGCCTTTTAGCATTTTTTAGAAAAACTATTATCCTCTATCCATTTATGAATTCACATACAGTCGCACACAAAATATTGTTACGTTTTTATATTTTAGAAACGTTTAAAATATGAGCGCGTAGATTGCAAAAATAAAATAAGAATTAATTTGTCTTCAGTTTTAATTAAAATTCTTTATTGTGCGTACAAATCTGTTTGCCAGTGTTCACAACTTTATGTAAACAGCAACAATTGCTTTTCTTTGTTATTCCTCTGTTTAGAAACTTTGCACACACAATAACAATTACTAGACAATTATTCGATAGATCTTTGTAACGGAGATCTTCAAACCACGATTACTCTCTTCAATCGAACCGCGTCTTCACACAATACAGACTGAACTTCACTCATTCAGACGCCTACTTTGCCTTGCCTTTTATATGGCAACGTAAACAGTCTGATGCATGTTCTTGTAGGCGAACGTTCATGACTTCGCCTTCTCATAATCTCTATAAATATAAACATTGTTGTTTACATCGTTGTTTACATTTATTTTTGTAGTGTTTTTTGTGGATTTTTGTTTACTTGTTTACAATTTTTTTTATGCTGGCGTTTGTTGTTATATTACGCAGTAAGATAACTTGTAAACAGGTTTGTTTAAAGCATTGTTTTGTTTTTGTAGCTTTTGTTTATTAATTTAATGTTAAGCGATGTAAGACCTAAACACCGGTATCTAGATTCTTCATTTTCTTAACAATATTTCGAACATAAATTTTGAAAGATTTATTTTTAATTTTTTTTAAAGACCAAAGGATAGTTAAGTTAAGACGGCATCTTCAGAAATGTGTGTCTCTCTAAAAATATATACTAAAGAGATAAAGATCTGTTAAGGATTGGTGATCTAGAGGAGAAGAGAAAGAGAAGAAAATAGAAGGTAAAGAAAGAGAAACACGGTTATCTCATAAGCCAGTTAATGCTGGAGATTTTTCTGAATATCAGAAGTCTTTTTTTTTTTGTGGTAAGGAGGGAAAATGCTTTATGCATTCATGATATGTCGGACTCTCCCACTGGGTATACCGACTAAAAACTAAATTGTTTCCTCATCAGGGAATCATTCTACCTCGGAGCCACGGTTGTATTACTTCTGGCATATGTTCCAGTTCCATTATCGTCAGCCTGCGTCCAGGCTCCGCTCTATTTTCAGTCTGCTGCGTCTAGATCAAATTTCTTCCTACGCAGGACGTGCTCTACAAAGTATTTTACTGCGTTCCAGCTCTCTCTGCTGTTTATCATTTTCAGCACGACGTTTGTAGGGCTAATGACGCCGATTTCAGCTTCGATTCGCTGACGGTTTTCGGCCCATCGACGACAGCTGAAGAAAGTGTGTTCAGTATCATCTAACGTTTCTTTCTTTTCATAGATACAGAATGGCGAGCGGCATTTCGCCATGCGATGCAGGTACTCTCTAAAATATCCGTGACCGGTCAGCATCTGGGTTATGTAGTAGTCTACTTCGCCGTTTTTTCTGTTTTTCCACACTCACAACTCGGGAATCAGTTTATATGTCCACCTTCCATGCTGTTCATTTTCCCAGCGAGATTGCCATTTTAGGAAGACTTCGTGCTTTATCGCTTCTATGCTCTGTGGTTGAGTCGTACTTTGCCTGGCGTTGAATATCATCCGGCGCTCATATGCTTGTAGGTCTATGGGAACCATTCCGGCTATAACTAGGACAGCTTGTGTCGATACTGTGCGATACGAGGATGTCACTCGTAGAACAGCTATTCTCTGCGCAGACAGTAGTTTTCTAGCCCTGATCCGGGTTTCAAAAGTAGCTGGGCTACTACTTTCAGAGTATGCTATTTCCAGCCTCCATGAGTAGCTTCCTCTTAGTTATCATATCAGATATCAAATATCAGAAGCCATAGCAAATGCTAACTCTGATAGGCCTTTGGGGAAACCCAAGCTAAGAATCTTGTGCTAAAGGGCAGAGACACAGAATGTATTCAGAAGGCTCCGAATCCTTCTTATTACTAGAAGTCCTGCATTATCCGTTGCTTTTAAGGTGCTATACGTCAAAGAAACTTAACCTGATCCTAGTAGATCCCCTCCTTAGATTCAAGTTCTATTTTGAACAGACAAATACAAACCATAGCAGCTCGAAGAATTTACAATCTCACCTGCTTGGCTGTGAAGATGCAACACCCAGTAAGATTACCTAATCGATCAGAAGAAGAAGAAGAACTGTTGAATCAGTTTGCACTGCTCGTCTTAACTTCAGCTGCTGATTTATTGCCCCACACTTCATAATGCTGTGGATGCCAACCCAGCACCACAATGTATCTATTCAGGTGTCGGTGCAGTTCTTTAACAGCCTCTAGTGTACAAAAATTATTGCCTTATTATGTTTTAAAATTGTTTCCTTTATTTTTATTTATTTATTTATTTATTTATTTATTTATTATAATTAACATAACACAACAAGATTTTAATCTTATAAGTTATAGTGCTATGCTTAGGATCAATAAGATATAATACATAAAAAAAATAATGAAAAATTATGAAATATAAGAAATTAAGTAAGACTAACAAATTAATATAAAAAACAAATTAATTAAAATATTAAAATATTAAAATTGAGTAGAAATATAATTTAATTGATTTAATTATTTTAGGAAAATAAAAAATAAAAAAGTTAAAAAAGATAAAGAATTCTAAAGATATAAAAAAGAAATATTTACAAAAATTGGTATAGAAAAGTAAGGATAAATATTTAACCGATATAATAAACATGCTAAGAACGTAACAAACTTTTCATTAAGAGAACAATTTAAATAACTCCTTTTTGAACGCGTTTGCATTGCCTAACTTTTGGATGTAGTTTGGTAGGGAATTCCAGAGACTAGTGGTGTGTATAAAGAACTGTCGCTGTGACAGAAGAGTCCTGTAACGTTGTTGAATAATCTTCATGCCTCGGCCTGACCTAGCAAACTTAATACGGTCTACTAAATATTCCGGCTGTCCCGTATTAATAATTTTATGGAATAGAATGAGGCATTTAATTTTCAGAAGATTATCAAATTTCACACTAAATATCTGATACGCTAAATGAGAAATATGATCCCGGCGACCTTTAAGAAATACGTATCTTGCTATATTGTTGTATGCCAAGTTTAATTTCCGGTTGTCATTACTATCGCAGTTTGCAAAAATTTCGCACCCATACAATAGCACAGGAATCAAATAAGTTTTAGCAAGTTGCATACGAATTGCAAAAAGAGTTGAATCAATGACCGCCCATAAATTCCGTAGCATGCTGTAAATTCTGCCAACGACGACACTTATATGGCCAGACCACGATAATCTGTCATTAAATACAATGCCCAGATTAGTAGCAGACTTGACATAGTCAATTTTATTTCCCCTGATACTCAATCCAGGTATGGCAAACGAAACATTGGTCTTCGAAAGCAGTAAACATTTGGACTTTGAGGGATTAATACACAGTCCATTCGCCGAAGCCCAACGGTCAATCCTATCCAAATCACGGTTAACAGAATGTAAACAAGAATCAATATTCTCCTTACGAGTACTGGCATAAATCTGCACATCATCAGCATACATATGAACACGGCAGTCAACCAAAACATCCGGTAGATCATTAATATACATACAGAACAGCAGTGGCCCCAGTATTGATCCCTGGGGAACACCTCTACAAATATTAAGCGAATCAGAAATCTTCCCATTTAAGTGAACCCTCTGACATCTGTCTAACAAATAAGAAAAAATTAGACTAGCGGCAGAATCAGAAAAATTAAACAGCTTCCGGAGCTTATTCAATAAAATTTTATGATTGACTGTATCGAAAGCCTTTGTGTGATCGAGAAGAACTAAAAACGCTACATTATTTACATCCAGCTTCAACCTGAGATCCTCAACTACATTTAATAGAGCGGTAGTACAACTCCTACCTTTCATGAAACCTGACTGACTGACTGATAAATAATTGTGACATTCCAGATAACCATTGATCTGTCTGGCTATAATGTTTTCCATTACCTTCGACAAAAAAGGAAGAATGGCAATTGGCCTAAACTCATTGTTTGACTTGGGAATGGGAAGGATCTTAGCAAGTTTCCATTCATTAGGAAAAGTAGACTTAGTCAGCACTGTATTAAATAAGTGGGTATAATATGGCAAAAGTCTAGGTGTCAAAACTTTCAAAAACACAGGATCTATATCATCGGAACCAATTGCGTTCGATTTTACCGCTGAAATACATTCCAAAACTTCGAACTGATCCACGCAACGAAAACTAAAGGAGTATTGTGGAGGGACACAACAAAGGTCATCATACATATCACCAATTGCCGTTGGAACACTTGAATGTACAAACTGGTCATTAAGTTTATTCACATCTACATCAAAATCAGTTCTAGGACAATTTCCACCAATTCCTATTTCACGAATCACATTCCATTTGGATTTATTGTCCATCGCATTACAAAACCTTCTACCATAATACAATGTTTTCGCAATTCTTATTTGCCTAGTAACCTCTGACCGTGCGGATTTATGAAGAGCTTTCAAGTCATCAGTTCTGTATTTCTTCCACCGCCTGTAGGCACTATCCCTCTTCTCAATTAGAGCTTTTATCTCAGTAGTAAACCATGGATTCTGCTTGGGTTTGATAAGCTTGGTTTTGACAGGAACGCATCTGTCATAAAGCTGACGAACATTCTCCTGAATAAATGCCAATTGGTCATTAGCATTAACCAGTGTATAGACCTGGTCCCAATATATATTATCCAACTCAGTATCCAACGTTACATAATCAATATTCTTAATGTCACGATAAGTGATATATCTATCAACAGCACAAGTTACAGCCATATTATAACTCAGAAAGAGAAGATCATGGTTAGAGAAACCAGAAGCAGAAATTTGGTCATATAACATAACCCTTTCATTATGATTCACAAATACCAGGTCAATTAGGCTACTGGACGTTGAATGAAAGTGTGTAGGTGTCGAAACATTAACAGGATTCAGATGAAGCGATAGCATTGGTCCAATTAGCGGATTATTATTTGTTCCACTGTTAGTTAATCCATATATTGTGTGTATAATATCTTGTGCACAATTTTCCTTCTCACATTCATTTTAGATAAAAATGTGTTTCATTCTCTCTCTCTCTCTCTTCTCTTCACTTCTCCCTCTCCCTCTGGCTCTCTCTCTCTCTTCCCTTCACTTCTCCCTCTCCCTCTCGCTCTCTCTCTCTCGCAATGATTATATTTTTATCGCACAAAAGAGGGAGATGTAAAGAGAGACAGAGTTTCTCTGTTTTTTATACTAAAACTGTTACATTTAAATTTGAACCCTGTTGGTCCCTTTCGTTCCCTGTCTTTGGCTCTCTCTCTCGGGTGATTGTCTGTCTGCATAAATGTTGGTATTAAAAATTTCTGGATATTTATTTGGAAACTATAAAAATAAGATATGCCCACTATTAAACAGTGTGTGGCCAATAAAATAGCAACAAATTGGAGAATTTTGAAAAAAGGGGGGCCCTTACGCAATAAGGAGAGGGAAGCTTTGCGGATGTGGTCAAACCTGTGCATCATCGCAATGTAGACACGGTCGAAGATATCCTGGAGACAGGAAATACCTTAACTACGATGAGGAAAAATAGGAGATCACAAAACTTCCTCACTGTTATTGTCCGAAGTTTGGGAAACTGAGACAAACTATTTTTGGCACTCAGAATTTATTGGCTAAAATCCATACCTTCGGAAATCGGTCACGATGATTTAGAACGTCAGACAGGAGTTATAGTTCAATGGCAGAATAGATACTGCAGGTATTGTAGATCCTAAGTCCATCCAATTCGATTCAATATAACCTAGCGATAGGGTGGCTCATAATCCGAATTTGTCGATTATTTGGCATTCTAAACAATTGGGCCTGTCTTTATGGCTCATTAAGGCTCATTACACTGCAATACCGAGGATATCCAACAGGCTCTCTAACATGCTAACTTTTCGAAACTCATCTCTCACTCAGTGGTCACGTCAACAAACAAAATCGTCACGTGTGTGAGAATAGAAAAAACTCAAAGTGATTGTGGAAAACTAATTTGATTCAGAAGAAGTTACTGTTTTTTTTATGCCGAAGAGGGGTAAATGTACCTAACCGCACCACAGAGGAAGTCGTCTCATCCTCCGTCTGTGGGGCTCTCACCCACTAAATCCCCCCTCGTCTCGTCTCGTGGACGTGGCCACTCCGAAACTACGGTGGTATTACTTGGGAGTGGAGTCCTTTTGGCCCCTGCGTGTTCATATCCGCGTTCGGATTGCGTGTCGAAATTTGAGGAGACCTCTAAGTGTCTCCACTATTCCTTTCGTCCACGTCCCAGTGACGGATTTTGTGTGACACGTGTACAGGTATCATCTATGTCGGCGTGCCTACATGCTCTGCAGCCTTGAGATCTCTCTTCTTCAGTCTTAGGATACGCTCCACGTAATTCGCCACTGAAGTCCAATTCTCCCTACTTGCAATCATAACCCCAACAATATTAGCGGCCGTGATCGTAACAACTATTGAAGTCAGTTCAGAGCCATAGCTATGCCAGCGTGCACACTCGAAAATAGTGTGCCCTGCATCATAAATTACTTCCTCCTCTTCGTAAAGGCAATAAGGAGAGGCGCTTTTGCCCATTCTATGCAGGTACTTTCTAAAATACCCATGCCCCGATAGCAGCTGTGTAGTGTAGCAGTTACTGTTTGAAGAGCTTTACTATCTGGAGCTAACGTTGGTCTGTATTTCTTCCCTGGAAGAACCGTTAACGTCTCTTTGGAACATTATGGTCGTATGATAATCGGGGTTTCGTTGCTAAAGAACTTTTCCTAAAAACCAATGATGCTGTAGAGCCTTGCAACTAAATGGCGAATCTATTTATATGACTTCCTACAAGGCATGGTCAATGAGAACTGCAATAGTGAGATGCTCTTGTAGCTAAGGAAAGGAGTATACTTTTTTTAAGTCGCCGTAGTTTAGTAGGTAGTGTTATTAGACGTAAAGCCAGTGTTCAAGCCCCAGGCTAGACATCAAGTTAAAACACAAAAGTATTTCTTCGGCGACTTCCTCTCAGCAGATTTCTGGCAAAAACTCGGAGAATAAATAAAATTGCCATGAAAAGTTTCTCAAAAATCTATCGTTCGGAGTCGACTTTAAAACTGTAGGTGCCACCACTCATGTATAAAATTAACGCACACAACATAAGTGGTTTGAGAAGCTAGGACGTTGTACAATGGGTCAATTCGACCTCCGGGTACTGTACTTGTCTTAATTGACAAGTACACGTCCTCTAACCTAACCTAACCTATAATTAGTCCTTTCTTATTCATGATGTATCTGCAGATCCTGAAGTCGTCGAAGTCTAGTAGATAACGCCTGTGGCTCAAACCATAGCTCAGATATCTGGAAAAAAATTTTGAAAAAATATTTCTTTAGGACAACTTCCTTTCTAGAGTATTCTGGCCAAAACTCTGAGAAAGTTTGTCCAATCTGTCGTTCACAGGCCAAGTTAAACTATAGGTCCCAACCCTTATGGATAAAGTTAACATCTAGAACATGGGTGGTAAGGGAAGCTAGGTTGTAAACCTTACTAAGGGGTTGTAATGCAAATTAAGTAAGTAAGTACAGTAATCCCTCTATTTATGTCGCAGTTGGTTCCAAAAAAAGGCGACGTAAATCGAAACGACGTAAATCAAATTTCATATTGCTCATACTACAAAGTAGTATATTTTTAAGAAGGAACTTACAAAAATTACAGTAATCCCTCGATTTACGTCGCAGTTGGTTCCAAAAAAAGGCGAAGTAAATCGGATGCCGACGCAAATTGAAGTTAGAGGGAACAAAAAATTTGACGATGTAAATCAAAACAACGTTAATGAGGCGACGTAAATCGAAGGATTACTGTAGTCCGCATATCGTATAAGTACTTCATGATACGCATATCGTATAAGTACTTCAGTTCAGAAATTACAATCTTTGAAACCTAATATTGTATAACTCTTCACGAAAACCATTATTTTTAATACGAGGAATGTGTTAAAAAGTACACTGAAAAAAATTTTTTAAAATGCTTATTTCTGGAAATAGTTTTAAGGTTAAATTTTGTTTTATTTTCTTCTTTTTTTTAAAGTTCATTTAAAGGAAAACTTTTCTTTTCTTTTTTTTCCCTTTTCCAAATCCTCTTCTTTGTTTGTTTCTCTCAGTGTAAGTGCTTTTCTGTAAATATTTGTACGTTTTGTAAGTCTTTTGGTATTTTTTTTTTCGTTATTTAGTGTTGATTTTATTCAATTTTATTGTTGTTGTTGTTATTGGTTTTTTTTTTGTACAAATCCTCAATGTATTTCTAATTTCATATTTTTTTTCCATTTTATTTGGTTTCATGTTTTTTTTTTGTGTCCAAAATAATAAAATATTTATACTTGTAAAGCAAAATCTAAGCGTTGTAAATAAAAAATATTTATTGAACAGATATTCAGAAAAGAATTTAGAGAGTGAAAGATAGAAGAGAGAAAATGAATACAAAAAAATAAATAAAAGGTATTAAATTTTAATAATAAAATAAATATGCTTTTAATAAAAACTTGGTAAAGAGGGGTGACCAGCTAACAAAAATATTCATTGAATTTGAATTGAATCATGAATGAATACAGTAATCCTTCGATTTACGTCGCCTCGATTAAAGTTGTTTCGTTTTACGTCGCCTTTTTTGGAACCAACCGTGACGTATATCGAGGGATTACTGTAACTTTTTTATGTTATTTGTTAAAAACATACTACTTTGTAGTATGAGCAATATGAAATTCGATTTACGTCGCTTCGATTTACGTCGCCTATTTTTGGAACCAACTTTGACGTAAATCGAGGGTTTACTGTATGAGATAGCACCAGAGTTATGTCAATAACTACGTTGTAATATTGCTACGTTTTTACCTCCCTAAAAACGTTTAAAATATAAGCTCTTAGATTGCAAATAAAATAAAAATAAATTTGTTGTTTAGTTTTAATTGAAATTCTTTATTATTCGCCCAGAATCTGTGTGCCACTGTTCACAACTTGATGTAAACAACAACAATTGCTTTTTCTTTGTTATTCCTCTGTTTATACCCTTTGCATAAACAATAACAATTACTAGACAATTCATGAAAAGATCTTTGTAACGGAGATCTTCAAACCACGATTACTCTCTACAAACGCACCTTGTCTTCACACAAGACTGACTGAACTTTTACTAACTCAGTTGCCTGCTTTGCCTTGCATTTTATATGGCATCGTAAACAGTCTGATGAATGTTCTTAAAAGCGAATGTTCATGGCGTCGCCACCTCTGAAATAGTACTTCCGTCAATTTATATCAGGTGTGCCTACATTGACTCTCCTGTTGCCCTCATAAGCCTCAGAACGTTCTTTGCAAAAGCGGCTGTAGTCCAGTAGATAGTGTGTTAGCTTGCTGTTGCCTGAGCCTGTGGTACAGCTTCTGGCTCAGATATCTCGAATGAAACGAAATATAATACAAATTTGTTCTAAGACTTCCACTCAGAAATCCTCCGGCAAAAGGTTAGGTTAGCGGACGTGTACTTGTCAATTAAGACAAGTACAGTACCCGGAGGTCGAATTGACCCATTGTACAACGTCCTAGTTTCTCACACCACTTATGTTGTGTTTGTTAATTTTATACATGAGCGGCGGGACCTACAGTTTAAAGTCCACTCCGAACGACAGATTTTTTGAGGAACTTTTTCATGGCAATTTATATTTACTCTCAGAGTTTTTGCCAGAAATCAGCTGAGAGGAAGTCCCCGAAGAAATACTTTTTGTATTTTGTCTTTGATGTCTGGCCTGGGGCTCGAACCCTGGCTTTACGTCTAATAAGCCAACACACTACCTACTAGTCTACGGCGACTTCAGCCTCCTGCAAAAGCTCTTAGAGTAAATAAAATTGCCAGGGAAAGTTGCCATGAGTGAGATTGGTGTGAGATGCAAGGTTACAAGAAGATGATGTAAGAGAGGGTAACACCGTTGCGGGAACTCATATCAAAGTGTATATTACAAGACTGTACGTCAATCTAGATTAATACCTTCCATAGATTCTGACCGCTTAATGTGTTTAAGACAATTCCTGCTTCATGTTAAGAAGCAGGAAGGTAGTCCAATCGAGTTCAACAGATTCACCGAAGAATGTCGTGCAGTACAGAAGGTTTTTGGTAGGAGGCCAGGCGAAATGTGAAAGTGGAATGACAAGTGCAATACCGGCCAATTGTGCACCAGACAAGTTTAGAGTAGTTTGAGGCATAATTCCGAGAGAAAACGGAGCATTGCAGAAAATGGAGTTTCATAATTCCGAGAGAATACAGAGCATTGTAGAAACTGGAGTTTCAATAAAACGTGATAATAGTATCCAAGCAATTAAACTGTAATGTAAACTTGACCTCTAAGCATAGCATTCCAGACTGCTGCCGGATGTAATAATTAAAGAGTGGTTCTGGGAAGATTGCTTTGTTCGGCCATCAAGGAGATTTCAGAGGTTGCAAGGTCTTCACAATAGTCGCCGTAATCTAGTAGGTAGAGTGTTGGTTTATTAGACGAGAGTTTGTGGTTCAAAACTCAGCTCAGATATCTCGAACGAAATGCAATATAAAAAATATTTCTTCGTCAGCTTCCACTCAGTAGTCTTCTATCAAAAACTCTGTGAATGAATTAAAATTGAAATGAAAAGTTACTTAAAAATTGTCACTCGGAGTCGATATAAAACTGCAGGCCCCGGCGTTCACGAATAAACGTGGAAGATGTCAGAAGCTAGGTTGTGATCCTGACTAAAGGTTTGTAATGATGAATTAAGCAAGAGCAAGCAAGTCCTTTACTAACTGAAGCTTTAAACTGTTTTCCATCTCTGGGTTTATTAGACGAGAGTTTGTGTCACTCGAAGTCGACATAAAAGTGCAGGCTCCAGAGTTCACAAATAAACATGGAAGGTATCCGAAGCTAGGTTGTGATCCTGACTAAAGGTTTGTGATGATTAATTAAGCAAGTATAGGCAAGTTCTTTACTAACTGAAGCTTTAAATTGCTTTCTATCTCTGGAAAAACATTGAGATTTTGCCTCTTGCTGTGAATAAGGTTGTCAAGTTCAATATTCTGGTCTTGCTGACATATTCTTAAATCGTAAAATTTTTTCTTGTTTCTTTTTTTTTTGTTAAATTCCTTAAATCTCTACCATGACTTGTTTACCCTTTCTTACGTCTGATAAATTATTTACAAAAAAAAAGTGTCCTTTTACCATAATCTTATTTGATGATGGTTTGATGGCTGCTGTTGAATGGTTGACTGGTTAACGTTTTGCCTCAATGATTTTAAAATAATATCAATTAAATATGAACCCTTCTGCCCCCCTCCCCCATATACAAAGTAGAACCCCAGGGTATAATTTCCAGATTTTTTTTTCTCCTTCCAAATTCAAATATTCTATTACAAGCAGGTAAATATGATGGCCTTTGGCTTTTCCTAAAAAAAAACGGAGACGACAATAAAAAAACCGTTTTTCTACCCAAGAAACAAACCTTTTAGGCATGTTTTATGGTGTTGATTTAAGGTAAACGAGAGGAATACTTAAGAAGAAAAAAAACGGGGAGAAAAAATCTTTAAAATTCAACACAAAATTGAAAGCCGTTTGCTCTGCGTTGAAAGGAAATCGTCAGTGAATGGGGATAGGAAGGGGACAGGCATTGGATGTGTCTGGTAGTACATTAACATGATGTTGGTAGACTTAAGGTTGTAAACAACAACTATACAATGGCAACAACAACAATATTTTGTTAGAGCCAAAGCAACAATCATAGCGACGAGAGCATTGCTAACAACCTCCATACATTTTTAGTCCTTTTGGCTTACATGGCTTAAAGCAGTCAAAATGAAAACGAAAGAAGGAAAAAAGAAAAGATTTCTAAACGAGAGCTTGTTTCTCTATTTTTATTGCTCCTTTAGGCTACTGTTGTTTCCCTGTTTTCGGGGTTTTTTGCTGCTTTTTATGGTCCATGACTTACTTACCGCCACTCTCTGCTGCTTGCCTTTGTTAGCCAAGCACAGTGAATAACTTTTGCCCTGTAAAATTCAAAATCTAATAGCCAGAGTGGCCTTTGTTTCTTTTTTTGTACTTCAATTGACCATGTTTATGTTTATTTGTATATGTACAGGCCTGTATGTGTGTGTGTGTGTGTCTGTCTGTCTGTTTGCCTTTATGGCCCGTCTGTCTGACCCTCTTTAAATGTTTTGCCTGCAATAAAACTCAATTAAACTGCCAGTTCTAATCATTCCCCCCTCCCCCCTCCCTTTTAAACTTACTGTCACACTCTTTAAATATGTTCATGGAAAATCCTTAAAAAGAAATGAAACAGTATCCCAAGCATTATCCTTGATTTGATAAGTTTTAATTTAAATTTTATTAACAATTTAAATTCCCTTCTTTCCCTATTTTTTCCGTGATGTTTTTTAAAGAATTTTTTTTCGCAGAATTTTCTCTTCACTTTCTTTTGATTGAACATGACTACGGTTGTTGTTGTTGTTTTTTAGAATTTAATTTTTATTATTTGACATTATTAAGTCCTTTATACACGGTTTTCTTTTTTTGGTGTTTCATTATCATTTTAATTATGTGGGTTCAGTGAGCGCAGCCATCTTGACAGGAGTTTATGAATTTGCTAAGTTTCCTATCGGGTCCGCCATCTAACTTTTTTTTGTTCAACTAGTGCTTATTTCGTGAATGGTAACACTTAGCTCATGTCTGATTTGACAGATAATTAGTTTTATCCTTCCGGTGAACGAATATAGTTAAACAACGCTGGGAAATATTGCGACATTACTTTGAAAATCATGGTAATGTTGCAGAATGTGTGCGAAAATTGCATACGGATTTTGGAAGAAGTGAAGCACCGTCAGCTCCGTATATTCGTTATCTTGTGAAAGAAGTGAAAGAAGCTGGCATCCTCATCGATAAACCAAAGCGTGAAAAGCCAAAAACAGTGAGTATACCCGAGAATATTCCTGCTGTGGCAGGGAGTGTGCGTGAAGCGCCATCAACATCACTTCACCGTCGTTCTCAACAATTGAACATTTCGGAGACCTTGGTATGACGCCATACAAAGTCCAATTGGTTCAGGAGTTGAAGCCAATTGACCATCCAATGCGTTTTCACTTCGCTAAGTGGGCCTGCGATGGACTTACAGAAGATGCCGATTTTGGCAAAAAAAATCATCTTTTCAGTTGAAGCTCATTTTGATCTTGGCGGCTATGTAAACAAGCAAAATTGTCGCATTTGGGGCACAGAAAACTCGACGCACCCAAAACGAATCGCTGTTTGGTGCGGATTTTGGTCCAGAGGCATAATTGGGCCATTTTTCTTTGAAAATGGGCAAGGAGTGGCCGTCACAATCAACGGCGATCGTTATCGGGCCATGTTAAACGAATTTTTGTTCACAAAAATTGAAGAGGAGGATATTGGCAACATTTGGTTTCAACAGGACGGCGCTACGTGCCACACAGCCGAAGCTACACTCGATGTTTTGCGCCCTGTTTTTGAAGATCGCATTATCAGCCGCAGAGCTGATGTCGGAGCTGCGATTTGACACCGTTGGACTATTATTTGTGGCGTGCCGTCAAAGATAAGTGTTACGCCGACAAGCCAGAGACAATTGACGCTTTAAAGGACAATATTCGTGAAGTCATTGGTGAAATACAGCTGCACACAATCGATAATGTGCTTATAAATTGGACCGATCGTGTAGGCTACTGCATGGCCAACCGAGGCAGCCATTTGAATGAAATTGTTTTCCATTATTAACCGGAAGGATTGTACTTTCAAATAAAAAAAGAAATTTGAGAAAATATTCAGTAGTTTTTATTTCTAAAGCATTTTCAAAAAAAAAATATATTTGGCGGACCCTTTATGTCACTTCTACATTATATAGCGTTAGGTTTCTCTAAATAAGGCCCCAATTAAGCCATTGAACCCTTGTTGTTACTACGAATTAATTTTCATGCCGGGAAAGAAACAATCCCTTTAGGAAACCATTCCGTTCCTAAAACAAATCTTTCTACGGCTGTAATACTTATTTTATTCAAAGCCGAAAGGAACTAAGATATCAAAAATCTCCTCTTTTCAATGGCAAGAGCCGATGTCTGACCCTTAAGATCTCTTTCTCAATTCTACAGCTTCTTTTGAAATCGTTCTAGGAAATGTTAAGTCTTTCGACATGCCTCCCAATAGGCCAATTGGCTGTGAGAACTTAAGACCATCAGAGCATTGCCTTATTTTAAGGACCTTTCTACTGCCAACGAAGTTGAGCCTTCCTTTAAAACTTCAGCTATTGACTGTGCGAACTTCAGACCAGAAGAGCTTTCCCATATTGCACGTACCTTTCTGCTGCCAAGGAAGTTGAGCGTCTCTTTACAATGACAGCAGTGTCTTAAAGGGCAGTGGCCTGTGAGAATTCCAATAATCAGATCAGCTTAGCAGAGCCTAGCCATATTGCATGTACCATTCCTGCTGGCAACGAAATTGAGAATTCCTTTAAAGGGCAGTGGCTTGTGAGAACTCCAATATTCAGATCAGCTTAGCAGAGCCTAGCCATACTGTATGCATCTTTCGGCTGGCAACAAAGTAGAGCCTCCCTTTAAAGCGTCAGGAGTCTCTCAATATGTCTTCCAATAGGACAATGGCCAGTAAGGACTCCAGAGCCTAGCCATACTGTTTGTACATTTCTGCTGGCAACGAAGTTGAGCCTCCCTTTAAAACGACAGGAGGTCTTTTAACATGTCTTTCAATATGGCATTGGCCTATGAGAACTTCAATGTTCATATCAGTTCAGCAGAGCCTAGCCATACTGCATAAACCTTCCTATTGCCAAAGAAGTCAAAGTTGGGAGAGTAAATAAAATTGCCATGAAAAAATTTCTTTAAAATCTGTCGTTCAGAGACGATTTTACATTGCAGGTCCCGCCACTCATGTATAAAATTAACACACACAACATAAGTGGTGTGCAAAACTAGGTTGTAGTCCTGACTGTAGAGTATGTGTATGTATGACCTGTAACTTGTCGGGGCTCTGTATCAGCCTTGGCAAGTTCAGACACAATGTTCAGAAAGCGATACATAAATACCTTGAGATTTTCCTGAAAAGGCTCCAACATTTCTCGATAAGGAAGGCCACCAAGCTGATGTTTGCAAGCGATTTGATAGCAGCATTGATATCGGAGCATATCTACCGATTTACAAGGGAAAGCGTTTCACCCAATAAGCCTACGGCTATAACCTCCCTCTTGAAAACACTGAAGTAGTCAGGCAACCTATCATACGTAGACCACTGTCTACTTTGTTCAGCATTTTGAAGCCGCCATCGGTATACAGCGTGACAATAGCCCTATCGGTAGTCTACGAATCGTTATACCAGAAGTCTTTAGTTGGTATTTTTATGTCAGATTTCAGGAGTCTTCTTGGAAAAAAACTCTGAGCATAAATAAAAATAGTCATGAAAAGTTTCTTCAAAAATCTGTAGTCCGGAAATTAACACACACAACATGGTTGGCTGGTTGGTCTGAGAAGCTTGATTTTAAACTGTAGGCTCCACACCTCATGGATAAAATCAACACACATACAATATGGGTGGTTGATGTGAGAAGTTTGATTGTTATCCTGACGGAGTTGGCTTTAAAATGTAGGTTCCGTCACTTATCGATAAAATTAATACAGTAATCCCTCGATTTACGTCACAGTTGGTTCCAAAAAAAGGCGACGTAAATCGAAACGACGTAAATCGAATTTCATATTGCTCATACTAGAAAGTAGTATGTTTTTGACAAGGAACTTAAAAAGTTACAGTAATCCCTCGATTTACATCACAGTTGGTTCCAAAAAAGGCGACGTAAATCGGATGACGACGCAAATTGAAGTTAGAGAGAACAAAAAATTTTACGACGTAAATCGAAACAATGTTAATCGAGGCGACATAAATCGAAGGATTACTGTACAGGCACAACATGGGTGGTGTGAGAAGCTTGGTTGTAACTCTGACTAAAGAGCCGTACTAATCAATTAAGTATGTACCTATGTCGAGGGTATATAAACAGCATACTCTGCAGAATATTCCGCAGACAAAACCTAGTAAAATGACCTGAACAAATGGTCTCCTTATGCATCCTTTTTAATGACGTGAATACTCGTCATGCGGGCGTGTGTTTATAAAAACATTGTTTCCTTTCATTTCTCATTTAGAGGCCTATTTAAGCATCCATAATTATGTCATAAAATAATTAAAAGAAGACAGAAAATAAAAAGAAAAAACAGAAAACACTTTCACCACATGTTGTTCCATTTTATTAGCCCATCCGAGTAACCAAAAATTATTCAGAAAAACCAGAGAGAGAGAGAGGGAGGAGGAAATAATCAATTACAATTAATTACAACAAATAAAAGCTTAAGTCAAATAGAGGAAAAGACCACAAAAATAAAAAAACAACAACAATAAAGTCACACAAAAACAAAAAAGTAATTTGTTGTAATTCGTTAAGTCCTAAAAACCCCAAGAAAACATCCATCAAGATTAAAATGAAGATACAAAAACAGGGAAAAAGAAGAAGAAAATCCTTAAGAAAAAAACGAAAGAAGGAAGGATGTCTTATACACACAGAGAGATAGAGAGAGAGAGCGACCCAGACACAAATGGTTCTTCTAACACACAACTCACCACTACATTAATACAGAGTACAGCACAGCTTGCTTGTTAGGGCAGACAAGATATCTTAAAGGGCTGTAGAGCAACTTTTTTTTTTTGGCCAAAAACACATTCAAACTCAAACATGATGACTGCTGAAGAAGAACGGGGAAGAAAAGTTTTCGGCAAATAAAGTTGTCAACAACTTTGGCTGGCTGTTTTTATTTGCTTTCAAAGTCCTTTCTTTTTTCTTACACTTGTTTCCAACGTTCGATTTTTTGTTGTTGTTGCTGTTGTTGCTGTTGTGGCATGTTAGTCTTACAGCATAAAACCGTAATAAAAATGTCAGCCACTTAAGTTTTATATGAGTCCCTGGGAACTGACGCCGTGTCCTTTTTACTCATTTACCTTCAAAATATCACAATGAGTGTGTGTAGGAGTACAAGTATACTATGAGTATAAGAAGGGAAGGAGGGAAGGGTGTCCTCTTAGTTTCTCAAAAGCAATATTTAGTTGTACTAACACAATCATTGGCTTGCTTATAGCCATCGTAATAGACTTGGTTATTGTCATGCCTGCAAAACATGTTAAAAGAGTACGAAAAAAAGAGGAGACCAAATCTTATTATTGGCAATACTTCCTTGTAAAGGAAAGTGTTTTCGGTTTAAGTCTAGGATTTGTACTTCAAAAATTTCCATTCCTACAAAGACTGTGTTATCACAGTCGCCTTGTTGTCTTCTTGTGCTAATCTTTATAGTTTGCGTATTGCTTAAGTGAACTGTGCCATCGCGCTTCAATTCTGCTCCTACATCTCTGCTCTCTATTGCACAATCACGATCTAGCCTACCACGATTTCCATTTATATTGTGAATCTTATTGCCTGACAATGCGAATTAGATTCCTTTGTGGCTCGACCACTTTCTTCCTTTCTTTTGATTTGAAAGTAATTTGAATATCAAGGATTATAAGGACCCATTACAACTGGAGATTACCTTTGGTCTTGAGTGCCTTTCAAACCATTTTCGTTGCAGCATCAATCATTGATCTCGCCTTTCTTAAGCCTCACTAAGTGCCTAAAGTTATCACGATGAGCACCGACGTTCTTTAGCTGTCTAGCGAATATAGCTACCGTATCCATTACATAGAAAGCCTCGTATGTTAGCGGTTCTCCTAATGTTGTGTCCGCTCTTAGAGTGAGAACGAGCTTCTGCTTCTTTTATTTGTCATTAAATGTACCTGCTTTACGTTAGTTGGTGAAAAAATTGGGAAATATATCCGTTCTTGTCTTCAGCGGAATCTTTAGGAGTGGGTTGAAGAAACAGTCAAGTTCGACGCCATCCAGTTTGAAGCCATCCAGTTCGATGCAATCCAGTTCGATGCCATTCAGTTCGATGACATCCAGTTCGATGCCATCCAGTTCGAAGCCATCAAGTTCGATGCCATCCAGTTTGATACCATCCTGTTCGATGCCATACAGTTGGATGCCATTCCGGTCAATGTCATCCAGTTCGATGTCATCCAGTTTGATGCCTTCTAGTTCGATGTCATTTAGTTCGATGCCATCCAGTTCGATGCCATCCAGTTCGATGTCATTCAGTTCGATGCCATTCAGTTCGATGCCAACCAGTTCGATGCCAACCATTTCGATGCCATCCAGTTCGATGCCATTCAGTTCGATGTTGTCCAGTTCGATGCCATCTAGTTTGATGCCATCCAGTTCGATGCCATCAAATTCGACGACATACAGTTTGATACCACTCTGTTCGATGCCAACCAGTTCAATGAAATCCAGTTCGATGCCATCCGGTTCGATGCCATCCAGTTCGATGCCATCCGGTTCGAAGCCATCCAGTTCGATGCCATCCAGTTCGATGCCGTCTCGGTCGATGCCATCCACTTCAATGGCATCCACTTCGATGGCAACCAGTTCGCTGCCATCCAGTTCAATGCCATCCAGTTTGAAGCCATCCACTTCGATGCCATCGAGTTCGAGGCCATCCAGTTTGATGCCATCTTGTTCGGTGCCATCCAGTTCGATGCCGTCCACTTCGATGGCTTCCACTTCGTTGCCAACCAGTTCGCTGGCAACCAGTTATGCCATCCAGTTCGATGCCATCCAGTTCGATGCTATCCAGTTCGAAGCCATCCCCGTCAATGCCCTCCAGTACGATGTCATCCAGTTCGATGCCATCCAGTTTGAAGGCATGAAGTTCGACGCCATCCAGTTCGATGTCATCCAGTTCGATGCCATCCAGTTCGATGTCATCCAGTTCGATGCCATCCAGTTCGATGTCATCCAGTTCGATGCCATCCAGTTCGATGCCATCCAGTTCGATGTCATCCAGTTCGATGCGATTCAGTCCGATGCCAGCCAGTTCAATGCCATTCATTTCGTTGTCATTCAGTTCAATACCCTCCAGTTACCTATGATAACTTCAATAGGGATTCTCTATGAGGAAAAGTGTTATAGAATGCCTGTCGTAGTTTCATTCATATTTCAAACCCTTTATAGGGTATTTCCCATGCCGTATTAGTGTACGTCTGTTATTCTATATTAAAAGTTCCCTCTACCTTTGCTGCAAACTTCTTATTGTCTTATTGTTGCCGCTGCTACTGAGGCCGCACGTTGTGGGCCAAAGTTTCTTTTTAATTGTCAAACTCACTTAGAAAGTTGAAAAGAATTTTACGTAAATGTTTTAGGCAAACATTTACTTAAATTTTCAACACACAAACAACACTCGCTCTCTTCTCTCTGTTGCACTCTTTCGCTTTCTTTCATTCCCCTGTAAGCATATCCAAGGATATTTTTAAAGACTCTTCTTTAATGAGTTGTTATGTTACCTACACCGAAACAATTAACCCAGTTTGTTATTGCCTAAATTGTTGTATACATTTAGGCATAACTAAATTTATAAAAGTATATATATATGTGTGTGCGTGGCTGTATGTTCGTTTCCATGGAGAAAAATACTTGCAAGTATTTTCTTAACTTATGGAAAACGAAATCAACTTAAAACCCCAAAAATGTTCTGAAGAAACTTTCCGTCGAAGTTCCTTAACATTTAAGAGGCAAAACAATTTAAATGCAAAGCAAATAAAAGTTGAAGAAAACGTGAATTCCTGGTGTATTAGTGTAGCAATAAAATTAAGCACAGAGAGATAGATAAGTAGCAAAATAGTCAGAAAAATATGAGACAAGTTAGTCAATTATCCAAAATAATAAAAGAAATAAAAAAATTATAATCTTTTAAACTTAAAGTGCCACACAATTGTCACACACTTTTATTATAACTCCCATCGAAGAGGCCTTTGTTATGCATACTGATCACTAGAAAACTGCTACAAAATGTTTCATAATTTTTATGCCCAAAAGTATGCAATAATTTTGAATTTTTTTTTGATAATTTGCAAGATTTCTTTGTAGCATATTCGAGGGGGTGTATAATTTTGAATTCGTGACCTTTTTTAAAGTTTTAATTGTTTATTGCGAAACATTGATACGGATGCCATATTCACAAAAAAATTTCACTTCAAATGAAGAGTATTGCACCGGTGGCAGCATTGCCAGATCGGCGGTTTTTAAATGGCTTACTCCTACGGCTAAGGGTGATGGATATTGACACAAATTTCTTCTACTTGTCATCAGAGGTTCTAAGGTTGGTATATAAAATCCTTAAATATTAAAATCAAAATCATGTTTTGCAAACAATAGCCAACTGCAAGCCAATGAAAGTGATTTTTTCCTTAACCTACTTTTAGGCCTTGAAAGCCAACTAATTTTTTTTGTCACTGAAATCATTTCATTTCATTTCATTTCATATTTTCTTTTTAAAATATGAACGAATTTCAGTTGATTTCCATTGCTATGTATGCACTGCTCTAGTGAATGGCAGAGAAAGTATTTCGTTGATGGACATTTTTGTTGTGTGTTGCAGGCATTTTTCATGATTATTATACAGATTTGCAGCACATTGTTAATGCGATCGTAATTCCTGTACTCATTTCGTTGATGCCATTGTTATGCTTAAATATTGGAGAAGAGAGGGTGCCTTAAAAATAGCTAAAAAAGGATGAGAGATTGTTAGTGTGTGTATAAACCGTTTAAGCCTTCTAGGAAGACCCTGTTCAAGGCATATAAAGGGTGTTTTTTATAGAGGTATAGAACTTTAAGTTGACATTACTTTTCAAGATGGCGACCGATTTAACAGCTGTCAAGTGATTTATTCTCAGTTTGGTTTGGCAATTCATCATGGATAGACTCACGCCTGAACAACGCTTGCAAATAGTGCAATTTTATTTCGAAAATAATGGTTCTGTGCGGAAAACGTATCGCACACTACGTCCATTTTATCGTCGACAAAATCGTCCATCAGAGCAGTTAATTCGATTAACCATGGAACGTTTTCGCACCACTTTTACTCTTATTGATAACTCGCATCCCCAGAGATGCTGTACGGTGCGTACAGAAGAAGCTATTGCTCCTGTAGAGCGTAGCATTGAGGAAGACCCGAATGAGTCCATCCGCCATCGAGCACAGGAATTGGATCTGTGTCCATCCACTTTATGGAAAATCTTGCGGAAGGATCTTGGTTTGCGTGCTTACAAAATCCAACTCGTGCAAGATTTGAAGCCAAACGATCATCAAGTAAGGCGTAGATTCGTCGCATGGGCCCAAAACGAGATTACTGTTATTCCCTATTTTCATAAGCGAATTTTGTTTAGCGATGAAGCGCACTTCTGGTTGAATGGCTACGTCAACAAACAAAACTGCCACATTTGGAGTGAAGGTAATCCTCAAGTGTATGTGGAAACACCGTTACATCCAGAGAAACTGACTGTTTGGTGCGCTTTATGGGCTGTTGGAATCATTGGCCCGTACTTTTTCAAAAACGATGGTGGCCAGAACGTTACAGTCAATGGTGATCGGTATAGAGCCATGATTACAAACTTTTTCATTCCTGAATTGAATAACCATGATGTCCAGGAGATGTGGTTTCAACAAGACGGCGCAACATGTCACACAGCTCGTGCCACAATAGATTTATTGAAGGACACGTTTGGTGACCGCCTAATTTCACGTTTTGGACCTGTGAATTGGCCTCCAAGATCTTGTGATTTAACACCGCTAGACTACTTTCTGTGGGGCTATGTAAAGTCATTGGTCTATGCGGTAAAGCCACAAACGCTTGACCATTTGGAAGACAACATTCGCCGTATTATTGCCGACATACGGCCACAAATGTTGGAAAAAGTCATCGAAAATTGGACGTCCAGATTGGACTACATCCGCGCCAGCCGTGGCGGTCATATACCAGAAATCATATTTAAAATGTAATGCCACAAGATTATCTTTCGGATAAATAAAATTCATGTCAATCGAATAATCATCCATCGTTGTTTTATTGCAACTTTAAGTTCTATACCTCTATAAAAAACACCCTTTACAAACCAGAAAGAGAGAGAGAGAGAGCGAGGGAGAGTGAGAGACTGAATAACAGAGAGAAATATTTGCTTGAATAAATGATTGTGGTCATTGTAGTCGTCATCAGTTGACAGTGCCACTCATTTGTCGCATCATCAACAGCAAACAAACAACGACAATTACAACAAAACACAGAAAAATAAAACCAACAACAACAACAACAACAAAAAAACAGAAACAGGAAAATAAAAATTGGCTTTAAATGAATGAGCAACAGCACAGCAGAACTGAACGAACAGTCGTAAATTGTTAGAGAATCAAAATCAAAAAATCAAGTCAAGGCAACTAAGTAAGTAACAGCACTGTACCACAGCAGCAGCAACATTAGTTTAATAGGAACAACATCAACATCAAAAATGACAATTACAACAGCAACAACAACACCAACACAAACATTATGTACCCACATGACTTCCTGCTCAATTGCACAGCCAACCAACGCCAACACCATCACCATGAAAAGCACCAGCAACAATAGCACTGACAGGCAAAACTGGCATTGGTTGGTCCACACTGCCACTGGCAGGCAATAACAACTTTATTGAGTCATATTTGAGGCAACAAAACTTTGTTTTCTAAAACAAAAACGAAACTTTTTTGTAGAGAAAGAGAGAGAGAGAGTGAGAGAGAGAAAAAACGAAATAAATGTTTGCGGAAATCATACCAACTTAACGGTATCTCAGCTGCATTGCTTTTTTATGCACACTTAAAACACAGTATCAGTATACAGAGCAGGAAGCCAAAAGTGTATCCGTTTTATAGGACACTGGAGCACAATTATACGTCAATTTAAGTTGGCCATATTATGCTCAGCTTAGAATTGAAATGTGAAAATAAAACAAATACATCAACACATACTTACACACATACTTACACACATACATACATACATACATACATATTGCATACCAACACAGTATAACTTAGAAAGACGTCCATCCATATGTACGTTTAAATAACATGCACATTTACTCTGATATGTTGTTGTGTTCTCTTGTAAATGAAACAGACGTAAATTACATGTAAATGTCTCTCCCTCTCTCCCTCTCTCCCCCTCTCTCTCTCTATCTCTCTCTCTCTCGTTCTTTCTTCCTTACCCCCCACATAGCAGCATATTGTTGCCTACTTTTGGGAGCAAAAGAAATAGACAATTTTGTACAGTATACTTTCAGGCATAAATTAACAAACATTAAGCATTACTCGCATGTTAACCAATGCATGCTTGCAATTCATTAAGAAGAAGAAGAAAAAATAGCAAATACAGTGTGGATTTAAGTAATTGCAGCAATTTGTTGGAAAAATAGGATTTTTTTAAAGCAACTACGAGGGTTGGCTCAATATATAGCATAGTGGAGAGGTGCCAAAGGCAGAGCTGACTCATTGCTCTGACAATCATTGAAAGATTGGTGAGATCATTAGTATAGTAGATGGTGTTTCCTTCCCCTATTTCACAATCGTAAGTAATTATCCAAGAGGCGAACAATATTCTCCTCTTCTTACTCGTTTTGATGGCTTCTGCAGAAGTTAGTGGCCATGTGGCCACGATCCATGCATCTCACATAAGTATCCAGAATGTAATGTCCAGAAGTGACTTCTAAAACTGCGCTCAGTTTTTACTTCTTGGAGCAAATGGAAATCAATCATGAGGTGGCCCTTAGTGATCTTATATAAAAACTGACTTAACTGGCTCCGTGACCAGAATTTATTGAGACGCACATTGTCTGCTCTGTGGAAGCAGGCAGCAATAGCATGCTTTACTAGAATCTCTCCTAGTTTCAGCTGCTCGTCCTTCGATGTAATTATCGAAGTGGCCAGCATCATATTTCAACGGTTTGCTATAGATCGTATTAGGAGGCGTACCCACCAGCTACTTGGACTTGGCCGTAATATCATCTCGATCACAGTGGCCATGCTTACAGGCCACTGTGTTATGGGTAGACACGCGGAAAGAATGCGACTCCCATTTAACGACTTCTGCCGTGGATGCAGATCCGCCGAGGAGGAGGAGACTGTCATCCACTTCCTCTGCCAATGCCCATCCTTTGCGGGGTGCAGGTTATTTGGCTCTCCAACCCTTGTCAGCTTGACGGAGCTATCGTCCAGTGATATCAAGGACATAGCCTCGTTTATCTAACTTTCTGGCTGGTTTTCCAGCGTGGGGTAGTCGTGCTTTTTGGAAAATATGCAGCCCTAGCGCTGACCAACTTCCCCCTCCTTGGATAGGAGGAACTTGGTCAGTGCAGAGGCTGCGTTCACCTGTGGCATCACAATGGGCCGCTATGCGTGCTCAAGTGAGCTTTTTTTGGTAAATTAAAGCTACCACGCTAACCTAACCTAACCTATAGAATTTCTTTTTTAAGTCACCTCGATATTACGTTGCTCTTAAGTCTTGATGTCTGTAGTTACTTCAGTGAAGCGCCTCCAATGGAGAAAGAGAAGTTTATTAGCTTCCCCAACAAGAATGGGAAATAATGCTTGAAGTGGTTTCAGTGCTTGATATCTAACATAATCCTGGTCTAAAATAACGAAGAAGTACCAAAAAATATTTCTCATGCTACAATTTCCTACAAATGTTCCGCCAATTATCTGCCTGGACTCTGAAAAATTCTTCTTGGAGATAGTACAATCTGTTATCCACTCCATAACTTTGCTTAAAGAATATTGCATACTGTGCCAAATATAATCTAAATAATCTAATTAAACTTGTATGAACATATATCATATACATATATTTGTAGCATAATTTAGGGATCAGCTATAACACACTTGCTGTCTGCCCCACTGATTGATTTAAATTTCATTGACATATCCTTAAAATCCCTTAATGATTTTCAAATAATTTTCTTTAAAATAATTTCTCTAAAACATAGTCAAATTACCTCAATTAACTACAATAAAAGATTATTTGCCTAAAATTATGCTTTGATTTACAAGATAAATTTACAGAATTTGTTTAACAGACAATAAAGTAAGGAAAACAATTTTAGCTTTTAATAGTAAAACATAACAATACAAAAATAAAATCCTGGAACAAAAGTTATTTTGTTCTACATGCCTAAAGTATGCAATAGACAATAGGTATAAATATGTGTTGATATGCATGCTATAGAATGCAATAAAATGGAGTATGCAATAATTTTTGTTTCAATTCTATTGATAGTAAAACACCTTAGCTTCAATTGCATAGAAAATATAAGATCTGGACAGGGGTCTCGGTTTTTTTGAGAATCTGATCACAGTTGGGGACCATAGTACAAATGGGATATAGGTTTGCTTAATTAAATCTAAATATAGGTGGCTATGTCGAATTATTATTATACTTTGTCCCCAGTGTTTAATATGATTGACAACCGGATATTAGCTCGTAGAGTGGAAGAAATTAGGTTGTAATCTTGACTAAAGGTCGCTAACAACCAATTAAGTAAGAGAGTAAGTAATTCACGTATGTATTAAAACCTAAAAGTATGCAATATTTTCTCCATTCTCAAACCTTTCGTTTATATCTGCTAATTTAATTAAAAACAAAAAACCTTGCATACTTTTAGGAATTTTTAAAATTTAAAATCGTATTTAGTAAACATATGGAAAAATTGCAAATGATGATTGCCTATAGATAAGTAACTTTTCAGTTGTAGTAAATTATTAAGAGGCAAAAAGTAGGAAAACTTAGCACATTTTTAGGCTTACAAAATTTTTAACTACACGTCAATCAATAATTAAGTTGTACGCTTTTCATACACGCATTAAATTTTTGTATAAAAACTATGCACAAAACGTTCTATAAGACTAACTCAAATGAAGCATAGTTTTTGGCATTAAAAAATGTTATGGGAAATCAATCATTTAGTTTTTGTGTGTATACTTTTAGGTTTTTTTTAAATTAATGCACAAAAAAATTGAGCAAATTGAGCATTAATGCTGCTAAGTTCTACATTTTAGTATACTTTAAGGCTTTAGGCTAGAATATTAGTTAACTAAAGAAAAGAGTGTAAATTGTAATTGCTTCCATAGATTATAGTTTACTGCCTATTAGAACTTAAAAATTAATTACACGCTACTGCCAATATGGTTTTAAGCTTGAGCTACAAATTATGAATAAAAAATTAAAAATTCTGTAATAAAATAAAGTATACTTTTGGGCAAAAATTACGATACACATAATGAAGTATATTTTTAGGCTTAAGCCAGGCATCAGATACGGGACATTTCTTGAAGATTGAGGTCTCATTTATATCAGGGTTTACACTTACTGTAGTAACACAAATAAACAACCCAACTAGGGGAGAACAGGCCCCACTGCTGTAATTTTTACTTTTAAGTGTTCATTCGAAGTTAACTGGAAAAGAAAAATTAAGAATTTGTTCATCTTCAGGCTCATGAAGCCCATGAAGCACAAAAAGGCTGTTCTTCTCATATTAGCTCCTGTAGAATTCACTTCACTGAACGCCAAGTTCATTGCCATGCCTTCCCATTCGGCAGTGTCTTGTGAACATCGCAGTATTGCGATTGATGGGTAAGCGATTCAAAGGTAGAACTTAGATAGTCCTCTTCTTTTCCACACTAGTTCAGCAGAGATCAGCAATATTGTAAGTACCCCTAGGCAGTTAGGTAGGTAGGTAGAGGTGGCTGCCCATCCAAGAAAATTTTTTGGATGGACACACTTAGGCCGCATTGGTCCCATTGTGCTACCACAATTATCTCGATACCATTCGGAGCTCCTGATGAAGCGATTCAGGCTGCCAATGTCAATCCCTGGCAGTTCCTCCAGATCATCCATGTAGTAAGTACCCAAGTACTTCCTTCTCCTTTGGCATAGAGCCGGTCATGTACCCATCAGATGAGGAACAGTCTCCTCTTCTTCCTCATCTCTGCAGCTTCTGCAGACCAATGCGCCTCGCATGCGTACCCATAATGCTATGCCCCGTAATGACACCGACAACTACACTGAGCACGCATCTTTGGAGTTTAAGTAGACCCCTTAGGCAGTTAAGGAAATAGAAACCTCTGTGTCATAACAATCGGAAAATTCCTATACCCCGTAGCATATTGCAGTTATGCCTAAGGCCTGGCCCAGTTCATTAACAGTGAAAGATCAGACGATTTCCACATGTCCTGGAAGCCATATATGAACCCAAATATTATTTTGATTTGAAATTTCTCTGAGAAATCCTCGACATTTAAGGACAAAGATGGACGTTGAAGTGATGTTCGTTAGCGAGTTGATGGTAGTTTAGCACTTCACATCCATTTTCCTGTAAGAAACAATTCAGAAGAATTCTTGTTTGTCTTGCCAAAGTACACTTGCCTGAAGTACACTTTCCAGCCATACTCCTAGTAAGTGCTTGTTAGGCTGACTTTTGTGTCACAGTGTATCTTTTTAAATGATTTTTCAACTTCAGAAATTTCTAGAGACCCAAGAAAATGCAATGTCGTGAATATCCTGACTTGTTTTTTTTATTAAATTCCTTTACAGGACAATTTTTTATTGTCCCTTCATTGTTAAAGTTAAAAAATGCTTTTCCGGCCTATTTTCTCATTTGAAATGTTTGTACAATACAAACGACTGTTTAAACAAAATAATCGTTAAACAATTTATGCAGAAACACATACGTATACACACACACACACTCGACACATGACATCATTTTGTCCTGTCATTTAAATGCTGTCATTATTTGTGTTTAAATGTCCGCAGGACAAAACATTTCAACATAAAATCGCCGGTTACAAGCAGCATCAGCATCAGTATCAGCACACAGGCAACACCGGCAACATCGGCACACCGTCCACAGTAAGAGGAAATGAAAAATCACATGTAAACTCAACTGCATCAACTATAACAGTGTGCGTGCGTGCGTGCGTATTAAAGCAAGAAAAGGCAAAAGAAAGAGGGAAATGAAATGATATTTATAGTGTACATATAGGAGGTGGAGCAGGAGATAGAGAGACACAAAAGGATCATGTGACAGGCTGACTGCTTTATAGCCATTAATTAAAGGATGTTTATGCATTTCTATGGAATAATTATAACAAATAAATTGAGGCGACAGGTACACATACATACTATATAAGCAAAATTCGAAGGATATGTATGTATAAGCACATGTGTCATAAGGATAATTCTGTTTTGATGATATTCGCATATGCAATCCATACAAACTTATTGTGGAAATAAGCAACAAGTGACCTTGCAGATGGCAGGTGATGTGAAGAGCTAAATAGCAAACCGGAGCTGTAAGTCATCAAATAATGTGATATTCTTACCGAGGAAATGTTAGAGTTTAGTTTACATGCAACAGAACGAGAGTAGAACACTTCGCTCTTTATTCTCTCTCTCTACACGATTTGTGAGTGGCAATCTCTTATGCCGCAAAAGTAGGGCAGTAGGTAACACATGGCAAAAGGAGGAAGAATTCTTTTGGATGATATTATCACTCTCCTATGTAGCTCAGTCAATGACAAAAGGATTGCCTGTACATGGATGTACTTAGCAGCATAAATTCTTGAATTTGTTAAGACGGCAGGCAAATAAATTCGAATATCATTTGGAGGAAATTGTAGCATGAGAAACATTTTTTCTACTTCTTTGTTATTTTAGACCAGGATTATGCTTGCGGTCAAGCACTAAAACCTCTTCACCCAAACAACATTATGTACGATGGAGTACTTCGGCTGCGATTGCCAAACGGGACTACAATTGTGGGCTTTGCAGATGACATTTCCATAGTCTCGGTAGCTAAAACGGTAGGAGAAATATAGGAGAAAAGGAACACAGCGATTCGAAAGGTTGGAGCATGGCTGGAGGAGGCAGGTTTGACGCTTGCTGCTCATAAAACGGATGATAGTGGAGAAGATGGATGTGACCGTTGGAGGCACAAGGATCGAATCGAAGAGGGCGATAAAATACCTGGGAGTGATTATCGACGACAGGTTGAACTTCAAGGATCACGTGAAATACATCGGCGAAAAAGCATCTGTGACACAGGGAGCACTGGCGAGGATGATGCCAAATATTGGAGGACCATGTCCATTCAAAAGGAGGATAATTTCGGCGGTAGTAACGTCGATAATGCTGTATCCTTGCCCAATATGGTCGGAGGCAGTCTCTGTGAAGACGACAAGGAGGATACTGTCCTCGGTGTATCGTCTAAGCGCGATTATACGGATAAGTGGCTTCAGGAGAGTGTCTGATGAAGCAGTTTTGGTATTAGCAAAGGCAATACCTATAGACATATTGGCGGATGAGATGAGAAGGACATACCTTCGCCGTCTCGAGTACCCGGGACAAATAGCGGCTATAAAAGCGGAGGAACGAAGGACTTCCATGCACAAATGGCAGTCACGATGGGAGAGCAGTCTAAAGGGAAGATGGACATTTCGTCTTGTCCCTGATGTAACCCCTTGGATGAAGAACGAACATTGCGAGTTGAACTACTACGTGACCCAGTTCCTAACTGGTCATGGGTGCTTCAGGAAGTACCTGCACAGATTTGGTCATGACACTTCCCCTATATGCCCAAACTGTATAGATGAGGAGGAAGATGCGGAGGAAGATGCGGAGGAAGATGAGCTGATGAATTGTAGGATTTTATGGAGTCAATATAGTCAGAGAATGGCTGAAATTATGCTAGAACTCCGAAGACTAGAGGAACGGAGGAGAAATTTGACTTAATGTGATAAAGCTTTCGAGCTAACCAGACCTCCGCGAAGTAATGCTTTACGGCAGTCACGCGGGGGGAGAGTGGTTGAAGTTTGTAGAGGGTGGGTTTAGTACATAGGCACCAGTGATGGTGAATCGTGCACTCTTCTGTTGGAACAAAAGTGTCTTTCGAAAATTCCCACCTCCGGCTCAAGACAAAAAAAAAACTCAAGCATTGTTTTCTTCTCATGGCGAAGCTAATAAACCTCTCTTCCTCCATTGGAGGTGTCAGTGGAGTAACTACAGACGTCAAGATTTAAGAGCAACGCAATAACGAGGTGACTAAAGCAGATATCCAATAGCAAACCATTGAAATATGATGCTGACAACTTCGCTAATTACATCCAAACAACAACAGCTGAGACAAGGAGGGATTTCAGTAAAGAATTCTATCGTTACTTGCTTCCACAAAGCAGACAAGTGCGTCTCAATGAATTCTGGCCTCGGAGCTAGTTAAGCCAGTGGATATATAAGATCAGTGAGGGCCGCCTCCTATATTAACGGAGACTAAGGTAGTTGGGACCAGAAAGTGTTTGCCAAGAAGACTTCTATGTACAGATTACATAGAATTATTGTCACACTTTTACTCTTTCTGGCCAGTACGTTTGCAACACACTTTCCTTATGGTCTGGAATCTTCGAAAGAAAGACTTCAGAATAATCCACCATTTCTTGGAGATATACGTGACATTCATGAATAAGCTTCGACGTCAATATGACATTTCTAAGGCATTTCATGTTTTCCTGGTTATGTAAGCATAACAACCATTTGATCACCATTAGGATACCGACAACATTCGGCTTAAAGTCACTGCGGGGATAATGGGAGCCCTAATATAGCAGAAGTCGCCATAGTTTAGTAGATAATGTGTTGGCATATTAGACGTAAAGCCAGTGTTCAAGCCCTAGGCCAGACATCAAAACAAAATACAAAAAATATTTCTACGGCGACTTCCTCTCATTAGACTTCTGGCAAAAACTCTGAGAGGAAAATAAAATTGCAATGAAAAGTTTCTCAAAAGTCTGTCGTTCGGAGTCGACTTTAAACTGTAGGTCCCGCCACTCATGTATAAAATTAACACACACGACATAAGTGGTGTGAGAAACTAGGTCGTAATCCTGACTGAAAGGTTGTAATGACCAATTATGTATGTATGTGAATATAGTAGTGCTCGGTGTACATATCAGTAGCTATATTCCCAAGGTATTCAACACCGTTGGAAGTCAATGGTGTAATAAATTTAATAAAACGCTGTTCTCCTAAATAGGAGCCTGAAGAGTAACATAAACTCTTGAGAGTCCCTCAAATATTTGAATGCTTAATCATTAACGCCGTCACCGCCCTCTAATAGGTGGTATACTGGCGTATTAACCGGGAACTTATGGTTGAAACCTCAGTTCAGACCTCTGGAACAAAGCGATACATGAAAAAAATAGTTCTTGCGGCGACTTCCCCTCAGCTGTCTTCTGTCAAAATCTCTGATAAAATTGAGGTTGTAATCCTGACTAAAGGCTTATAATTTAAGTAAGAAAGTAAGAAGTATTATTGAAATCCGCCTTTTAAATTCAAGCACTGGATCATCTTTTAATTTCAAGCCTATAGGTAAGCAAAGAAAGTTTTAAATGAATTGCTACGCCTGAAACCAAACACAGGACAAGCCTAAGCCCTTGAAGATACAATTTTGGCCCTTGGGTTTAAAAGTGTTTTCATTTCCACACAAATTCTCACAAATTAAATTCAATTTGTTGCCATGAAGTAGTGCTTCTAGTTTTTTTCTACTCGGCCTTAGAGAAGAGGAAAGTCAGGCCCAGCAGTAAAGTTTGTAAAAAAAAGCCGTGCAAAAACAGTCATAAAATAAATGTATTCCGGGCTTTTGACAGACTCAACTAAATAACAACGCCAACAACACCAAACAAACCAGCCAACAACACCAAACACAACAACAACAAGAAAGAAAGGGAAAAGTTGAAACTAAAATTTATTGTGTTAATAAAACAACAGTGAAGGCCATATAAAATATTCATTCATGCACTCATTCATACCAACGCCATATCTAAAACACACTCACTTGTTAAAACTTCACTTACACTCACTCTCTCTCTCACACACGCACGCATGCAGGGACATTAACAACATTTTAATAGGGCCATAAATAAAAAAGTACCGGACGAAAAAGCAACAAAAAAAGAAATAAAAAATAACACGGAAAATCGTATACAAAAAAGTAGTAAAAGTGACAACAACAATAGCAACAACTATGCTATTGGTAACAGAAACAAAAACAACAACAACAATGAGAAACGCACACAGAGAGGCAGAGAACGAGAGAGACAAATGGCACATTCATTACCAACTTATCATATTAAGTATGGCAACAACAACAAAAATAATTTTTTTGTGCTCTGAATCTGACAAACAACTGGCAGAGGAAGAAGAAGAAAAAAATTTAAAGCAGGTTACAGTGTGGAACATTTTTGATCAGATTTTTTTGCATAGAACAGTGGCAAGATCTGCACTATAAAGTAAGAGCAATTGAAATCAAACATCAACAAAATACGAGGGGATCCACATAGAATTCCAGACATTCATTGCCAGACGACCATTAAATATTGTTACGAAAATGAAAATCTAGATACTGGTGTTTTGCTTTTACATCGCTTAACATTAAAATTACAAACAAAAGCTACAAAAACAAAACAATGAACTTGTCTACAAATTATTGCACTGCGTAATATAACAATAAACACCAGCATAAAAAAATGGTAAACAAGTAAACAAAAATACAACAACAAACACTGCAAGTATAAATGTAAACAAAATACACAAACAATACAACAATAAATGTAAACAACGATGTTTACATTTTTAGAGATCTCGAGAAGGCAAAGCCACCAACATTCGTCTTCAAAAACATTCATCAAACTGTTTACCCTGCCATATAAAAGGCACGGCAAAGCAGGCAAGTGAGTTAGTGAAGTTCAGTCAATCTTGTGTGAAGACGCGGTGCGTTTGAAGAGAGTAAACGTGGTTTGAAGATCTCCGTTACAAAGATCTGTCCAAGAATTGTCTAGTAATGGTTATTGTTTATGCAAAGGGTATAAACCAAGGCAAATTCATAGGAAGTGGGACTAATATTGCAATAAGTACAACAATACAAAAACAACAGGGATTTTTTGTTGCTGAGAAGTGGTCATCTTGTCAAAAAAAGCTGACTAAAGAATGACGATGGGAAGAAATATTTTAAAAAATGTAAATGATTTTAAAAGAAAAAGAAGACAAATATACAAACTTCTGACACAATAAGAAAAAATGAAATTGATTATCAAAACAAAATACACAAAAAACAAAAATTTTTTCACATTGTTATTTCTATCAGCTGGTCTTTCGCTCCCACCTTCTATGAATTCGCCTTGGTATAGACAGAGGAATAAAAAAGAAGAGCAATTGTTGTTGTTTACATCAAGTTGTGAACAGTGGTACACAGAATTGTGCGAATAATAATACGAGTTTTAATTAATCAAATTTGTTTTTATTTTATTTGCAATCTACGAGCTCACATTTTAAACGTTTTTAAAAGGTGAAAAAGTAACAATATATGTTTCTAGAGATAGTTTTATACTTTTCAAAGGGAGAGAACATAATAACATGAGGGAGAGAAACAGTGTTACTTACTTACATAATTAGCCTATAAAACCTTTAGTCAGGATTACAACCTAGCTTTGTACCCCCCAGTTGTTGTGTGTTAGGTTAGGTTAGAGGACGTGTACTTGTTAATTAAGACAAGTACAGTACCCGGAGGTCGAATTGAATCATTGTGCAACGTCCTAGTTTCTCACACCACTCATGTTGTGTGTGTTAATTTTTATACATGAGTGGCGGGACCTACAGTTTAAAGTCGATTCCGAACGACAAATTTTTGAGAAACTTTATCATGGCAATTTTTATTCACTCTCAGAGTTTTTGCCAGAAACCTACTGAGAGGAAGACGCCGAAAAAATACTTTTTGTATTTTATTTTGACGTCTGCCCTGGGGCTCGAACCCTGGCTTTACGTCTAATAAGCCAACACACTACCTACTAGACTACGGCGACTTACAAAAACTTGTGTGTTTATTTAAATGTGTGGCGCAGGTAGAAATCATTATAACCTGAGTGAGAGCGCCAGTGTTACTTACATACTCAATTGTACAACCTAACTTTTTAGTCAGGATTACAACCTAGCTTCGCACAACACCTATAAATCATATGTGGTGGGACCTGCAGTTTTACGTCGACTTCGACCGACAGACTTCGGAAACTTTTTATGGAAATTTCATTTCATACTCTCAGAGTTTTTGCCAATAGACTGCTGAGAGAAAGTCGCCGAAGAAATACGTTTTGCATTTTGTTTTGATGTCTGGCCTGGGGCTCCTACCCTGGCTTTACATCTAATAAGCCAACACACTATCTACTAGACTACGGCGACTTCACGACAACAGTGTAATACAAGTATTAAATCCAAAAAACAAATTTTATTTCATTCGGTTTAATGATCAAATGTTGCCGAAGAAATATTTTTTTCGTGTCTCGTTTTCTTCGAGACGTCTGTGGGGTTTAAACCATGAACACTTTTCTAATACTTTAACCCACTGCTTACTACGACTTCAGGGTCGGCATATCCGACCTGGATAAGAAAGAATTGATTCCAGATGTCTGGGCTGAATTTTTTAAATACGGCCGTGCGTCTTATAAGCCAAAACACTACCTACTACGCTATGGTGGCTTCTTCATAAAGGGGTTAATTTGTTGCAGCGTAGGTCACTTTGTAACGCTTTAAAAACTTGTAGTGGGTTCCACTATTTTTGCACTGTCTTCGGTTCATATTGATAAACGGCATGGCTTTCACTAAATAAATTGGATTTCAAAGGAAAAATATTTAACCGCTGCAGCATTGTCAAACCCCCAGAACTATGGTTGTATTAGAACTGAAATTGTGATGAAAATAACACCTTGAGGAGAAGGTAACAACGCAATCATATTGTTACGTTTTTACCTTTTTAAAAACTTTTAAATATGAGTTCGTTAATTGCAAACCAAGTAAAAACAAATATGCGTTTATTTTCTCTTAAACTCTCTTTATTATTCACACTACGTTTGTGTGCCATCGTATACGACTTAACGATACAACAATAATTTGCTTGTACACTATTCTATTTCACACTTCTGTCCGCGTTAACACTAACAACTGTTCGTTAGATCTTCTCTGCTTACAACCTTTTTGCAACGCAACGCGTCCTCACACAAGGCTGACTGAATTATAACTGACTCGCTGCTGGCCCTGCTACCCTTTTATATACGCACGCAATCAGTATGATGAACGTTCTCGATGTGTAAGGTTTTTGCTCTCGCCTTCTCGAGCATTCTATTGCTAGTACATTATTGTTTGTGTAGCTTGCTTACGTTGTCCATCCCTTTTTATCACATACATATTGTTGTTGGTACCAGGCGCAACCAGGTTCGTTGTACATATGTGTGTGTGCAGCTTTAGATAACCAACACGATCATTGTATTCTTAGTGTTAGTGTGTATTTGTATTTTGTTTATCGTTTTTATTGTTAAACGATATTAGGTCGTTTTGATTTATGTAACAATATGTTGGCAAGGCATAGAGAGGTCTCAGTACTGAGTCAGGATTAAAGGCACATTCATGAAACATTCAATATGTTTCAAAAAGAGTTCAGGAAGTACCTTTCCATATATAATAGTGGAGATAATAAGAAAACGCCAAAGATATGCTGGTGAAAGTCAAGTCATTGCAAACTTAGAAGGTATTTTTGCCTCTCAGTGTAGTTATGCTTGCGTATTACCATCATGTGATGTTAAGAAAAAGAAAAAAAAGAAAGAAGAGAGAATCTGTCAGCTGCTGTTCCATATAATTATGAAATTGTAAGTGACCTTGTTTCTCTTGTTGCATGGTGGCATACAAATATTTCAAATAAATTTTCATTTTTCAAAAACAGCAACAACAAACGAAAAACATCACTTGAAATAAAATTCAACGATTTTTAATTTTCATACAGAAAAAAAATCCTGAAAGTAAAGCATTAAAGCGAAAAGAAATCTGTTTGAATGTTAAGCCCCTTAAAATAGACAACGTGCTCAAAGCGTACATATAACATATAACGTACTTATGTACTGTTACTCATACTCATACATACGTATAGTAAGAGTACAACCAGAAAAATTAACTGCAAAAGCCAGTGATTAATTAAAAGTTTCCTTTGAATGTGACACATTCTTTAATAAATTTTCCTTATATGATCCTTAAAGTAGGCAATGAAAATTTTTGAAGGTTACATTTTTGTGTTCACTTTATTTTGGTGGTTCTATAAAGGCAAGATAGTTATTGAAACACATTTTCCAGACAGAGCCAAGTACTTATTTCTACTTTGTTCAAAGAAAACATGTCAATAACTCTTTCGAGTTAATTGATGGCAGTCTGAACTATATTGTAAATACCTTAAGAGGTTTGGATCATCTGAACCTAAAGGCATAATTCTTGTTGAGAGACAAGGTTAGATCATGGTTAGATGGTTTTTGTATTGCTTATTGAGAAAGGCTGAAAAAAACTTACCAAAGTCGCCCTAGCCTAGTAGGTAGTGTGTTGACTTATTAGATGAGAGTCTCTGGTTAAATTCCCAGCTCAGACATCTGGCAAAAGCTGTGAGTGTAGAATATAATTGCCACGAATAGTTTCTCAAGTATGTTGTTCGCAATCGGCGTTTAACTGTGGGTCCCACCACTCACGAATCAAATTGCGTAAGTTAAGGGGTGGTGTGGGAAGAAAAGTTGTATTTCTGACTAAAGAGCTGTGATGATGTTTTCCTTACAGGAGACCTATTGTGGCACATTTTCCCATTAGATCAATAGAGGCCTATTTATCAAGGACTTTACTTTAAATTCGAATAACAGAACCTCCTTTTAAAGCACATTTATTATGCAATCTTATCCTTCATGAACTCAATTCCCTGCTCCCTGTTATCTTTAAATATTAATTTATGCTGTCCTTTGTTTTCCATTTGCATTACGTTTTCGATTTTCATTTTTCTTTCCACATTTATTTGTATTCCTTGTGTACAACAACTGATTTTCCTTCTGTACATTGTTGTTGTTCCGTATGCATAAATGATTTCATATGTTAAAAATGGCATCTCAAACATGTCCTTTAATATACTGCTCTGCATTCTCTATAAGAAGCTGTGTGCAGTCCATTTCAATTGACATACGTAAATGCACACACGCACACACATACGTATGTACTGTATACAAGAAAATTTCAAAGATTCTTATTTTATGTGTTGTTGCAATTGGTATTGTAGTGGCATGTATGGAAATGAAATAAAATTTGAAGTGCTAACATTCCACAGATGAGAAGCAGGAATTTTTTGCTTTGCCTTTTATTTTGTTTCCATGCCTCCTTCAGATGTTAAGCATGTTGACTTGAATTATATTTTATTATTAAAGTTTTGTTTCAGAAAATCGATGGCCTGTTCTTCTAATTTAATAAATAGGCCTCTAATCTAACAAGAGAAGCTGATATAAGACTGACTTTTGAAATCATTATATTGAGAATGAAAACATATGGCAAAAGGTTCATGACAACAGCAAAATTGCAAACCGATTTACAGAAAAATTCACTTTCTGTCTTAGTAACTCTGTACAGTTTTAACAGGTGCTATTTTCAAGAGCAATTGATTAAGGAAAATCCACACAGTGAATTATTTTCAATTTTATAACAAAAATTTGAAAACGTAAAAAAAGGATATATGGAAAGCAGGCAAACTAAGCTTCACAAGAAAATTTTTTTAATGGAAAATTAAAGTTTGAACTTGTTAAGGTATCGTAAGCAAAGAATATAAATTAAAAATTTAATTTTTTTTAATTTTTATTCTTTTTTTATACAAATTTTCCATAGAAATGTATGAAATTCTGCTAAATATTATAGAAAATATTAAAATTTATCTGTTGGCAAAAAATTCTTTTTAATTTTTAGATATATTTCGAAATATTGGAAAAAAGGATATATGAACAACTCCTAACCCAAGCCTGTAAGGAAAAAAATTTTAATGCTTAAATAAAGGCACAAATATTTCAAGTATCGCAAGCTAGAAACTTTTATTTTTTTGCATATAAAAAAATATTTTACTTTAAACAAAAATTATAAAGTAACAAAAATAGTTTTAATAAACCAAAATATTCAAAACCAATATATTTACGTTAAAATTTTCTTTATTTCATTATAAAAATTTAAAATTGGAAAAAAGGATATACCGACAACACATAAACCAAGCTTTCAAGGAAAAAACTTTTAATGCCTAAATAAAGTCCTTTATATTTGACGTACCGTAAGCTAGAAAACTTATTTTTTTACATTAAAAATATTTCTGTAAAAAAATTTAATAATGATCAAATATTGTTTTAATAACCCAAGAACATTCTAAACTGATCTATTCCCCTTAAATTTTTTTTTATTTAGTTATTAAAATTTAAAATTGGAAAAAAGGATATACGGATAACAACTATACCTAGCTTATAAGGAAAAAATTTTTGATGCTTAAATAAAGGTATACATATTTAACGTACCGTAAGGTAGAAAGATATTAATTTTTGGTATTAGAAAAATATATTTCTTTAAAATAAAAAAAAAATAATTTTGCAAAAAAATTTTAAGAAGAGTTTTTAATAAAAAAAAAGTTAAGGAATAGCTATTAATAAACCAAGTAACTATAAATTAAGCGTTTTATAACAACAACTTCTCGCTTTTGTTATTAAAATTTAAAATTTGAAAAAAGGATATATAGCCAGCATCTAAAGTAAGCAATTTAGAAACACACTTTTTGCGGTATATAATAGCTCCTAGATTTTACCATCCCGTAAGCAAATAAAAATTTAAAGTTTTTAACAGAAAATTCTGTAAAAGCTATTAATTTTTTTTTGGGTGCAAAAATAAGAATCTTTTTCATTTTTGCTTTTTAATATTAAAATCAAATTGTTGAAAACGAAAAGCATTCCAAGGATATTATTATAATAAAAATATGAAAACAACAACAATGCTGGCATTCAATTCTTATTTCATATTAGAACAGCTAACAACGAACCTGTGGAGTTGTCAAGTAAGCAAATATGCTTTGAAACATACATAGTAATGAAGAAATTCTTTTAAATTTACTCAAATTGTACATTTTACAGCATTGGCAGGAGCAAAAGGAAGCTTATGTAGGTATTAAATATTAAAACAAACGGAGTATTTTGCAGGGGTTATATTTTAGGATTCTTTTATCATAAAATTCAAGCTCTCCGTACAATTTCATACAACCTTTGAATTGTCTAGAAAAAGAATAAAGCTTGAATAACTAGGTTCAAATAGGTTGAGACTGCATTACACACTAGTGTGTTACAGGGAAACTCTCGGGTTACAGGATTAATAAATCAACGAAAAGTTAAACCATTTTAAAGGGTGTCAGAGTATAGTATAAATTAGGCTGTCCTATGGAATTTTGTTCTGAATATAATGATATTGATGTCTGGTAGTTAGAGTTGGCTTATTAGACGAGAGCCTGTGGTTCAAATCCCACCTCAGACAAGAAATATGAAAAAATACTTCTTTCCAAGACTTTTTCTCAGCAGTGGTTTTGGCAAAATCCCAGAAAACAAATAAATTTGCCATGAAAAGCGTCTCAGGTCTGCCGTTCGGTTTCTGTCAGTCATGGCCAAAATTATCATACACAACATGGGTGGTGTGAATGGCTAGGTTGTAGTCCTGACTAAGCGCATGTAATGACGAATTAAGAAAGTGTTTGTCTAGGGTATGAGTAGCTCATTGATGATTAAGTCAGGGAAATTTGCTTCTAAAATTAAAATTTTCACATAAATAGGGTCTCACATAAATAGGGTCCGCCAAATAACTTTTTTTTTTGAAAATGCTTTAAAAAAAACTACTGGATATTTTCTCAAATTTCTTTTTTCATTTGAAAGTACAATCCTTCCGGTTAATAATGGAACGTAATTTCATTCAAATGGCTGCCTCGGCTGGCCATGCAGTAGCCTACACGATCGGTCCAAGTTTTAAGCACATTATCGATTGTGTGCAGCTGTATTTCACCAATGGCTTCACGAATATTGTCCTTTAAAGCGTTAATTGTCTCTGGCTTGTCGGCGTAACACTTATCTTTGACGGCACCCCACAAATAATAGTCCAACGGTGTCAAATCGCAGCTCCTAGGTGGCCAAACGACGTCAGCTCTGCGGCTGATAATGCGATCTTCAGAAACAGGGCACAAAACATCGAGTGTAGCTTCGACTGTGTGGCACGTAGTGCCATCCTATTGAAAAAAAATGTTGCCAATATCCTCCTTTTCAATTTGAGAACAAAAATAACGATCGCCATTGACTGTAACGGCCACTCCTTGCTCATTTTCGAAGAAAAATGGCCCAATTATGACTCTGGACCAAAATCCGCACCAAACAGTGACTCGTTTTGGGTGCGTCGGCTTTTCAATGTATGCGTGCGGGTTTTCTGTGCCCCAAATGCGACAATTTTGCTTGTTTACATACCCGCCAAGATCAAAATGAGCTTCATCTGAAAAGATGATTTTTTTTTGTCAAAATCGGCATCTTCTAGTGTAGGCTAGTGCATGGAAGGATTGTACTTTCAAATAAAAAAAGAAATTTGAGAAAATATTCAGTAGTTTTTTGTTTAAAGTATTTTCAAAAAAAAAGTTATTTGGCGGACCCTTTACGACTTCATCTTAGCAGTGGTTTTGGTAAAAGCTCAGAGAGTAAATAAAATTGCCATGAAAAGCGTCTCAGCGTTCGTTTTCCGCCAGTCATGGCTAAAATCATCACACTCAAAATGGGTGGGTATAAATGGCTAGGTTGTAATCCTGACTAAACGCATGTAATGGCCAGTTAAGGTATTTGTCTAGGGTATGAGTAGCTTATTGTCGATGATGAAGTCAGGGGAATTTGCTTTCAAAATCAAAATTTTCACATATCATATGAGGTTTGGTCAAGGACCGTGTATTGCAAATGCTATGATGTATGCTTTTAAATAATCATTGCATAGCTTAAGGCGAACTGTTTCACAATTTTTCTACTCCATTATGCCAACAATATCGTAGTAAGTTAACCTGAAAGTTTACATTGTTTTCTTTTTTAAATTTAATTTCATTTAATTGTTCTCCAGGTATCCTGGTATCCTTTTTATTCCACATATATGCCTGTTGCCTTGTTGAAAAAAACTAAAACTAATTAAAATTTATAACAAACGTTAAACTTTTTAAATGTTTTCCATGTCTTCTGGCCCTATAACCCCTAAATGATATGCTTTAGTTTTTTTGTTTTGTTTTGTTTTCTGCAGTAACCCCTTAATGGTATGCTACGCTTTTCCAATGTGTTTTTTATACTTTAACAATAACAAGGATCATTTCAATATTTTTTCTTTTGCTGTGATTCACCTGTCTTAAGTGTAATTAACTAAAATGATAGCTTATAGCTGTACTAGGTAAAGGTAAATGTGTGCATATGTTTGGGAGTTTTTTTAATATTTGTGATGCTGCATGCAGAACTTTGTTTTTGAAAAAGTTTGATCCTGTTTTTAAATTATAGTTACAATGAGAAAGCCATTGTTTTTGTGTAAAAGTTTAAACTGTGCTTGCTGCTGCCATTAAATGGGCAAAACTTGTTAAACGGCAATAAATTTGAAACAGAAAAAAAATTATTTTTTTTCTTAAAGTTTATATCCGGATTTTAAATGAACAACGTTTTACCTATGCATTGTTATGGGAAAATCCCTTTTGTATTATATTACCATAGAAGAGGAAAAAATGTGATTTTAATTAATCCTTCTGCAATGGCTGTTGTTGTTCTTTCGTTAACAAAGCAAAAATTCTTTTTGCAAATCATGTTTCAAAACAAAAAAAAAAAAACAGGCGCAGGACACGGTAATTTGAAAATAATTTTCAATCAAAAAACTGTCAAAAATATGTTCCAATTTTCATAAATACAAAGCGTACACCAATACAATCATATTTTAAGCAATATATTAACAATTTATTATTTACACATGAATTGTTTGAGCCTCTTTTTTTTTTTGTTCGTCATCATTCTCTTGTTGAAAATCATAATCGGATCTGATGATATTGTTCAACGCTTTTTTGCTTTTAAAGCCTGCTCCTGCTCGTTTTATTTCTTATTTGTTCGTTTATGTGCCATAAAATGATTTATTTGGCGCGCGTGTGTGTGAGAGTCTCTCTGTGTGTGGGTGACTGTATGTGTTGACACAGTTATCACTGGGTTCTGTGTCACAGAAAAACTAGCATATTTTTTTTTGTGAGTTCTTTTGAAAACGCATTCATTGCAGTTGCATTAACAGAAAAACTATGAAAAATTTTATTCACACTTTTCTTCATAGGAGTTTCACTTTTCTTTTTTTTTTTGGACAAAATGACAGTACATGGGATATTATTTATGGTTTGGTTTCAATACCAAAAAAATTTGTTTTCAAATTTTTTCACTTTAATTTCATAGCAACGGGTGAGTGTAAGTAGCAACTCTAAAATGGAAAGTTTAGCTTCCCAAATCGTGTTACACGTAGAGAACGCAAAACCCCAACTAATTGTTTCCTATTCGCAGGTACACGGACTGTCATACGTGGAGAACGCAGAAGCTTCCATTGAAGTTAAGCTTCCCAATGCTGTCATAGGTGGAGAACGCAGAGGCTTCCATTGAAATTTAGCTTCTCAATGGTATCATATATAGGGAACACAGAAATCAAACTAATTGTTCGCAAGTACACGTCCTGATTGAATTTAAGTACACCATCTTTAGCACAATTGGATCATTATAACCCAGTTTTGAAGTCGCCGTAGTCTAGTAGATAGTGTGTTGGCTTATAAGACGCAAAATCCTGGGTTCGAGCCCCAGGCCAGGCATCAAAAACAAAATGCAAAAAGTATTTTTTCGGCGACTTCCTCTCAGTAGATTTCTGGCAAAAACTCTGAGAGTAAATAAAAATTGCCATGAAAAGTTTCTCAATAAATAAAAATCTGTCGTTCGGAGTCGACTTTAAACTGTAGGCCCCACCACTCATGTATAAAATTAACACACACAACACAAGTGGTGTGAGAAACTAGGACGTTGTACAATGGGTCAATTCGACCTCCGGGTACTGTACTTGTCTTAATTTGACAAGTACACGTCCTCTAACCTAACCTAAACCGAGTGTAACGATATCACAGCTGCATTGAATGCTTCTAAAGGACTATCCATTTCGTGGTTTCAAAAGTATGGGACTGGAAGTCGACATCTGTCAAACTAAGTTGTGAAACCAATTTTTCTCTTTTCAGTTGAAAGCCTGACATTGACGAAAATGGATCGCTTAACTTTCACACATAAAAATTAACAAAACCTACTACAAAAATGGTGATTCTGGCACAGCCACGTATCGTGCTTTAAGAGGAGATTATGGTTTACATAATCGTCCAACTACGCAAGCAATTGGCAAAATTGTGAAGAAATTTGAAGAGACTGGAGTGGCTACAAATATTGAAAGGCCTGTGCAAAAAGTAAAGTGAAAAGTATCACTATTGTAAGTGAAAGTGTTGCCGAAGATCCGAATGTGTCGATTCCTCATCGTTCTCAAGAATTAGGACGTCTTACGGTATTTTGCATTTAGATCTACACCTACATCCATATAAAGTCCAGCTCACGCAACAACTGAAGTCAGCTGACCACATTCACAACATCGTAGATACGTGGAATGGGTGCTTGAACAACAGGCGGTGGACGTCGATTTTTCGAACAAAATTTTCTTCAGCGATGAAGCACATTTCACACTCGGTGGGTATGTTAATAAACAAAATTGTCGGTATTTGGGGTTCTGAGAATCCTCAAGTAATTGAAGAGAGGCCATTACATCCAGAAAAAGTCACTGTTTGGTGCGCTCTTTGGTCCGAAGGTGTGATTGGACCTTACTTCTTCGAAAACGACAATGGAACGACTGTCACCGTCAATTCGGAGCGTTATAGTCATATGATAACCGACTTTGTTTTGCCTGCTATTGAAGAATACGACTTGGAGAATATGTGGTTTCAACAAGACGGTGCCACATGCCACACAAATCGAGCGAATATGGCTTTATTGCAAGAGACATTTCCTGGCCGCGTAATTTCTCGTCGTGGCAATATCAACTGGCCACCAAGATCATGCGATTTGACACCATTAGATTTTTTTTGTTGTGGGGCTACGCGAAAGACCGTGTTTATGCAGATAAACATTCAACTCTTGAGCACTTAAAAACCAACATTCGTCAAGTTATGGCTAAGATACCGCCCAAATATGTGTCAAAAAGTGGTCGAAAATTACCCTAAAAAAGAATCACTGCTTGCAACACTTCGCGTGGAGGTCATTTAAATGATGTAGTGTATTCACACATAATGTCAACGTTCAAACTTTACAATAAAAAAGAAATATCATGAATAAAAAAATATTTTATATGTATTTTATTTACGTTTACTTTTGAAACCACGAAATGGGTAACCCGGCCATCATATTTAAATAAAATAAACTGTAGGCACCACCGTAGGCTAGTAAGTATTACGTTAGCTTATTTGCCGTGAGCCGTCGGTTCAAACCCAAACTCTCAGACATCTCCAACAAAAGGAAGTTTACAAATGATCGTACTGCTTAATATAACAACAAACAGCAGCATAAAAAAGTGGTAAACAAGTAAACAAAAATACAACAACAAACACCAGCATAAACAAATGTAACAAAGTAAATAAAAATATACCAACAACACTGCAATAATAAACGTAAACAACGATGTTTACATTTATAGAGATTTCGAGAAGGCTAAGTCATGAACGTTCGCCTTTAAGAACATTCATCAGACTGTTTACCCTGCCATATAAATGGCAAGGGAAAGCAGGCAACTGAGTTAGTAAGAGTTCAGTCAGTCTTGTGTGAAGACACGCTGCGTTTGAAGGGAGTAATCGTGGTTTGAAGATCTCCGTTACAAAGATCTGTCGTAGAATTGCTTAGTAATTGTTATTGTTTATGCAAAGAGTGTAAACAGAGGAATAATAAAGAAAAGCAATTGTTGTTGTTTGCATCAAGTTGTGAACAGTGGCACACAGATGGGCGAATTATAAAGAATTTTCAATTAAAATGAAACACAAATTTATTTTTATTTTACTTGCAATCTACGAGCTCATATTTTAAACGTTTTTAAAAAGTAAAAACGTAACAATATTATACACGTAGCGACCATAATTTTTAAATTTACTGTATGCGTCGCCGTAGTCCAGTAGGTAGTGTGTTGGCTTATTAGGCGTGAAGCCACGGTTCAAATCCCAGCTCTCAGACTGAAACAAAACGAAATATGAAAAATATGTCTACGGCGCCATCCTCTCATTAAACTTCTGGCAAAAACTCTGAGAGCAAAATAAAATTACCATGAGAAAGTTTCTCAAAAATCTTGTAGTTCGGAGTCTATTTTAAACTTTATGTTCCGCCACTCATGTGTAAAATTAACGTACACAACTTAAGTGATGTGAGAAGCTAGTTTGTAATCCTGACTGAAGGGTTGTAATCACGAATTATGTGTGTATGTATGTAGGTGGTAAAGGATGTTGATCCCCTTGTTGTAACAGGGCAAATATCTTAGGCTGTGCTTGGGAAAATTTTGATACATAAGCTTATTTAGAGGTCTTCTCTGCATAGCAGCAAACCAAATCTGGAAGAAGGACTTTTAATCCAATGCTGAAAAGAGAGCTGCAAAAAGCCTTCAACAAATGAAAACAAATGAACAAATGAAAGAGGAAAATCTTGAGACTACTATATACTGCAACAAATGTATTTCTAAATTGCCTACTTTAGGTGCTGGCTATATATCCTTTTTTCGAATTTTAAATTTTAATAACGAAAGAAAGAAGTTGTTGTTGTAAAACTTTTACTTTATAGTTACTTGGTTTTTTAATAGCAATTTCTTAACCTTTTTTTTGTTTAAACACTTTTTAAAATTTTTTTGTAAAATTATTCTTTTTTTCTATTTGAAAAAAATATATTTTTCTAATGCTAAAAATTAATATCTTTCTAGCCTACGGTACGTTAAATATGTTTACTTTTCTTTAAGCATTAACAATTTTTTCCTTATAAGCTAGGTTTAGTTGTTGTCAGTATATCCTTTTTTTCCAACTTTAAATTTTTATAACTAATTAAAAAAAAAGAGGGAGAATAGATCAGTTTTGAATGTTCTCGGCTTATTAAAACTAGTTTTTATCATTATTAAATTTCTTTATAGAAATATTTCTTAATGCAAAAAAAAAGTAATAGTTTTCTTGCTTACGGTACGTCAAATATACAGGGCTTTATTTATGCATTAAAAGTTTTTTGATTGTATGCTTGGTTTATGTGTTGTCTGTATATCCTTTTTTCCAATTTTAAATTTTAAATGATGTTGATCCCCTTCTTGTCACAGGGCAATTATCTTAGGCTGTGCTTGGGAAAATTTTGATACAGAAGCTTATTTAGAGGTCTTCTCTGGATAACAGGAAACCAAATCTGGAAGAAGGACTTTTAATCCAATGCTGAAAAGAGAGTTACAAAAAGCCGTCAACAAATGAAAACAAATGAACAAATGAAAGAGGAAAATTTCGAACAACTGAGTAATGAGATTGAGGAAATCCTCTATGCAAACTCAAGTTGGGTGGTAACATCCGTCATGAAGTGAAAGAACACGATTCATGATTGCGCTGTAGGACGGTAGAAGTTATCGTTAATAAGGTTACGAGCAGAACGAATCTTCTTAAATGTAGAAATCTTTCACATCCGGGTGAGGTGATATTATGAAAAATGTTGTCAAAATAATTGACAATAATTCGGAGGACCAAAGTGCGTGCCATGAAAGGCCCAGGGAAGAGAGTGACCATAATGCTACTTTTCTTCTACTAATGCACACTTCTTTTGAGAAATTTTCTTTCCCATAAAAAAGGACTTAAAATCACACGTTTTTTATTTGGTTTTTATTTTGTTTTTTTCTTTCGATCAATTTTATAGGAGAGCGCTGTAATAAACAACCAAAAAAAAAGAAGGAAAAGAATTTCAAAAACTACTTAAAAAATTATAAAAAATTTAACATTTCCTTGCAAACTTTATGCTCAAGCCACGAAGCAAGCGGAAACAGAAACCACAGACAGTAAGAATAACCAACAGATTCTTTGTAAATTTTTGGCCGTAAAAAACTAAGAAAAAAAAAGTAAGACGCCCCCAGCTATGTCTGACACAATGTCTGCATAGCGGGAATTTCTTTTATTGCTACGCGTATAAAGACCATATTTTCTTACTCTTCCACTTCTAGCTTCTCTCTCTCTCACTCTCTCTCTCTCGCTCTCTATTTCAATTTTTGTTTGTGGCTGCCACTAACTTGCAATTTTTACTGCCCCGTCGTTCACTGAGTAAAAAGTTTTTGTTTTTTCGTGTTTTTTTTTCGGTATTGGTCACCCCGTCATATAAAAAGTAATAAATTTTTTTCTCAAGGCTTTGCAAGCGATCTGAGAGTGTGTGTGTGTGTGGCACATTCTAAAATCCTTAAAAAATAATGTCAAAATAAAGTCTGAAAGTTTTTAGGCCATAATGCAACGAAAAAAATTGTTATTTTTTTATAACCAGAAAATTAGAAAAACAAACACAAACAAAAGAAAAGAGAGAAAGAAATTTTATTTTCAAGTCCTTAAGGAAATAAAAATTGAAATTTAAGGTCTTAAAAACACATGAAATAGAAAAACAATTTGGAAGTTGTTGCAGTTAAGTGGTCATGATTAAAACAAATGACATAAAATTAGAAGAAGTTGCTGTAGTTGAGAAGTTACTGTGTTGACCCACTAGAAAGGAGCTAATGGGTTCAAAACCCAGCTCTTAGACATCTCCAACAAAGTGAAATATGAAAAGAAAAATATTTCATTCAGCAATTTCCTTTGAACATTCTTATGGCAAAAACTCTCTGAGAGTAAGTAAAATTGTTATGAAAAGTTTCTCCGAAAGCTGTTGTTCGAAATCGCCATTAAACTGTAAGTCCTGGCACTCAGGGATAAAGCTAATAACCAACCAGTGTTCCTTTCCTTATTGGGAGCCACCACCAGCCTTATGGTCAGAATGCCACAAAAAGAGGAACTATCTTCCAGTGAGGAGTAAGAAATTGAATGTAAAGCCTTGCAAATCGAAGTTAGGGAGATAGCAAACGTTTATAGCTAACCATGATCCATACTTTACATGACTTTTTTTGTTAGTCATTGTGACAATGTTCCACCATAAAATTTGTCAAAAACAAACCGCATTTTTTTTTTCCTGAGGGAAGTTGGAGCTGTCGGGAGCAGTGACTACATGACACCGCGGTACGACTTCACGAGGAGATTCAGGACATCGGTTCCGGACAACGGGGCCTAAAAGGGTGGTGTGACCCACCTGTTTAGAGACTCCGTACAAATCTACCCAGATGGCTCTAAGCTGAACGGAGTGTTTGGCAGTGGAATTTTTCCGGAATCGGTTGGAATAGCTCAGTCTATAAGACTACCAGACCACTGCAGTGTCTTTCAGGCGGAGGTGGTAGCCATACAGGCTGCGGCGAGTATTATTGGGGATGGAAGGGTCTCTAAGCGGAGCGTCACCATACTTTCTGATAGCCAGGCGGCTATCAAGGCTCTGAGTTCTAATATGATGTGTGAACTCCAAGACGGTGTACGGCTGTAGCATATATCTCGACCAGATAGCGGAACGATATGACATCCATATCGTATGGGTACCGGGGCACAGTGGTACTCCGGGTAACTATAGAGCTGATGAACTTGCCAGGCGAGGCACGACCATCGAACTCACCGCTGAGTTCTCAAATCTGGGCACGCCTATGAGGACCTGCAAGCTCATAATTGATAATGCGATCGTCGATTCCGTCAACGACAGGTGGGCGGCCTCGGACACGGGTAGAACGGCTCGTAAAATCTGACCAAGGCTGGATCTGGGGGGCGCACAATGAGTCTATTTAAACTCCAAAGAGGCACGCTCAGTGTAGTTGTCGGTGTCATTACGAGGCATTGCATTATGGGTACGCATGCGAAGCGCATTTGTCTTGGACACCTTGCTAACGACTTCTGCAGAAGCTGCAGAGATGAGGAAGAAGAGGAGACTGTCCCTCATCTGCTGGGCACATGCCCGGCTCTATGCCAAAGGAGAAGGAAGTACTTGGGTACTTACTACATGGATGATCTGGAGGAATTGTTAGGGATTGATATTGGCAGCCTGAATCGCTTCATCAGGAGCTCCGAATGGTTTCGAGACTAGGGAATGACGGATGACTGTGGTAGCACAATGGGCCCAATGCGGCCGAATTGTGTCCATCCAAAAATTTTTCTTGGATGGGCAGCCACCTCTACCTACCTGCCTACCTAGATGGAGATGCCTGACTTGGGGTTTGAACAGAGCCCTCATGTCTAATAAGCCAATATACTACCTACTAGACCAATTTTCGAACAATTTTTTTCAAACAACTGAAGTCATCTCTATGTCAAGTTGACTAATTTTTGAACCTCCCTCGTGGCAGTAATAGTTTTTATGTGTTTCCTTCGATTTTACAGTTTCAAAATAATTTTACTTTTTCAACATTTTATTCAGTTTTCCTTTCTCTCTCTCTCTCTTTTCACTTCCCTTTTGTGCTGTCCCTTGCTTGCCATGATGCCTTTCAAGAGAGCCATCTTGAAGAAATGTAACACATAATTATATCATCTTTATATGCATATTCCATAACTTTTAACAACTTGGCATACTCTCGGTTGCTTTCTCACTCTCTCTCTCTCTCTCTTTTATTCTCTATAGGGGCTGTCCTTTTTCCCCCTTTTTGTTGTAACAGTTACAAAATGCGATTTCAAAGTTTTAGAATCAATTTAAAGCGAAAAAATACCGAAAACTTTTCTCTTTCTCTCCATAAAAAAACGAAAAGAAGAAGAATATAATGTGGTCTTACAACAACAACAAGAAAAAATAAGTACTAAACGATACGAAACAGACCCTTAGAACAGAGAGAGAGAGAGAGAGAGAGAGAGAGAGTGAGCGTAGGAGTGTAATAGTAAGCGAGTGAGACAGAGAACGGGATTGAAAAGACTCTCTAACGGTTAAAATTGTTTTTAAGACCCTTTTAACATGTACTCGTCGTAATGCCTTAATATTGCTACACAAGAAGGCTCTTATGCACACACAGACATACACAGAAAAATATAAAAAGAAGTCTTATACACACACTCATATATTCTCTCACATAGTATTTATGGAGAGCCAAAGAAAGTTTGTTCATCAGTTTTTTTTTTTTTTTTTTTTTTTTTTTTGATATTTTCTGGGTACTTTTTTTGTACTTGATTTGCCTGAATTTGTTTTTTTTTTCTGAAGTTTTCATTTTGAAGTTGAAACTGTTTAATGAACGTTTCTGCCACTTAGTTTTTTTACTCTTGCTCAACTTGCTCAACAGCTCAATTTTATTTTTATATAAGAGCGTATATATTTTCATATATTAATGCACAATTGTGTAGAAGAGCGACCGTGCTACGTACTTTTTTGAACACACAATAAAAAGTACTTGAGAACATTTTATTACCGAAGAAAAAACCTGACTGCGAAAAAATATTTTTTAAGCATAAATTCTAAAAGCTAAACTTACCAATTTATTTAATTACGAGGGTGGTTCAACGAATATGTGACTCTTTTTGTTTCGTATTAGTACATGCAGTTTAATAATTTTTAGGATTATCGTCCATAACTTCATGTTATTCCAGAACATGACATCCACCAATCATTGAAGTATATTTAAGCATATTGCTACGTTATTACCTTTCTAAAAACGTTTAAATATGAGTTCGTTAATTGCAAACCAAGTAAAAACAAATATGTGTTTAGTTTTTCTTAAACTCTCTTTATTCTTTACAATACTTTTGTGTGCCACCGTATACAACTTAATGATACAACAATAATTTGCTTGTACACTCCTCTATTTCACACTTCTGTCCGCGTTAACACTAACAACTGTTCGTTAGATCTTCTCTGCTTATAACCTTTTTGCAAGCAATACCACTTGTACGTTCAAACCGCAATGTGTCTTCACACAAGGCTGACTGAATTATCACTGACTCTTAATATACGCACGCAATCAGTATGATGAACGTTCTCGATGTGGAATGTTCGTGATCTCGCCTTCTCGAGAGCTCTATTGCTAGTACATTATTGTTTGTGTACTTTGCTTATGTTGTCTATCCCTTTTTGTCACATACATGTTGTTGTTGGTACCAGGCGCAACCAGGTTCGTCGTACATATGTGTGTGTGTGCAGCTTTAGATAATCAACATTCTTAGTGTTAGTGTGTATTGGTATCATGTGGCTTTTGTTTATCATTTTTGTTGTTAAACGATATTAGGTCGTTTCGATTCATGTAACAATATGAACCATAAATTCCTCTAATTGGCATATGCTGATAGTATGTCATCCGACATGTATGTTAATAACGTCTATCTGACAAATTTGTTGCCATTTATTCAGTCTGTTTTGCCAAATTAACAGGGACGGATGCAACACGTGCAAATAATAACCAAATCTTCCATTTTATGATCGCTCTAATCTCCCTACTGAGAGAATTCAAGTTTTAGCAAACGATCGACCAATACCCGTGCATTAACGAAACCCAAGGCCTGCACAAAAAATTGCCACCGTTTCTGGGAGTGCGCAGGAGAATCCAAAACCATCAATCGTCTTTCACAAGAACTCGATCACAACTTTGCCAATATTCGGTTCGTAGTTTGGTCCTGCACTCGTTAAAAATTCAAGTAACCCAGGAGTTAATGGTAAACGACGATCTGTGACAATATGAATCCAGATGAGATCAAAAAGCGTACAATGCATCCCAAAAAAGTCATTGTTTAGTATGGTTTTTCGGCTGGCAGTGCCATCGGTCCATATTTCTTTAAGAACGATGTACTCCAGTCATTACTATCAACCACATTATCTATGCCTACCAACTGCATTTAGTTTGAATTGTAGGATCTGGACACCAACGACATCTGGTTTCAACAGAAACTATGTGCTACATACCACATAGCTCAAGGCCACATTGCATATTCTGCACAAACGATTAGAGGGCATGGCCATCTCACCTAGAGGTGATGTGAACTGGTCACCGAGATCAGGCGATTTTTCCCCTTTAGACTCTTTCTTGTTTTCCTAAGTCGTAGGAGTATGCGATGAAGCCACAAGCCACAGTGGTCCTCAAAGCCAACATAACACATGTCATCGATCAAATTCAGCTCGACTAAAGGGTCAGAGTCATAGAAAATTGAACATTTCTAATGCGCTCCACCCATCGAAGCCGCAGCGGACTTTTGAACGTTGTTATATGCCACACTTAATGGCATCGGTACGACAACGGAGTAACACAGTAAGTGCACTTGAAGGCATGAGATGGTGAAAGTATGACACGGTGGCAGTATGACATGATAGCGGCGGAAGTATAATAAGAAAGAAGTATGGCACAGTGGAAGTATCATACGGATTAAGTATGACACGATGGAAGTAAGACACGGTGGAGTATAACACGGTGGAAGTATGACACGGTGGAAGTATAACACGGTGGAAGTATAACACGGTGGATGTATGCCACGGTGGAAGTATGACACGGTGGAAGTACTTATCCATTTCGTGGTTTCTTTTTTATTGTAAAGTTTGCACGTTGACATTATGTGTGAAACACTACATCACTTAAATGACCTCAACGCAAAGTGTTCCAAGCACTGATTCTTTTGAGGTAAGTTTCGAACACTTTTTGACACATATTGGGCGGTATCTCAGCCATAACTTGACGAAGGTTGGTTTTTAAGTGCTCAAGAGTTGAAGGTTTATCTGCATAAACACGGTCTTTCGCGTAGCCCCACAACAAAAAAGTCGAATGGTGTCAAATCGCATGATCTTGGTGTCCAGTTGATATCACCACAAGGAGAAATTACGCGGCCAGGAAATGTCTCTTGCAATAAAGCCATATTCGCTCGAATTGTGTGGCATGTGGCACCCACCGTCTTATTGAAACCATATATTCTCCAAATCGTATTCTTCAATAGCAGGCAAAAAATAGTCGGTTATCATATGACCATAACGCTCCAAATTGACGGTGACAGTCATTCCATCGTCGTTTTCGAAGAAGTAAGGTCCAATCACACCTTCGGAACAAAGAGCGCACCAAACAGTGACTTTTTCTGGATGTAATGGCCTCTCTTCAATTACTTGAGGATTCTCCTCAGAACCCCAAATACGACAATTTTGTTCATTAACATACCCACCGAGTGTGAAATGTGCTTCATCGCTGAAGAAAATTTTGTTCGATAAATTGCCGTCCACCGCCTGTTGTTCAAGCACCCATTCCACGTATCTACGACGTTGTGAACGTGGTCAGCTGGCTTCAGTTGTTGCGTGAGCTGGACTTTATATGGATGTAGGTGTAGATTTAAATAGAAAATACGCCATAATATGCCGTAAGACAGTCCTAATTCCTGAGAACCACGAGGAATCGACACATTCGGGTCTTCGGCAACTTCACTTCACTTACAATAGCGATATTTTCAGCGGAACAAGCGAAACGATGATGCACATGCCTTTCAATATTTGTAACCACTCCAGTCTCTTGAATTTTTTTTACAATTTTGCCAATTGCTTGCGTAGTTGGACGATTATGTACGTGATACGTGGCTGTGACAGAATCACCATTTTTGTCGTAGGTTTTGATAATTTTTATGCGTTGTGTGATAGTTAAGCGATCCATTTTCGTCAATGTCAGACTTTCAACTGAAAAGAGAAAAATTGGTTTCACAACTTAGTTTGACAGATGTCGTATACCAGTCCCATACTTTTGAAACCACGATATGGATAGCCCTTTATGACACGTTGGAAGCATGACACAGTAGAAGCATGATACAATTGCAGAGAGAAGTTAGACATATAGTTGTATATAGTTGCATATATGGTGTGAGTATTGCAGTTAATTTAATATGGATAGTGAATTTTACAACCACCCACGCATAATAGCCAATACCCAAACATTGTTCAATAATGCATAAAAAGCCATTAGATTGTGTACTTAGAAGACATGATATTTAAAGAAAAAAAAAAAAAACTTAAAATTTTCTATACATGTACTGGGGGCTCTTTAATGCTTAAGTTCTCATGCATGTGTTTGTATTGTAAAGTTTTGTTTTTAGACGTCGCCCCCCATAAATATATTTATGGTACCATCATCATGCTATTGCCATGCTATGGCATACCATGCCGCTATACCATCGATATCTATTCATGTTGCTTTTCAGCTTAAATGATGTGCTATTGCCATACACACACGCATACATTAGAAAAACATTTATTTTCTCCCTCCCCTGGCCATTAAGATAATTTTGTTATGCTCATATACTGAGCAGAATTTCCTCTTATGTTTTCAATATTTTTTTATTTTTTATTTGTTTTTTTTTTATTTTATTTATTCATGAAGAGCATAATAATTTATGTTGTTGGTAACATTAGTGTTGATGTCCATTTAAAACCAATTAATTTTAAATTTAATTTTTTTTTATTTTCTTTTCCATTTTTTATTACGTTTTTAACAAGAGGGAGAGAGAGAGTCATTCAACAAGACTTTATTGAGTTTTTTTTTGGTTTTTTTTTTGGAATTTATTTTCAGATTTGTTTTCTCATAGTGGTTGGCACTCCTAAGTAAAAGCAGGGGAGCCAACTTGCTGCAGACAAGACGGGTTGAAACATGGATGGTAATGGAGGGTATAAGCTTAAAAAAAATACGAGAAGAAAAAGTGTTTTGTGGTCAATAATTGCTTTAATGAAGATTTAAAGTGAAGAAATTGTTTGAGACTGAAACAATTACCACACTTGAATAAAAAAAAAAAAAAAAAAAAAAAAATGGCAAAAAGGGAAGGGAATAGAAGGCTTAGAAATAACTTAAGTTAACACTACAAAGTGTACAATAAGAATACATGGTAACAATCCGAGAATTCCCAAAATCATTTAAAAAATTTCCCCAAAAAAGAAAAGAATCCCAAAATTGTGTATGGGTCTAACCGATCCAACTGATTGATATACGTTCAATAAGAGTGGAGTGGATCAAGCAAAGCCTCATATTCTATCACCACAATATAATTGAGAAGCTGGACGGATGCTTGCTTAACACGAAACTATTCGATTGGACGTCGAACGTATCGCTCTAATACCAGATCTACTTGCTTGGACCACGTACTCGAATTTGGCCGTCATAACAAATTTTAAAAATGCTCCGTAGGAGTTGAATAAGATTTAGAGATTGGCGTAAAGGGGGGACAATGAGAATCTGTCCTTATCATATGTGCTGCTGAAGGATCCGTTAGGTTTTTACTTGTTGTTGCATATGGTAGCTAGGACCAGTGCTATGGAAGCTATGGTGAGAATACGATACGTAGCCTTAGTGGAAGGATTAATTACTTAACTATTTCCTGATATATAATCTTAGGAAATACATGGCAAATAAGCTGACTAATAAGAATGAATAGAATAATTTGAAGAGAGGTGCGAATGGCTGGAAACAAACTAGTGGCACAGCAGAAAGAGTGTACGTTTCGAGATTGAATATTTCGGAACCTGTAGGAAAACTTGAGGGTATCACCATCAAAAGACATGCTGTCCTGCTTGAACAGGAAACACACAGGACGAGACACGGCGGTACATTGGGACCGCCATTTGGAGAGTCCCTTCTTAGAAGGTTAAAGTGAAAATTAAATTGGATTATGTAAGGCAGCCGAATTAACTATACATGGGAAAAAGGGTCACCATAGGGACCAAGTCATGTGGTAACTCAAAGCAACGAGCAAAGAGATAAGCATTAAAGAAACGCCAGGCCGTTGTCAGGGCGAAAACCTTCCTGTGGGCTGGGAAGAGAAGTTTAGAAGATTGTACATGATAACATGGAACGATGGACAGAGGTGGAAACGAATGTGCTTGACGCACTATGTTGGATAATTGCAATAGGAAGCGATGTAAGTCATGCATAAGACTATTCAGAAGAGATCTGAGTCATGCAGAAGAATATTCAGAGTAACAGAAGTAAAAAACAATGCTTTGAGGAAAGGGATCGCTTTAAGCTCTCTGTGCTAAGGAGAATGAACTGTCGTACCTATATTTGGACTAGACTAGTGAGTCATCCCCATTGAACCCAAACAGTATACTCAAGTTTATTATGACAACTGGATTCGGAGAGACATTATAGGGATACCGTATATAGATTGAGAGCAAAGCAATAGATCATACGTTAGCAGTACTTTGTCATCTTTAATACGATAACTTGCCGGGCACTTGGTACTTTATTTAGGGCTTAGTAAGAGTATTCTTGTACTTTTCTAATGGTTTAACGTATTTATTGATTGATGGCATAATAGTGCAACTACATACCGTAAATTATCACAGTAAATGTAGCATTAACGAGTATATTAAATTTTTGTAGCATTTTAATGCTATTTTAATGCTATTTTAATGCTATTTTTATGCTATTTTTATGCTATTTATATGCTATTTTATACTATTTCTGGGAAAGTGAATAACAATGTGTGATTATTTATAAACTTTCTCTCGATTTATTTACAACTGATTCTGATGTTGATGCTGATTACGCTATGTAATATTTTCATGCTATTTTTATGCTATTTCTGTGGAAGTAAATAACAGTGCATGATTGTTTCGCTCTCTCTCTCTCTCTCCCGAGTTATTTACAACTGATTCTGATGCTGATTACGCTATGTAGTATTTGCATGCTATTTTTATGCTATTTTTATGCTATTTTTTATTATTTCTGTGGAAATGAACAACAGTGCGTGATTGTATATAAACTTTATCTCTCTCTTGATTTTTTAAAATGATTCTGGTGTTGATGCTTATTATGCTATGTAGTGTTTTCATGGTATTTTTTTACTATTTATGGGGAAATGAATAACAGTGTGTATGCTACATATGTAGTATTTTCATGCCATTTTGATGCTATTTCTGTGGAAGTAAATATCCGTGTGTGATTGTTTCTCTCTCTCTCTCTCTCCCGAGTTATTTACAACTGATTCTGATGCTGATTATGCTATGTAGTATTTTCATGGTATTTTCATGATATTTTTTACTATTTCGGGGAAAGTGAATAACAGTGTTTGATTGTTTATTAACTTTCTCTCACTCTCTCTCGATTTATTTACAACTGATTCTGATGTAGATGCTGATTACGCTATGTAGTATTTTCATGCTATTTTTATGCTATTTCTGTGGAAGTAAATAACCGTGTGTGATTGTTTCTCTCTCTGTCACTCTCTCTTGATTTAATTACAACTGATTCTGATGCTGATTATGATATGTGGAATTTTCATGCTATTTTTGTGCTATTTTCATGCTATTTTTTAATATCTCCGTGGAAGTGAATAACAGTGTGTGATTGTTTACAAACTTTCTCTCACTCTCTCTCGATTTATTGACAATTGATTCTGATGTTGATGCTGATTATGCTATGTAGTATTTTCATGCTATTTTTATGCTATATCTGTAGAAGTATATAACAGTGTGTAATCGTATTTAAATTTGCTCTCTCTCCCGAGTTATTTACAACTGATTCTGATGCTGATTATGCTATGTAGTATTTTCATGTTATTTTCATGCAATTTTTATGATATTTTTTACTATTTCTGTGGAAGTGAACAACAGTGTGTGATTGTTTATAAGGTTTATCTCACTCTCTCTCGATTTATTTACAACTGATTCTGATGTCGATGCTGATTACGCTATGTAATATTTTCATGCTATTTTTATGCTATTTCTGTGGAAGTAAATAACAGTGTGTGATTGTTTCGCTCTCGCTCTCTCCCGAGTTATTTACAACTGATGTATGTAGCTATGTAGTAGTTTCATGCTATTTTCATGCTATTTTCATGCTATTTTTTACTATCTCCGTGGAAGTGAATAACAGTGTGTGATTGTTTACAAACTTCCTCTCACTCTCTCTCGATTTATTTACAACTAATTCCGATGTTTATACTGATTATACTATGCAGTATTTTCGTGCTATTTTCATACTATTTTTATGCTATTTTTTACTATTTCTGGGGAAGTAAATAACAGTGTGTGTGTGTCCCGATTTATTTACAACTGATTCTAATGCTGATGTTAATTCAATTCAATTAAATAATCAGCATAAAACAAAATAAATTTTCAAAACAATTTTTTTGTTCGTTCACAACCATTACACTTAATGTTTTATCTCTCTCCCTTGCTCTCCCTCTCGGTCTGTCTGCATGTCTATGTGTATGTATGTCCTTGTCCGTGTGCTTGGCTTTGGACCGTTTTAACATAAATAAAATTGACAAATTTATTTACTAGAAAATCTCTGTGTGTGTGTGATTGTGTGTGTATTTGCTATTCCACAATATTTTATTGAATTTTATGGCCACACAACCCCAAAAAATAAAATTTGACTGTGATAGTGATTGTAAATGTGTTACGAAGAGACTAAAATACATATTCAAATGGAATCAAATCAGTGTTCAGTCAACATAAAAATAGACAGACAGTGAAAGATAGGGAGGGAGCGAGTGAAAAAAGGATTTCAAAACAAAAACAAAAACAAAAACATGGAAATGAAGTAGAAATCAACAACATATTCAAACTTAATGGTGCAAAAACAGTACGAAAGAAAAAACGTCACAAAATATTTGCAACTTTTGCTACGTAGTATCAGATAAATTTTGTTACTCGCTTTGTACCTTCCACTGCTCTTGCCCTGTGTCGCTCTCTCTCTTTTGCTCTCTTACTATGTCAAAGGCAAAAAAAACTGACAGAAAAATCAACATTTTTATTGTAAATAATAAAAATAAAAATGAAAATAAAAATAAACTACTTGACTGACTGACTGACTGACTAATTCAGTGACTGACTGATAACAAATCGAACTGTTTTCTCTTTAAATTTAAATACTCGAATGCCAAAAGAATGTCAGAAAAACTACAAACAAAATTTATTCAATGGCCGGACATTTGCAACTAAAATTTGTGATGATTCTGGGATTTTAATGGTTATGTGTTGGTGTCTGCATCTGTATTTGTGTAATCCAACAATAGCATTTCATTCATTAATTTCTGATACAAGTAAACTACAAATGAACGCTCTTAATCAAGCATATTCTGGTACACAATTAATGGCTGGGACGCCGCAAGCTTACATATACAATTTGTTGAAATTTTAACGAATTTTTTTACCAGGACTTTATCTCGTCTAACAAACTTCTTTGTCATGTTTCTCCCGGCCAAGCATGGCTGCGCTATTCATGTGGATTCTGCAAACTTCTCTTAGCCAACCATGTCTGCAACTTCCATGTGAATTCTGGTTGAGTACCTAGTTTGCGACATTGTATGCGGCCTTCTGCAATAAAAGCATTTTTTTCATCTAATGGGTGCTTGTCGTCTTCTGTAAAGCTTGTCGTTGAAGTTATGGCGGCAAAATACGTCTCAGACAACTGTTGCTGCATGCTTGAACTTTCTTTGCTGTCACTGACTTAGAGTCTTATATTGGGTCCACCATCTAACGTTTTTTTTTTTTGTTCAACTAGTGCTTATTTCGTGAATGGTAACACTTAGCTCATGTCTGATTTGACAGATAATTTGTTTTATCCTTCCGCTGAACGAATATGGTTGTGTATACGCTTGAACAACGCGGGGGAAATATTGCGACATTGCTTTGAAAATAATGGTAATGTTGCAGAATGTGTGCGAAAATTGGGTACGGATTTTGGAAGAAGAGAAGCAACGTCAGCTCCGTATATTCGTTATCTTGTGGAAAAAGTGAAAGAAACTGGCATCCTCATCGATAAACCAAAAACCGTGAAAAGCCAAAAACAGTGCGTACACCCGAGAATATTGCTGCTGTGGCAGAAAGTGTGAACATTTCGGAGACATCATTGAGACGAATTTTGCATAAAGACCTTGATATGACGCCATATAAAGTCCAATTGGTTCAGCAGTTGAAGCCAATCGACCATCCAATGCGTTTTCGCTTCGCTAAGTGGGCCTACGATCGACTTACAGAAGATGCCGATTTTGGCAAAAAAAAATCATAATTTTTTCAGATGAAGCTCATTTTGATCTTGGCGGGTATGTAAACAAGCAAAATTGTCGCATTTGGGGCACAGAAAACCCGCACGCATACATTGAAAAGGCGACGCACCCAAAGCGAGTCACTGTTTGGTGCGGATTTTGGTCCAGAGGCATAATTGGACCATTTTTCTTCGAAAATGAGCAATTAGTGGCCGTTACAGTCAATGGCGATCGTTATCGGGCCATGTGGAACGAGTTTTTGTTCACAAAAATTGAAGAGGAGGATATTGGCAACATTTGGATTTAACAGGACGGCGCTATGTGCCACACAGCCGAAGCTACACTCGATGTTTTGCGCCTTGTTTTTGAAGATCGCATTATCAGCCGCAGAGCTGATGTCGTTTGGACACCTCGCAGCTGCGATTTGACACCGTTGGACTATTATTTGTGGAGTGGCGTCAAAGATAAGTGTTACGCCGACAAGCCAGAGACAATTGACGCTTTAAAGGACACTATTCGTGAAGCCATTGGTGAAATACAGCTGAAAACAATCAATAATATGCTTAAAAAGTGGACCGATCGTGTAGGCTAATGCATGGCCGGCCGAGGCAGCCATTCGAATGAAATTATTTTCCATTATTAACCGGAAGGATTGTACTTTCAAATAAAAAAAGAAATTTAAGAAAATATTCAGTAGTTTTTTTAAAAGCATTTTCAAAAAAAAAGTTATTTGGCGGACCCTTTAGCTTCTCACACCACTTGTTTTGTGTGTGTTAATTGTATACATGAGTCGCGGTATCTACAGTTTACAGTCGGCTCCGAACACTATATTTTTGAGAAACTTTTCCTGGCAATTTTATTTTCCTCTCAGAGTTTTTGCCAGAAGTCTAATGAGAGGAAGTCGCCGCTAAAATATTTTTTTCGTATTTCGTTTTGTTGGAGATGTCTGACCTAGGGTTTGAGTCGAGGCCGCATGTCTAATAAGCCAACACACTACCTACTAGACTACGGCGACTTCAATGAGAAGAGGTTTGAGATATTCGTCTGTCCTTCTGACAGGGCGCTCAGAAAACAGTTGTGATGAACAGGAATTGCATCCTGTAGTTTGTTAAGACGACAGGATTGCTGTAAACATAGAGACACCCTGTACAGATTGATGTAATACAATGGATCTCATGGATAATTTAAGTGTTCTGAGTGGACAGATTATTAAATCAATCGTTCATCAATAAGCCAACAAGGTTTTTCATGCGATTCTGTTTCTGAATGCTGTCAGTTTGAATTTGTTGTTTTTTGAAAAATCCTTTTCTATTACCAAATCCCCTTCAAACTATTTTCTTTGCTTTTGTTGTCATGGAATTTAATTTTTAGTTTCTCTCTTAAGGCAGGTAATTACGAAAAATTCATTTTCAATGCAAAATTGGAAACAAATATTTACAGCAGTTTCATTGGCAGTCGCTGGCAAACATACAGTTTTTTATGTCTTATCCTCGGTATTGTTAACAAAAGGCAAACGCAGAGGAAAAGGGAGACAAAGAAACAGGGTAACAATGGCATTAAAGCTCTAAACGAATTTCCTTTTAATGGGTTTTTATTCTCATCCACTTCTTCTTCTTCTACTTTTTCTGCTGCTGTTTGTTTAACTTCATTTGTTACACCAAATAAAACACGGTTCCGCACACACACACTCGAGGATATTAACACAGTATAACAGTAATACAATGGAAGAGAAGGATAATACGCATGGATAAAGGAACACCATTTCCAATAGTATACATTTGATGTCAAAGAGTCTCTATAGACATGAGCTTTAACATAGCCCCACAAAAAATAGTCTAAAGGCGTTAAATCGCACGATCTAGGCGGCCAATTGACCGTTCACAAACGTGAAATAAAATGTTCACCGAACTCGCCTCTCATTAAGTCCATTGTTACGCGTGATGTGTGGCATGTGGCACGGTCTTGTTGAAGCCACATGTCATGCAAGTCAAGCTCTTGTATTTTGGCAAAAAAAAAAGTTGAATATCATCTCACGGTAGCGCTCACCATTCAGATTTACGTTACGATTCGCAGCATCTTTGAAGCAGTACGGTCCAATGATGCCACCAGCCCATAAACTGCACCAAACTGTGACTTACATTGTAGCTTTTGCAATGCTTCTGGCTGATCTTCACTCCAAAATCGACAATTCTGCTTATTTACGTATCCATTGAGCCAAAAATGAGCTTCGTCGCTGAACAGAATTTTTCGATAAAGAAGTCGATCTTCGGCCATCTTTCCAAGAGCCCATTCACCAAAAATTCTACGTTGCGGTAGATCGTTCGGCTTCAATTCTTGCACCAGCTGTATTTTGAAAGGCTTCACACCCAAATTCTTCCGCAAAATATTCCACGTTGTTGAGTAACAGATTGCAGAGCAATTGCTGCGAACGGTGACGAATCGATAATTGATGGTCATCATTAACACTGGCCGATACAGCTGCGATATTTTCTTCAGTTCGCACTCTACGTAAGCGTGTTGGTGGTTTAATGTACAACAATTTAAATTTGGTGCGAAATTTAGTCACAATAGCCCGAATAGCCGCTTCAGTGGGTCGATTAAACTGACCATAAAATGGAAGAAGCGCGCAATGAACTTTCTTAACAGAGCACGCATTTTGATAATAAAATTCAGTCATTTGCAAGCGTTGTTCGTTTGTAAAACGAAATTATATACCAAACTGAAGATGTTTGACAGTGAAACAAAACACGAAACGTGCGTAAACAGCTCACGCCATTGGTCTGTTGCCAAAAAGATAATAGCTAAAAAATCACCCGTTACAACATCAAACACTTCAAGAATAAATGTAAACAAAATACACAAACACCAATAACGAAAGAACGATGTTTACATTTAAAGAGGTTTCGAGAAGGCAACTTTCATCAGACTGTTTACTCTGCCATATAAAAGGCATGGTAAAGCAGGCAACTGCGTTAGTAAAAGTTCAGTCAGTCTTATGTGAAGACGCGCTGTGTTTGAAGGGAATAATCGTGGTTTGAAGGTCTCCTTTACAAAGATCTGTCGAACAATTGTCTATTAATTGTTATTGTTTATGCAAAGTGTGTAAACAAAGGAATAACCAACAAAGCAATTGTTGTTGTTTACATCAAGTTGTGAACTGTGACACACAGAATTAGGCGAATAATAAAGAATTTTTAATTAAAACCAAACACAGATTTATTTTTATTTTATTTGCAATCTACGAACTCATATTTTAAATGTTTTTAGAAAGATAAAAATATAATAATATTGCAAACAGTGTTGCCATTTTTTTATATGAAAAAAATCAGAGCATAAAAATTACCTTGTTTTTGTATTTCCTATTCCCACTCTTTTTTTCACCATAAAATAACGTCTGACGCTTGAGTAACATCAACAAGATATTCAAATCAATAAATATACCAGCCAGCGCTTAATAAGATACAAACACAGGGGTAAACTTCACTTATTCGTTTAAAAATGAGAGCCAGAAAAGTGTCTGTGGGTGTGTAGGAAAATTGCAAATGTGTTGGGAAAGACTCCAAGTTTAATTAACTCGTTTCATTCCCTCTTTTTAACATCGAATAAATTAAGTTTACCTTACCCTTTTCTATGGTTTTTGGAAATATTTTCTGCCCCCGTATTACGTAACGAAATCATTGCACAGAACAGATCTGAACTACTTGCGGTCTTTTCCTTTTTAATGTAAAGAAATGTGGGTCAGAGTGGTACATTTAAAAACCTGCGGAGTTATCGTCTCCCTGTAATGCTTCTACCAATTCTGTTGTCCTGACAAACTTCTGGATGGTGTCCGCTGCACAGTACGGATAACTTACTCTCAGTCAAGCATGTTACTAAAGAGAGCGAATTTTAATCTGAAGACAATTCCATACGTCAGGTCGGTCTGAGTGTATCAGGCCTGGATGTCTCTAAGAAGTCTGCATTAAGATTGAGGGAATCAATAGGATTGGTATACTCTCGCAATGATTACGGCTGTCTTCTACGGTAAGCCGACTGGCTTACGGATTACGAGACGTCAAACTCTAAACAACAGTAGGACATATGGGATTAAACAACCTTAAAGAGAAGATCTTGGAAAAGGAATCTGTTTTTTGAGCCGATGGACGGAAGCTCATGGGCAGAAGCGGTATCTCTTAGGCTGCCTAATGACTACACTGTGCTCTTCCAAGGGAATTTGTCTTTTGAGCCGATGGACGGAAGCTCATGGACAGAAGCTATCTCTCTTAGACTGCCTTACAACATTTGTCTTTATCCTTAAAACATGTGCTGTTGTCAAGGCATCTGAGAAGTTTGTTTTTATTTTCCATCTAGTCACTGATTGTAGAGGAGCGTGCAGAGAACTCAAAGCAACCATTAAATGCAACTTCCGAAGTCATTGGAAGCTTTTCTGCTGTAAGCCGGATGTCTTGATTCTATGCCAGCCTTTAAGTTGTGCACAGAATAGCAGAAGATTTTAATTCAAGAATTTTAATGATTCTCATCCAAAAGAAGTCTACAAATACCTACAAAGTAATCCGGAGACTTGAACATTTTGAAGTCACTAAAGGGATTAAATAAGATTGGGGAGACAACTCTACTCTGTGGTATTCTTCTGTGACGTCGTTATATTTTCACTGAGGGCTGAGATAGATATGATAATTACATACGTAGTTGGTCATTACAACCCTGCAGTCAGGATTGCAACCTAGTTTTTCACACCACTTATGTTGTGTTTGTTAATTTTATACATGAGTGGCGGGAGCTACAGTTTAAAGTCAATTCCGAACGACAGAGTTTTGAGAAACTCAGAGAGTTTTTGTCAGACATCAGTTGAAAGGAAGTAGCCGACGAAATATTTTCTTCGTATTACGTTATGTTCGAGATGTCTGACCTGGGACTTTGAACCGCGGCCTAAGTCTAATAAGCCAACTCCCTACCTACTAGACTACGTGTTTGCTTCCTTATAATCAGAGCTCTAAGTACTGTGCTCCTAACAACCGCAATGGTTCTTCAACACATCCATTTAAGGTCGTATAAGTAATCAAACTTTATTTGTAATAAAATTTCAACCATTTACTCCAATTGTGGATAACAATCAATGCTTTGTGTTTCGAATCCTTCCTCCTTATTGTGGCTATCATGTCTCCGTATTACTGGCCAATTATTTGTCACCCGAGTATTTTTTGTGTTGTTGTTCATTGTTTTAAAAACGGTATCATTACCGGCTTGTCATTTATTCAATAGAATTTCTATCTCTCTCTCTCTCTCTCTGTCTCTCTTTCTCTCTGTCTCTCTTTCTCTCTCTCTCTCTGTTAGTTTTTGTTTTTGTATACAACTAAAGGCAATAAAATATAATTAAAACCCAATTAAAGCTTAAAAATATCATTTATCATCGTCATCGTCCAGCGCCATCGTCATTATCATCATCATTATCGTCATTATCATCATCATTAACATTTAACGTTGGTTGGTAATAGTTTCCGACATCTGTCATGCCAATCAAATGACAATGACAATGAGAATGCCAATGTAATACGAGTATAAAATAAATAAATAATCACAACAAATGTATTGTTGTTGGTGTTGTTGATGGTGTTTATATTATTATTACAATTGAGTTTTTTTTTCTAAACGAGGGTAGTTCTAAAAATTCTTAATTTCTCAACATAATTGTAGTTTTGGGGGTTTGACTCTGCGTCAGTAAACTGCCAGCAAAAACGAAAATATTGGCACATTGGGGGAGGCACTGTAAAGGCAAACGTCAGAATCAGCGCTGATATACCATCTGTTGCAGACGAATTGTTTAAGCGGAGACCCATAAAAATCTTTCAACGGCAAGGCCTGTGTTTGAACGTTTTCTGGTAAATAAGAATTACTTGCGAATAACTCTCAACTAAACTATCGGGTCCGCCATTTAACGTTTTTTTTTTTCAAACTAGTGCTTATTTCGTGAATGGTAACACTTGGCTCATGTCTGCTTTGACAGACGATTAGTTTTATCCTTCCGCTGAACGAATATGGTTGTGTATACGCTTGAACAACGCTGGGGGGAAATATTGCGACATTACTTTGAAAATCATGGTAATGTTGCAGAATGTATGTGAAAATTGCGTACGGATTTTGGAAGAAGAGAAGCAACGTCAGCTCCGTATGTTCGTTCTCTTGTGAAAAAAGTGAAAGAATCTGACATCCTCATCGATAAACCAAAAACCGTGAGAAGCCAAAAACAGTGCGTACACTCGAGAATATTGCTGCTGTGGCAGAAACGGTGCGTGAAGCGCCATCAACATCAATTCACCGTCGTTCTCAACAATTGAACATTTCGGAGACATCATTGAGACGAATTTTGCATAAAGACCTTGGTATGACGCCATACAAAGTCCAATTGGTTCAGGAGTTGAAGCCAATTGACCATCCAATGCGTTTTCGCTTCGCTAAGTGGGCCTGCAATCGATTTGCCGATTTTGGCAAAAAAAAATCATCTTTTCAAATGAAGCTCATTTTGATCTCGGCGGGTATGTAAACAAGCAAAATTGTCGCATTTGGAATACGCATACATCTAAAAGACGACGCACCCAAAACGAGTCACTGTTTGGTGCGGATTTTGGTCCAGAGGCATAATTGGGCCATTTTTCTTCGAAAATGAGCAAGGAATGGCCGTTACAGTCAATGGCGATCGTTATCGTGCCATGTTGAACGAATTTTTGTTCACAAAAATTGAAGGAGGACATTGGCAACATTTGGTTTCAACAGGACGGCGCTACTTGCCACACAGCCGCAGCTACACTCGATGTTTTGCGCCCTGTTTTTGAAGATCGCATTATCAGCCGCAGATCTGATGTCGTTTGGCCACATTTGAGCTACGATTTGACACCGTTGGACTATTATTTGTGCTGTGCCGTCAAAGATAAGTGTTACGTCGAGACACCAGAGACAATTGACGCTTTAAAAGACAATATTCGTGAAGCCATTGGTGAAATACAGCTGCACACAATCGATAATGTGCTTAAAAATTGGCGCGATCGTGTAGGCTACTGCATGGCCGGCCGAGGCAGCCATTCGAATGAAATTATTTTCCATTATTAACCGGAAGGATTGTACTTTCTAATAAAAAAAAGAAATTTGAGAAAATATTCAGTAGTTTTTTTTAAAGCATTTTCAAAAAAAAAGTTATTTGGCGGACCCTTTACTTGTTGTTACTTTTTTACCTTTCTAAAAATGTTTAAAATATAAGCTCGTAGATTGCAAATAATATCAAAATAAATTTGTGTTTAGTTTTAATTGAAAATTCTTAATTTTTCGCACAATTCTGTGTCCCACTGTACACAACTTGGTGTTAACAACAACAATTGCTTTTCTTTGTTATTCCTCTGTAGACAATTGTTCGACAGTTCTTTGTAACGGAGATCTTCAAACCACGATTACTCTCTTCAAACACACCGCGTCTTCACACAAGACAGACTGAACTTTTACTAACTCAGTTGCCTGCTTTGTCTTGCCCAAGGCGAATTCATAGAACGTGGCATCGTTTTACTATTCATCTATGAATTCGCCTTGGTCTTGCCTTTTATATGGTAACGTAACCGTCTGATGAAAAATCTCTATAAATGTAAACATCGTTGTTTACATTCATTATTGTTGTTTGTGTATTTTGTTTATATTTATTCTTGTAGTGTTTGTTGTTGTATTTTTGTTAACTTGCTTATCATTTTTTATGCTGGTATTTGTTGTTATAATACCCAGTGCGATAATTTGTAAACAAGTTCATCGTTTTTGTTTATAATTTTAATGTTAAACGATGTAAAAACAAAACACCAGTATCTAGATTTTTCCATTTTCGCAACAATATCCTTCCACTCAAGGGCTGCTCATTCACTATACGAGAATAATCAAACGAATCACGGGATCGTTACTAAAAAGAACGAATTTTAATACGAAGACAATTCCTTACGTCAGGCCGGTCTGAAGACAATACTAGGTGTATCACACCTGGATGGCTCTATGAAGTCAGCATTGAGATTGAGGGAATCCATTGGATTGTGATACTCTCGCAATGATTACGGCGGTCTTCTACGGTAAGCCGACTGGCTTACCGATTTTGGATAGGGATAGGCATTTTAGATAGGGCATATAGGATTAAACAAACTTGACGAGAAGATCTTGAAAAAGGAATCTGTTTTTTGAGCCGGAAGCTCATGGACAGAAGAGCTGTCTAATGACTACACGGTGATCTTCAAAGAAAATTTGACTTTTGAGCCGATATACGGAAGCTCATGGACAGAACATGTCTCTCTTAGGCATCCTACTGACTACACTGTGTTTTTGTAAAGGGAATCTGTCTCTTGAGCCGATGAACGGAAGCTCATGGACAAAAGCTGTCTCTCTTAGAATGCCTAATGACTACACGGTGATCTTCTAAGGGAATCTATCTTTTGAGCTGGTGGACGAAAGCAGTTTATCTTTGACTGCCTAACAACTACAATATATTCCAGAAGGAGATTTACGCCATTAATAGAAGAAGCATGCGGTAATTAAATGCTGGAACTGTGGTTATTGATATCTAAGCGCACAGAGATGGGATTGAAGTGAAATTATATTGTTCGCAAGTGAACTACTAGGGGATCACCCCCTGCTGTGGCTCTTGCTCTGTCGTTCTCATAGATAAATGGATTGATGAAGATGTAATTCGTTTGGATTTTTACTCACACTTGCTAAAAGTCTGGAATTCTCTATTGACGAGAGCGCTATTAGGGAATCATCCCTTGCCGTGGCTCTTACACTGACACACTTGATAGATGCATGGGTTCAAGGCAATGGAATTCGGGTGGATTTATACCAGCAATGTGCTGGCTTTCTTGGGAAAGAGCCAATAGGTTGCTAATGGACATAAGTCCTGAGCAATGATTGTTTGGGCGTGCAAAGAAACATATCGGATACCCATGTTATGGCTATTGAAGGAGTTGTTACTCTGAGAAGAGGACGGAGCTGTACGATACCTTGTGTTTGTCTAGCCTTTTAAAACAGCCGTCAACTCCAAACCACACACCCGCAATTAATTCATCGCATTAGCTACTTTTATAACCACCCTCGTAACCTGTATTTGTTTTAAAATCAATGAAAGCGTTAAATAAATACCAAAACGTCAAAGAAGTCATTGTAGCCGTTTATGTGTGCGTGTATGTGTTTAAGTATGTGTGAATGTGTTAATGATTTGTAAATATTTTATTTGTTTGTCAATTCCAAATATTGTCCACATACTATAGACACACACTGTAAACAATAAACGAGCCTAACAAATATTGTTGTATTGAATTTAATAACGGCTTATGGGTTATTGAAACGCTTACATTAGGGGGGATCAGTAACATCTGGGAAGAGAAAATCTTATCAAATGATTGTTCTTAGAGGCTTGACTGTGTTCTTTATATTGTAGACAAGTGTCTTGGGATGACAGTATATATCTGGCTGTTGAAAAACATCAAAAAGGCCGGAGGAATTTCGTGCAAGCAATATGGCTTCTAAAGAGCAGGAATAGGGCCAGAGATTCAATCTAAAAAAGAGAGATTGGATCGATCGAGGGTAAGCTCAATATCCGTAGCAGAATATATGCAAAGGACATCAGTATATAAGGATAGTCACTCTGCAATTCTTCCACTTTACCTTGGCACCTCCCTACTGCCAGTCTTTGTCAGTTCTCACCGCTCACTTTGTTTTCACAGCTATATTTAAATGTAATTAAATAACTGAGTTGGACAGACTCGTTAACTGTAATGTATGCCGTTAAAAACGACCACAAATGGAATAAAACGAAGTTAATAATCAGGATATAAAACGATTCAAACAACTCTCTTAATTGGCAATTAAAAAAGCTGACATATTGTGGTGGCAACTATTTTTGGGTTTTGGAAAGCGTTACATGGGAAACCCAGACAGGAAGAAAATTCTAAAGTAAACGAAACAAGCAGATCAAAGAGCGTTTTAATGGTAAACAGAGTTCTCTAAGTTATCGGCTTATAAAGGGTGTTTTTTAAAGAGGTATAGAACTTTAAGTTGCAATAAAACAACGATGGATTATTCGATTGACATGAATTTTATTTATCCGAAACATAATCTTGTGGCATTACATTTTAAATATTATTTCTGGCATATGACCGCCACGGCTGGCGCGGATGTAGTCCAATCTGGACGTCCAATTTTCGATGACTTTTTCCAACATTTGTGGCCGTATATCGGCAATAATATGGCGAATGTTGTCTTCCAAATGGTCAAGCGTTTGTGGCTTTACCGCATAGACCAATGACTTTACATAGCCCCACAGAAAGTAGTCTGGCGGTGTTAAATCACAAGATCTTGGAGGCCAATTCACAGGTCCAAAACATGAAATTAGGCGGTCACCAAACGTGTCTTTCAATAAATCTATTGTGGCACGAGCTGTGTGACATGTTGCGCCGTCTTGTTGAAACCACATCTCCTGGACATCATGGTTATTCAATTCAGGAATGAAAAAGTTTGTAATCATGGCTCTATACCGAATCTTCCATAAAGTGGATGGACACAGATCCAATTCCTGTGCTCGATGGCGGATGGACTCATTCGGGTCTTCCTCAATGCTACGCTATACAGCAGCAATTGCTTCTTCTGTACGCACCGTACAGCGTCTCTGGGGATGCGAGTTATCAATAAGAGTGAACGTGGTGCGAAAACGTTCCATGGTTAATCGAATTAACTGCTCTGATGGACGATTTTGTCGACGATAAAATGGACGTAGTGCGCGATACGTTTTCCACACAGAACCATTATTTTCGAAATAAAATTGCACTATTTGCAAGCGTTGTTCCGGCGTGAGTCTATTCATGATGAATTGCCAAACCAAACTGAGAATAAATCACTTGACAGCTGTTAAATCGGTCGCCATCTTGAAAAGTAATGTCAACTTAAAGTTCTATACCTCTATAAAAAACACCCTTTATGTGAGTTTATTAGTCCTTACACCACCTTCAGTTAGGATTACAATCTAGCTTTTCATAGCACCCATGTTGTATGTGTTAATTTTATACATGAGTATCAAGACCTAGAGTTTATAGTCGATTCCGAACAACAGATTTTGGAGAACTTTTAATGGCACTTCTATTTACCTTTCGAGAGTTTTTGACAGAAGACTACTGAGGGTAAGTCGCCGTAAGAAATATTTCTTTTCATATTTCATTTAGGTCGAGATTTTTAGCAAGGATTTGAACCAGGGGTTCGGGTCTAATAAGCCAATACACTATCTGTTAGACTGAAGGAGATGGCTTGGTCTATAAAGTACTTCAAGGAGAGTATAGACATCAGACATCGCATAGAAAAATATGTTCTCCCCTTCTGGATCCCAATTTATGCGAGAATTCTCGGTAACAGGCAGGTAGATGAACATGCTAGGCGGGGAAGTTGCCATACTGGAGTTGCATTGACCCAAGGTTAGGTTAGGTTAGGTTAGAGGACGTGTACTTGTCACTAAAGACAAGTACAGTACCCGGAGGTCGAATTGACCCATTGTACAACATCCTTACAGAGGGATATTACATTGACCCAATAGCATCAGCGAAAAATAGTGTGAATGTGGCAAACACAATCTCTTTGAAAATTGCAGCTCTGCAATACTACGCCAGGCTTTACAAGCAGATAAAGAAAATCATTAGCATCTATACACGGCAATGAGGCAGATGGAATACAACCCGAGTTCAAGTTGCAGTGGATATTTAACGAAGTCGAGATGTTTTCCAATTAGTGCAACTCAAATCGATTGCGAGAGAGCAATTGCCTCTTCTTCTTCTTACAAATCGTTACAGCTACAGCAGTGTTCCTTAAGATGCAGGCCAATTCATATGCTTGTGCCCTCCATATCAGAGATCAGCAATGAATGGCTTTTTCGCTACTCATAGGTACTCATGAAATTTTGAGTATGAGCGAGTCAACAGTATTGAAATCCAAATACTCTTCATTCATTCGTACTCAGTACAACATTGATTTATAAGTACAAGTTGCATTGAGTATGAGTACAACGTTGACATCAAACTCATAACATTCGAAATATATGGTGTTTGTACGCGAATCATACTTATTTTGTGATCCGTGTATGCGATGAGCTTTGGAGAGTCGAAATCAATAACATCAGGAGTATTGTTAAGTATGAATGCCATGAGTATTTCAAACTTTGAATATGAGTAGTATGAGTATGACATTAAAATAAGTATGAATGTGTATAAGTACCAGAAATTATAAGTATGATTCGAATCTACTCATCGTTTTGAATACTCATTGCTGACCTCTGCTCCATTTACACTCACCAGCCTGGATCCGTGATAAAATAACAGCATGAGGAAGCATTAATATGTTACACATGATCCAAGAGCCATCTATCCGACGTTTACCAAGATACTGACTGATTGAAGTCGACATCACAACCCTTTAGTCGGGATTACAACCCAGCTCACACCACCCACCCATGTTGAATGTGTTAGTTTTATTCATGACTGATGGAACCTGCATTTTAATGTCGAATGCGAAAGACGAATTAGTCTCACAGTTTTGTGCTTGAAGACTGCTGAGAGCTAAGCTGCCGAAAGTAATATTTTGAATGAGTGGTTTGAGTCACGACCGCTCGTCTAATAAGCCTGGTGGCTTATTTGGGTGCAAAACTTCATTGTGTGGATTGCAATCTCTCTCTCTCTCTCTCTCTTGCTTTTTGGGCTGAAAAGTAAAAGATTTTATCGCGTATACCTTCATGTGAACTTTCTTTTTAAATTTAAATTTAAAAACTCTGTATTTGGAATTTTTTCAAAAAATGTGGCATATTTTAGGGGATTTGATATTTTATCATTTCACTGCCTACTTTAAGGCTTGACAGATGTGTGCCAAAGCGGTTTTTAACTGTCAAATTAGTCATTTCTTTCTAAATATTTAACAATATAATCAATTTAAATAAAAAAAGAATTTTTATGTTCATGCAGCATGTTGCATATGCTCACTGCTTTAACTGATGGGTTAAAAAAGGGGGGAGGGGGTGGCATTGTGAAAAAAGTTAAAAATTAAAAAATAAAAAGGAAAATTAAAATCAATTGAATTGAATCATGCCATTAAACATAGGCAATCAATTTCAATTTAATCGCGAAACATTTATTTTTAAACTCGACGTTATTTTTTTTTACTTTTTCTAGGTTACTGGCTCAATAAAGGCTGTCGTCGTCTATGCGTAACGAAATAAATTTTTATCGTTTTGATTTGAATTTGAGTTCAATTGAGTTGAGTTGAGTTGTGGTGATTACAATTTGATTGTCATTTTCATATAATCGAATACATACATATGCATAGACGAGTGCATGTGTGCGTGATGAAAGAGAGCATTAAGTGAATGTAAGCGTGCATGCGTGCATCTATGATTGTATAAATCAAGCCGTCAGTCAGTCAAGTGTAACTGAAATCAATGTATTGGAAAATAAAAATAAAATGAAAAAACAAAATGGAGGTCAAGCCAAATAGATATTCAAATAGGTTAACAATAGCATACCGGGAAAATACCATGTGACCCTCGTTTTATGAAGCAAACAATGCATTATTCTTTTTTGTGGCTATTTTGCTTATGTATGTACATGTATGTAGGTGTATGCTATGTATTTGTGTGAGTGTCTGTAAATCATTTAAATTGTATTTTAATGAACTCATATGGCATGGCAACTATTGTATATGCAAAGTAAATGAGAGAAAGAGAGAGAGAGCTGCTGAGTTCTTTTATTTCAAATCAAAATCATGAATCACATCACACACATACATGCCACATATTCATATAAAGGCTACGTCAAACAACTTTTTTTTGAAAATGCTTTAAAAAAAACTACTGAATATTTTCTCAAATTTCTTTTTTTTATTTGAAAGTACAATCCTTCCGGTTAATAATGGAAAATAATTTCATTCCAATGGCTGCCTCGGCTGGCCATGCAGTAGCCTACACGATCGATCCAATTTTTAAACACATTATCGATTGTGTGCAGCTGTATTGCACCAATGGCTTCACGAATATTGTCCTTTAAAGCGTTAATTGTCTCTGGCTTGTCGGCGTAACACTTATCTTTGACGGCACCTCACAAATAATAGTCCAACGTTGTCAAATCGCAGCTCCGAGGTGGCCAAACGACATCAGCTCTGCGGCTGATAATGCGATCTTCAAAAACAGGGCGCAAAACATCGAGTGTAGCTTCGTCTGTGTGGCACGTAGCGCCGTCCTGTTGAAACCAAATGTTGCCAATATCCTCCTCTTCAATTTTTGTGAACAAAAATTCGTTCAACATGGCCTAATAACGATCGACATTGACTGTAACGGCCATTCCTTGATCATTTTCGAAGAAAAATGGCCCAATTATACCTCTGGACCAAAATCCACACCAAACAGTGACTCGTTTTGGGTGCGTCAGCTTTTCAATGTATGCGTGTGGGTTGTCTGTGCCCCAAATGCGACAATTTTGCTTGTTTACATACCCGCCAAGCTCAAAATTAGCTTCATCTGAAAAGATGATTTTTTTTTTTGCCAAAATCGGCACCTTCTGGTGTAGGCTACTGCATGGCCGGCCGAGGCAGCCATTTGAATGAAATTATTTTCCATTATTAACCGGAAGGATTGTACTTTCAAATAAAAAAAGAAATTTGAGAAAATATTCAGTAGTTTTTTTTTAATGCATTTTCAAAAAAAAAGAGTTATTTGGCGGACCCTTTATTTATATTTTTGTGCCATTGTAAGCAAAATACAAAAACATATTTTTTCACATTTTTTTGTTGGCATTTTATTGTATTGAATTTTATAAATAAAAAATTCCCAAATAATTTCTCCTTTTTCTGCTCTCTCTGCCACTTTTTTTGAAAACAAAGTTGGTAAGCACAATTTGGTGCAAAAAATGTGTCGATAATGCAACAAAAATCGGTAGAGTAAAGCCGTTAAGTGTTGCTGTATGAATAATTCCTGTTTTTTTTAATTTTCACCAAATTACGAGAGAATATTAATAAGCCGACATAAAAATCTAGAGTGGCACTAAAATCTACTGAGTAGCAATTAAATACCAAAGAATTGTCATGTAATCCTTTAATATTTGGAAGAATTTTACAATGAATTCATCAAGTAAAGTTTTACACGACACTAACTCTCAAGGCCTGATGGCAAATGGCAAAAGAGACTCATTTAAAAACTGGCCTTGGCCCCGGGCGATATCAAAATCGTACGTACCATTTACGAGAACGTGTAAGTTTCCTAAACGGAGCACAGTGAGCTAGTACCACAGAAACTACAGGCCAAATATCTGGAAATGTTATTGGATAATGAACTGGCATAAAAGGCTCATACAATTAGCATTTCAGATATATGATATGAATAAAGGTTTTCAGGAAAATCTTGGTATGTAATTCAAGAATTTTATTCAGAATATTGTTAGAAGTCGCCGTAGCCTAGTAGGTAGTGTGTTGGCTTATTAGACGTAAAGCCACGGTTCGAGCCCCACGTCAGACATCAAAACAAAATACAAAAAGTATTTCTTCGGCGACTTCCTCTCAGCAGACTTCTGACATAAACTCTGAGAGTAAATAAAAATTGCCATGAAAAGTTTCTCAAAAATCTGTTGTTCGGAGTCGACTTTAAACTGTTGGTCCCACCACTCATGTATAAAATGAACACACACAACATAAGTGGTGTGAGAAACTAGGTCGTAATCCTGACTGAAGGGTTGTAATGAACAATTATGTATGTGTATGTATTGTTTAGAAAATGAAAAATCTAGACATTGGTGTTTTGCATTTACATTGCTTAACAATAAAATTATAAACAAACAAAAATACAACAACAAACATCAGCATAAAAATGGTAAACAAGTAAACAAAAATACAACAACAAACACTACAAAAAAAATTTAAACAAAACACACAAACAACACTACAAGCATAAATGTAAACATAATACACAAACATTAATAATAATGAAACAACGACGTTTACATTTATAGAGATCTCGAGAAGGTGAAGCCACGAACATTAATCAGACCGTTTACTTTGCCATATAAAAAGCAGGCGAGTGAGTTAGTAATGTTCAGTCAGTCTTGTGTGAGGACGCGGTGTGTTTGAATAGAGTAATCGTGGTTTGAAGATCTCCGTTACAAAGATCTGTCGAACAATTGTCTAGTAATTTTTATTGTTTATGCAAAGGGTGTAAACAGAGGAATAACAATGAAAAGCAATTGTTGTTGTTTACATTAAGTTGTGAACAGTGGCACACATAATTGTGCGAATAAAGAAAAGAATTTTAATTAAAACAAAACACAAATTTATTTTTATTTTATTTGCAATATACGAACTCATATTTGAAACGTTTTTAAATGGTAAAAAACGTAACAGTATAATTGCCATTGTGCTTTTGACATCGTGCAGTACCCTAAAGTTTGTCAGGACAATATGATTGAGAGAGCCATTATAGTGTGATACTATTTTTAGATTGTAAGGACGCAGAGATAATAGAGTACATCTCTGGACGACAGTAATAATGTTTAGAAAAAAAAAGTATCTTTCAACACTGGGGTTGTATTTTTTTGTAATAAAAAATTCAAAACTTTTAATACAAAAAGGATACTAAAAAAAGTAATCAAATTGAATGGAAATCATAATTCCATTTAAAACGCATAAATATTATCCACCAGACACTTTTAAGGACGATTTTTATACAAAAAGAAATAAAGGACGCACACAACATAACAAAAAAAAAAAAAAAAAGGAAAAGAAAAGAAATGAAATGAAAATTGATTTCTTTATTGCTCAACATGAATGAAAATGAATGGATTTTTAAAATGAAATTTTTTTTACAAAAAAAAACAATCGAAATTCTTTTACAATTGAAAACTTCTTTACACCGTGTTTAATACAATAAAGAAAATGTTCATCATATCATAACTTAACATAAATTCAGTTAACAAAACTTTTAGCCAATTGTGTTGCCAATTTTTCAACTTTCTTTTCTCATTCTTTTTTTTTTGGCTTCTCTCTTCCAGTAATAATGGGTCCGCCATCTAACGTTTTTTTTTTGTTCAACTAGTGTTTATTTCGTGAATGGTAACACTTAGCTCATGTCTGATTTGACAGATAATTTGTTTTATCCTTCCGCTGAACGAATATGGTTGTGTATACATTTGAACAACGCTGGGGGGAAATATTGCGACATTACTTTGAAAATCATGGTAATGTTGCAGAATGTGTGCGAAAATTGCGTACGGATTTTGGAAGAAGAGAAGCACCTGTCAGCGCCGTATGTTCGTTATCTTGTGAGAAAAAGTGAAAGAAACTGGCATCCTCATCGATAAACCAAAAACCGTGAAAAGCCAAAAACCGTGCGTAAACTCGAGAACATTGCTGCTGTGGCAGAAAGTGTAGGTGAAGCGCCATCAACATCAATTCACCGTCCTTCTCAACAATTGAACATTTCGGAGACATCATTGAGACGAATTTTACATAAAGACTTTGGTATGACGCCATACAAAGTCCAATTGGTTCAAGAGTTGAAGCTAATTGGCCATCCAATGCGTTTTCGCTTCGCTAAGTGGGCCTGCGATCGACTGACAGAAGATGCCGATTTTGGTAAAAAAAAATCATCTTTTCAAATGAAACTCATATTGATCTTGGCGGGTATGTAAACAAGCAAAATTGTCGCATTTGGGGCACAGAAAACCGGCACGCATACATTGAAAAGCCGACGCACCCAAAACTAGTCACTGTTTGGTGCGGATTTTGGTCCAGAGGCATAATTGGACCATTTTTCTGCGAAAATGAGCAAGGAGTGGCCGTTACAGTCAATGGCGATCGTTATCCGCCCAAGTGGAACGAATTTTTGTTCACAAAAATTGAAGAGGAGGATATTGGCAACATTTAGTTTCAACAGGACGGCGCTACGTGCCACACAGCCGAAGCTACACTCGATGTTTTGCGCCCTGTTTTTGAAGATCGCATTATCAGCCGCAGAGCGGATGTCGTTTGGCCACCTCGCAGCTGCGATTTGACACCGTTGGACTATTATTTGTGGGGTGCCGTTAAAGATAAGTGTTACGCCGACAAGCCAGAGACAATTGACGCTTTAAAGGACAATATTCGTGAAGCCATTTGGTGAAATACAGCTGCACACAATCGATAATGTGCTTAAAAATTGGACCGATCGTGTAGGCTACTGCATGGCCAGCCGAGGCAGCCATTTGAATGAAATTATTTTCCATTATTAACCGGAAGGATTGTACTTTCAAATAAAAAAAGAAATTTGAGAAAATATTCTGTAGTTTTTTGATTAAAGCATTTTCAAAAAAAAAGTTATTTGGCGGACCCTTTAGTAGCTGAACACGCTCTGCATCTGACTGAAGCTCTGTGACTGTGTTTGCAGCTTCTTTTACGTGTGAATTTTTTTATGTTTTTGTTTTCCAAGTAATTTTCTAAGAAAATAAATAAAAAAAACTTTTCCAAGTACATGTTTAAGTACAAGACTGTACAGCCAATAAATAATTTTAAATTGTCCTTTAAAGGAAACGTTTCAGAAGGAAAAGAAAATGAAATAAAAAAGGCAAGAAAATTTTTAAACAAAAAAAAAAAAAAAATGAAGACACTGATTAGATTTACTTTGTTTTACCCTTTGGCCTTGAGTCTTTACAGGTACTTAAACACCTTTTTTCATTACTTTTCCTTCTCTCTCTGTCTCTCCCTGTCTCTCTTTGTCTCTCCTTGCTTTTCTCTTTATAGCTATGTCTTATACAAGAATTTAATGACAATCGTAATGAAATTATTTTAATTTTGTCTGGCTCAAGTATTTCTTAAGAAATCATGCAAATACTTAGGGGGGTTGTTTCCCTAAGATGGCAGGATAACACAGGACATTATATTTGAGTTGTTAATTAAATTGTTAAAATGGCTATAAAATGTTGGCAAAATTGTATTATAATTACACAGGAAATAATGGCAAATGGACAGGGGGGTGTGATTGTTATCCTTAAGAAAAGAAAAACGACATCCTTTGAAAATGAAAGAAATCTAAAAAGTCCTTTCAAGTACAGGCATATTTCATTTCAATGATGGAAAAGTGTTCTTTAAGTGATGCAAATAACAAAGAGGAACACAAATACTACATTCAACCCATCCTTATGACGAGAGTCCTGTCATCAACACCAACCAGGATACTTTGCACAAGGCTAGACTGGCTAACTATTGAATTTCTCCTAAAGCAGAAGGCCACTCTTGGAATAATTAGTTTGAATTCGATATTCTGGCGGCCTAAGCAGCTCTATGGCTAAGCCATATACCCTTCTTCCTTGGTAATGATATGGTCTCTTATAACTTTCTGAAGAGATCATTAAATACTGGCATCCCAAACAAAATTACCGCAACCTGAAACCAGATTCTCTTTTAAATTCTTTGGAGATATACACCGCCTCCTGGAAATTGAATAGGAAAACGGGCTGTGAGAGAGCTTACTTACTTAATTGTTCATTTACAACCCGATTAACGGATTTTGGCCTGCTTTAACACATCCTTCCAGAAGCCTCTGCTTCTTGCGCGCCTACGCCTGTTGGTTACACCAGTCGATGACAGGGCTTCCTTGATTTGGTCCTTCCAACGCAAACAAGGTCATCTTCTGCGCCGACTTATATCGAGAACTTGGTTTTCAAAAACTCCTACAGACTGTAAGATTATTGCAGTGTCTTAAGGGTGGAAAACACGACTACTTTCATAGCAATTAAATGGGTTTTCAGTTACAGTATGTTCCCCAAGGATATGTTGACACAGCCTAGCTGCCATAAACTCTCTCTCGAAAGTCATATTGGCGTTAAAATTCTGCAAAGAATGTCCCTTATTTCTGTGGACAATTGTATTCTAAATTGAACATTGTTTGGTTCCTTGGGCATAGTGATATACCTTAAAACTATGCTACAGACCCTCTAACCAGTGCGGATACTCCATATAAATCCGCGCATAGGGATTTTCTTGATCAACATTTAATTTGAAAAAGTGGAGAAAATTTCAACTCCTCTGCGAACACCTACAGCATGATTGAGAAGATCTGTTCAATCGAACCAAGCAGGTTAAAACAGATTATTTTTCTATGCCAACTTCACATTTATTACATGGTCTTCTATCATCACTGACTAATAGGCATTCAAATCCGTCAATTAGATGAAACCTCATGTGTTTCCTGCAGAAGTTGTGACTCGGAAAAATACCAGGAAACATTTATGACCATCCATCATCATTGACGAGATGAGCATGCTCTTCGATTAAGCAACGCGTCAGTGTTTCCTGCAGAATTTGCAATCCGAAGGAGAAAGAGGAAAATACCTTTTGTCACTTTGTCTATTACTGCCCCGGACTCGCTTAAGCCCTTGCAAAGATACTGGGGACCACATTCTTAATATTCCTGAGAGAACTGTCTGAAATCTGGTAGACAAAATTATTGGAGTACCAGACGAGAGCTTGTGAGCTCAAACCGCAGATATGTATGTCATCTTAAAAAAAACAAGCTTCTTTCGGTGACTGTATCTTAGCAGTCTTCTGCCTAAAGCCCTGAGAACTAACAACAGATATGAAAAGGTTTCTCAGAAATCTGTCCTACGGAGTCGACTTTAAACTGTAGTTCCCGCCAACATTGGTGGCCTCAGAAGCTTGTTAGTAAGCCGGTCTAAAGGGTTGTAATGTCGAATTAAGTAAATAAGGAAGTAGTGGGTTCTGTCCAAGAGTAAGATGTAAATGAGCAACGAAGCGACAAACAGTCTTTTTAAATGCCATTACCAAGTTGTGTTTAAACATCCTGTCGTGGAATTCCTTCCTTTCTAGAAACTCGCTGCATTGGTTCAGTGAGTCATTTTCTGTATGAACTTAATTTCAATCCCTTTTTTATTTTCTTGAGTGTATTGGATTTTCAGTGCAGCTGCTTACTCAAAAAGAAAGAAAATACCGAAGGAAGTGCTTTTCTTTGTCAATTTCAAGATTTATGCCGCATGGCCGCAATGACCCAAAAGATCACCTCTGGTACCACCTCAATTTTTTTATTGAGGGCTCAGTAATGTTTCGATGAATATTGCTGTTGGAAAAATTTAGATACTGGTGTTTTGCTTTTAAATCGTTTAACATCAAAATTATAAACAGAAGCTACCAACAAACACCAGCATAAAAAAATGATAAACAAGTAAACAAAAATGCAACAACAAACACTGCAAGAATAAATGTAAACAAGATACACAAACAACAATAATGAAACAACAATGTTTACATTTATAGAGATTTTTCATCAGACGGTTAGGTTACGTTAGGTTAGGTTAGAGGACGTGCACTTGTCTATTAAGACCCACTGTAAAACGTCCTAGTTTCTCACACCACTTATGTTATGTGTGTTAATTTTTATACATGAGTGGTGGGACCTACAGTTTAAAGTCGACTCCGAACGACAGATTTTTGAGAAACATTTCATGGCAATTTTATTTACTCTCAGAGTTTTTGCCAGAAATCTGCTGAGAGGAAATCGCCGAAGAAATATTTTTTTTCATATTTCCTTTTAATGTCTGACCTGGGATACGAACCCGGGCTTTTCGTCTAATAAGCCAACACACTACCTACTAGACCACGGCGACTTCAAACAAAATACACAAACAGCAATAATGAAACAACGATGATTACGTTTATAGAGACATCGTGAAAGCGAGCCACGAACATTCGCTTTCAAGAACATTAATAAGACTGTTTACGTTGTCCTATAAAAGGCACGACAAAGCAGGTAACGGAGTTATTAAAAGTTCAGCCAGTTTTGTGTGAGAAGAGAATAATCGTGGTTTGAAGATCTCGGTTACAAAGATCTGTCGAATAATTGTTTAGTAATGTTTATGGAAAAGAGTGCAAAGGGGCATAGCAAAGAAAGGCAATTGTTGTTGTTTACATCAAGTTGTGAACAGTGGCATACATAATTGTGCGAATAATAATGAATTTTAATTGAAATTAAACACAAATTATAGTCGCCGTGGTGTAGTAGGTAGTGTGTTGGCTTATTAGACGAAAAGCCAGGGTTTGAGCCCCAGGCCAGACATCAAAATAAAATACAAAAAGTATTTCTTCGGTGACTTCCTCTCAGCAGATTTCTGCCAAAAACTATCTGAGAGTAAATAAAATTGCCATGAAAAGTTTCTCAAAAATCTGTCGTTCGGAGTCGACTTTAAACTGTAGATCCCGCCACTCATGTATAAAATTAACACACACAACGTAAGTGGTGTGAGAAACTAGGTCGTAATCCTGACTGAAGGGTTGTAGTGACCAATTATGTATGTATGTAAACACAAATTTGCTTTCATTTTATTTGCAATCAACGAGCTTACATTTTTATCGTTTTTAAAAGGTAGAAACATAACAATATCCAATAAATTATTCCAGCCACGAACCATATTTAAAATCTAACCCAGCTTTAATGAATCCCTCTTCACATTGTTAAGTTGAACACCCAGGCTGCCTTCCAAAATGTATCAAAAAGTATGTATGCAGTTCTACTACTGTATATAAACTATGTAGATATGCAAAGTAACCAAACAATGCATCAACTACAAATCCGATGCCTGATTGCTTTTTGACTGCGTTAAAAATACACATTGACGACGTTCTGAAATAGAATACATTGTATATATTTTGTACAGCGGCATTATGAAACACGATACTTTGTTCAAACACAAAGCAACTAACATTTTGGAAGGCAGCCCCAATAATATTTTATTTTACTTGAATTAAAATTTATTGAATTTAAAAAAAAAATTGTTTTCAATTAAAAAACAATTCTTTATGTAGGCCTACTATGTCGTATGAGCAATAATTAATTCCTTTCATGCCATAAATATTCATCATACGCTCCGGGGGTCCCAAAATTCTTTCTATTGAAATGTGTACGTATTAAAAATAAATTCATATTGTTGTTGTTGTTGTTGCGGACTTATTAAAAAAGAATAACAAATAATTTCTTGTAATTTTTTTTCTTATTTTTTTTATTTTTTAATTTCGACAATAACAATACGAGCATAAATATTCTTCTTATTTTTGTTGCCATAAATCTTTTGTAGTCTGTTTCTTCTGTTTTTTTTTCTTTCGATTGCTTTGTGAGTTCATTTCCAAATAAAATTTGGAAATAAAAACACACATGAAAAGAGAATCTCCAAATAGAAGGTAATAAAATGTTGTGTGTGGTAATTCTTTGATTTATTTTTGTGGCATTGTTTTCGGTTTTTACCTTTAGTTTCCCATTGTGGGATTTTTTGTTGTTATTTTGTTTTATTCTCTCGCTCTCTCTCTCTCTCTCTCCGTACCTTTTTTGTATTCATAAAACATTTTTCTTGGAAACCAAAAAATTGTAAACGAATTGAATTTTTTAGTTTCGAAATAATAATACCTCTTCCTTTCTGTCTTTCTCTCTCTCCCTCTGTCTGTATTGGTTTATAATTTTAATAGGAAATTGGAAAACATTACATTGGAATCATTTCAATGAAAACTATTAAGATATGCCAGTAAAACTTATTCAATACTTCCATTTGAAAGCTACTAGAGTACGATGCTTAACCAATACAGCGGTTCCAGCCAAAACTTTTCTCAAGATGAACTTCAGGCAGTTGTTCGATGTCAGTAAAAGAAAAAACCTTACTACCTGCTTAGCATTTACAATTTTACTATTTCAAACGTCTGCCTCTACTCCAAAGGAAGGCTCTGGTATTATCGGTTCTGGTCCTACTCTACTCATTGCCTTTGAATTTCCATATGACCTGGGATGTAAGAACTTATCCAGTCAGTCCAGTACTTTTAGGCAGTTTTTCTAGAGTTAACATCCAAGCCCTGCAATGAATTCTGAAACCAAACACCTCTGTTCTAGTCACTCTCTTCGTCATTGATCACAGTATGACCCCTTTCCTAACGAGTAAAATACTTTACTGTTACTTTTTTATCCTTTAAAAAAGTTTAAAATATGAGCTCGTAAATTACAAATAAAATAAGAATAAATTTGTGTTTTAGTTTTAATTCAAATTCTTTATTATTCACACAATTCTGTATGCCACTGTTCACAACATGATGTAAACGACAACAATTGCTTTGCTTGTTATTCCTCTGTATATACCCTCTGCATAAACAATAACAATTACTAGACAATTATTCAACAGATCTTTGTAATGGAGATCTTCAAACCACGATTACTCTCTTCAAACATGCTGCGTCTTCACACAATGCTGACTGAAATTCACTACTGCAGTCGCCTGCTTTGCCTTGCGTTTTATATGGCAGGGTAAACAGTCTGATTAATGTTCTTGAAGGTGAGCGTCTATGACTTCGTCTTCTCGAAATCGTTATAAATGTAACGAAATCGTTCTTTACGTTTATTATTGTAGGGTTGTTGGCATATTTTTGTTTAATTGTTTATCATTTTTATGCTGGTTTTAGCTGTTATATTAAGCAGTACGATAATTTGTAAACATGTTTGTTTACTACATCGTTTTTGTTTTTGTAGCTTTCGTTTATAATTTTAATGTTAAGCGATGTAAAAGCAAGAACATCAATATCTAAATTTTTCATTTTCGTAACAATATATAAAGTATAATGAATGCTGGTTCTTTCGAGGGGAGAGTTAAAAATGAAGCTGGCAGGCTCTCGATATGTTTCGTAATGATGCTCTCTGTTGAATATTGTAAAGGGTCCACCAAATAAAATTTTTTTCTTAAAATGCTTTAATCAACAAAACTACAGAATATTTTCTCAAATTTCTTTTTTTTATTTGAAAGTACAATCCTTCCGGTTAATAATGGAAAATAATTTCATTCAAATGGCTGCCTCGGCTGGCCATGCAGTAGGCTATACGATCGGTCCAATTTTTAAGCATATTATCGATTGTGTGCAGCTGTATTTTACCAATGGCTTCACGGATATTGTCCTTTAAAGCGTCAATTGTCTCTGGCTTGTCAGCGTAACACTTATCTTTGACGGCACCCCACAAATAATAGTCCAACGGTGTCAAATAGCAGCTCAGATGTAGCCAAACGACAACAGCTCTGCGGCTAATAATGCGATCTTCAAAAACAGGCCGCAAAACATCGAGTGTAGCTTCGGCTGTGTGGCGCATAGCGCCGTCTTGTTGAAACCAAATGTTGCCAATATACTCCTCTTCAATTTTTGTGAACAAAAATTCGTTCAACATGTCCCGATAACGATCGTCATTGACTGTAACGGCCACTCCTTGCTCATTCTCGTTTTGGGTGCGTCGGCTTTTCAATGTATGCGTGCGGGTTTTCTGTGCCCCAAATGCGACAATTTTGCTTGTTTACATACCCGCCACGATCAAAATGAGCTTCATTTGAAAAGATGATTTTTTTTTTTTACCAAAATCGGCATCTTCTGTAAGTCGATTGCAGGCCCACTTGGCGAAGCGAAAACGCATTGGTTGGAACTATATTCGTTCAGCGGAAGGATGAAACTAATTATCTGTCAAATCAGACGTGAGCTAAGTGTTACCATTCACGAAATAAGCACTAGTTAAAATAAAAACGTTGGATGACGGACCCGATATTAGTCTTGTCTTCTATAACAGTAAAAGGTTCTGGTCCTATTAGAAGACTGAAAGTTTTCCTCTTTACGGAACGCTCAAATTCCTGTTCATTGGGCTGTTGCAACTTGACCAGTCAGTCCATTAGTTCTCTATTTAAACTCACACGAGCCGAGTACTCTAAAGACGGGCTGACTGCCGATAGTCTTGCTACGTTCTGGCCTCTTGTGCCCTATTGAATTGAGGACATCTTCCAATGGTGAAAATTTCTTCTAGAAAGATATCCTATGGATTCTGAAACCGAATACCCCTTTCTTCTCACTCTGTTTGCCCTTGATCTACAGGTTCCAAGAATATTGTTACGCAAATCGAAACGACCTAATATCGTTTAACAACAAAAATAATAAACAAAAGCCACACGATACAAATACACACTAACACTAAGACTAAAATGAACGTGTTGATTATCTAAAGCTGCACACACACATATGTACAACGAACCTGGTTGCGCCTGGTACCAACAACAACATGTATGTGACAAAAAGGGATAGACAACATAAGCAAAGTACACAAACAGCAATGTATTAGCAATAGAGCTCTCTAGAAGGCGAGATCACGAACCTTCCACTTCAAAAATGTTCGTTAGACTGGTTGTGTCGGACTATAAAAGGGCTGGACAAAGCAGGCAGCAGTCAGTAAGAATTCAGTCAACCTTGTGTGAAGTTGCGCGTGAACAAAACAAGTCGTGGTTGTAAAGCGAATAGTTGTATTATAAGAACTAGTAAAGTGAATAAACAGATTATTATTGTTGTATCGTTAAGTTGTATACGGTGGCACACAAAAGTAGTGTAAATAATAAAGAGAGTTTAACTGAAATTAAACAAATATTTGTTTTTACTTTGTTTGCAATTAACGAACTCACATTTAAACATTTTTAAAAAGGTAAAAACGTAACAATATGTTAAGTACGGCACAGCCTGGTTCCTTTGAAGGGACAGTGAAGAATGAAACTGCCAGCCTCTCAATATGTTAGGTTACTTGGGCTCTTAAAAATTTTTGTATAAGTCTTGTCTCCCATAAGAGTAAATATAGCCTCTCTTGACATTTGCCTTCATTACAATGTGCAGTGTGCTTATATTCAATAGAGTCTCTAGCGCTTCCCGATTTGCCTGATTACACCAATGCATGTCAGTCTTTGTAACTCACTCAATTCATCCTGAGCTATTTTAAAATATATCTTGCCTCTCCCAGCAATGGTCACATAGATTGCCATTGGACTGACCATGATGGTATACATTGTAGGGTCTATTCACTAAGAACTTACCGTAAGCCTTCTGCATAACATTACTTTCAGGTCACACATCATTTCCAAGTGGAGCCACATGTTATTGGTATTTATATCTTTCGGAGCACCCTGTTGGAGGAGAACTTCTGTGGGAAGACAGTTCACAAAGAGATGCTATGTGCCAAAAAAAACCGGGGGAAAGCTGCATGGCTAGTTTTCTTATGTCCAAGTAGAAGTCGCCGTTAGCTAGTAGGTAGTGTGCACGCTTCTTAGGCGAGGAAGGGCCTACGGTTTAAATCCCTGCTAAATATGAAAAAATCAAAGCGAAATATGGAAAAGAAATACGTCCTCTCAGCAGTCTTTTGCCATGAAAAGTTGCTCTAATCTGTCTTACGAAGTCAACATTAAACCGCAGATCCTGTCACTCATGCATCAAATTAATACTGAGAAACTGGGTTGTAGTCCTGACTAAAGGAATGTCATTACCGATGAAGTAAGTTAGCTTCAGGGCCAATTAACAGATTTGAAAACAACTTCTTTCAAGAAAAATTATGCAACACAAGACATTTGTCCTTCAAAATAATAATTTTATTTTATAAACGCTGTTTAAATTTTTAGCCCAAGAGGCCTATTTCTCTGTACATAAGCAAGAGTGTAATTAAAATAAATTCCTGAATTTTTATTTTTATTTTATTTTTTATTTACATACAGCTACTCAAACACTATTAGCCAAATCGTATTTCCAAGTTTAAATAATCTTCGTAAGAAATTTATTTTCTTTTCGATTTAATTCAATCCTTTCGAGCAAACATTTCTAGTTTTCTTGTTTTTTTTATTCATTTTTTCTAACAACAACAACTCTACAAATATTTAAAAATATTTTCCATTTTTATTTTTGTTGTTGCTGTTTGTGTTGCATGTTTGGCATGATGCCATAACTTAGCATTGAACTTTTTATATGGATTTGCTCCAGTAATGGAATCCAAAAAATCTGAGAAAAGTGCAACAGTACTAGCTACATTGTTAAAATATTGTATTGTTTCCTTGTAATTCGTTCCTTTTTTGCTTTCTTTCTTAGTTTATATCGTTTATTTTTCTATTTTCATATTCTAAAAGCAATATTTGGATTTCCGTTACGGAATGTTTTTCTTTTCCTTTTTATTACTTGTTTTTTTTTTTTTTTTTTTTTTAATAAAATAAAAAGAGATTTTTTTTTACAGTGGCGTACAAAAGTATAAGAACGGATTTTATAAGTGCTAAGTTAACTGAATCATCTTGGATAAGAGCCAAAGCATTCAATTCAAGGAATCATTGCAATTGCTTCCTTGAGGTTCAAACCAGAGCTCAGCAGTGAGTATTCAAAACGACGAGTAGATTCGAATCATACTTATAATTTCTGATACTTATACGCATTCATACTTATTTTAATGTCATACTCGTACTACTGATATTTAAAGTTTGAAATACTCATGATACTCGTACTTAACAATACTCATGAGATGTTATTGATTTCGACTCTCCATGACTCATCGTATACACGAATCACAAAATAAGTATGATTCGCACACGAACACTACACAATACTCACAAGAAGGTCGAGTGTTTTCTCTGCTTGCTGTCTTTGTCTTTCTTCTTCATCTTCTTTCTTCTGTAAATGCAACAACAACCAAGATTGTAAATTTTGATGAATGATTCCAATCACTCGAATCATTTATAAGTATTATTTGAGTATTTTTCTAAATTTATAAATCTGTATGAGTATGAGGCGTATCAATCAAAAATTGTTCGAATGTTATGAGTTTGATGTCAACGTTGTACTCATCCTCATTGCAACTTGCACTTATAAATCAATGTTATACGGAGTAGTAATGAATCAGAGTAGTTGGATTTCAATACTCATAATCAATATTTCATGAGTACTTATGAGTAGCGAAAAAGCGATTCATTGCTGATCTCTGGTTCGGACCTCTCATCTACTAAAAAATTCTATGAAAGCATGCCATACATGGGATTTTCTTTAATTATAACATACATGGAGATGTTGTCACTATTTTACGATCACTCCTGCGAAGTGGACGTTGATGAAACTTGCACTACAAAAGTATTTGTGAAGGTTATCCCACTATTCCGAGCAACTGTCGCAGTGACGTGTGGTTTCAAGGGCACTTCGAGCCGATCACTCGAGCCGATTATTTCATTCTAAGGAGCACTACAAGGCGACTATCAATAAAGATAGCGAGGATTGGCTAGATGTTCCCTTATCGAATACCTTCCCCTGAGATTCCTCTCCGTTCCGCATGGTACTCGTAGGATGATGACAAGTTAATCTGCTGTTGTGGGGCAAGTTAATCTGTCTATGATGCTGTTTCTTTGATTAACGTCCGGCTTAACATGATCACTTATGACTTCGCAGATGTTCTACTTAACGTCCACAAAGCAGACGCTCTTAAGCTAGATTGTAAATCTCGAGGGAGCCTGGGAGCATGGATCCAGTAGCTGCTTCAATTCCGAAAGGTTACACTTAATGTCTACAAAGCAGATGCTCAGAATAACCTCAAGCTAGATGGAAAAAATGAAGTCGCCGTAGTCTAGTAGGTAGTGTGTTGGCTTATTAGACGTAAAGTCAGGGTTCGTGTCCCAGACCAGACATCAAAACAAAATACAAAAAGTATTTCTTCGGCGCTTTTCTCTCAGAAGATTTCTGGCAAAAATTCTCTGAAAGTAAATAAAATTGCCATGAAAAAGTTTCTCAAAAATCTGTCGTTCGGAGTCGACTTTAAACTGTAGGTCCCATCACTCATGTATGAAATTAACACACACAACATAAGTGGTGTTAGAAACTAGGACGTTGTACAATGGGTCAATTAGACCTCCGGCTACTGTACTTGTCTTGATTGACAAGTACACGTTCTCTAACCTAACCTAACTTAGATGGTAAATCTCGAGGGAGCCTGGGAGCACGAATCCAGTGTGTGAGGATATTGACATCTCTTCATTTCGTCGTCCAGCAGCAGATCCAACTCCGAAAAGGTTGAACATTCCTTCTATACTGTTGGAGGTGAATATCGGCAATATTTCTCTGTTGTTGGAGAAGAAGGAGAAGGTGCCCCGGTGACCTAATTGGTAGTGTGCTAAACTTCAAGTGCCGAGACCGTGAAATCAATTTTTCCAGACACTCTGAGTGTTTGTGTCTCAAAGTCCGATTGTTTGCTTGTCATTATATGTTAGAAGAGAAAATTGCTACACACTTTAATTGATAACACTGTGCTATCAATGTCTGAATGTCTGATTGTTTGCCTGCCAGAAAAGAAAAATCGCTACACACTTTAATTGATAACACTGTGCTAACAATGCCAGTGCTGAAGTCGCCGTAGTCTAGTAGGTAGTGTCTTGGCTTATTAGACGTAAAGCCGGGGTTCGTATCCCAGGCCAGACATAAAAACGAAATGTGAAAAAAGTATTTCTTCGGCGACTTCCTCTCAGCAGATTTCTGGCAAACTCTCTGAGAGTCATTAAAAAATTGCCATGAAAAGTTTCTCAAAAAACCTGCCGTACGAAGTCGGCTTTAAAGTGTAGGTTCCGTGAGAAGCTAGGCCAATTATGTATGTATGTATGTATATAATGCCACAGTGTTTACGTTTTTACAGCAACTAACTTCAAACTTTACATTCCATTTTATTTAAACTTTATTCATATTCCACTTGGCAACTTCTAGAACTTACTATTGTTCTGTTTTTGGTATTCTTTGTGGTCTATTTTTCATGGTAGTTCTTTGGGGTTATGTTTCGTTTTCTAGCTTTTCATCATTTTTTCCACAACAAACATATTCACTGCTTAACATGTATTCGTAACAACACTTTCCGCTGATTAGACGCAAGGCCACGGTTCAAACACCAGGTCAGATAACTCGAACAAAACGAAATGCGAAAAAAAATATTTCTTCGGCAGCATCCTCCCCGTAGATTTCTGACAAAAACACTGAACGAAAATAAAAATTGCCATGAAAAGTTTCTCAAAAAAATCTGTCGTTTGGAGTCCATTTTAAACTGTAGGTCCCGTTGCTCTTGTATAAAATTAACACACACAACATAAGTAGTGTGAGATGCTTCGTTGTAATCCTGTCCTAAGGGTTGCAATGACCAGTTATGTATGTATGTTTTTATTTGTGTATCACTGTACTCCTTTATGGTGTGCAGTGCAATTTACTCTCACAACAAAATGCATCAACAGACAACTGCTAGTTTTGTTTACAACTTGGCTTGTGGTCGTTTAACAGACAGAGATAGAGAGAGCGAGAGACACACAGAGAGAAACACACAAATAACAACAACAACAACAACATAACAGAAACAAATGAACATTAAAAGATAAACAAAAATTGTATGCTTAAGCAAACACTGCTTTACGAATATGGTTGTGGGTATGGGTATGCATGTGTAAGTGTATTTAAATCACAGAGTATCATGCAATGTATAGAGAAGAGAGGGAGAGAAAGGGACAGAGAGAAATTTATAGACAAACAATTGCTGTATTTATTTGTGTTTTATTGATGTTATTATTGTTGTTATTGTTGTTGTTGTTATTGTTGTACTTGTTATTATCCTTGTAATGTCTAACACACATAATTTATGCTGAATTTATTTTTAAATAATATTTATACTCCAGTTTTATTACAAAATAAAATTTTTTTTATTATAAATCTACACACTCCCTCTCTTCCTCTCTTCTTCTTCATTCTCTGTTGCCTCTTACTCTCTGTTAGAATTGCTTCGAATGTCGTTTCTTGTTTGCAATGTCGCAATAGTATGCCATACTTATCGGGTATCGATAGAAATGGGTTTTAAACGGGTTGTGTAACCTAGAGAGAGAAAGGAAGAAAAACAGTACATGTGCTATTGAGAGGAAAGAGCACATATGTGTATGTATGTGTGTGATGTGTGTGTTGTGTACAAAATATTATAGAAAATCAAATCTCATATATAAACTATAAATGGAACAACAAATTACGAATAATAAAATGAAAATTTATTTGAATTTGCTTTACATTCTTCTGTTTTTTCTCTCTCCTTTTGCTAAAAATTTCTCCTTTGTAGCATTAGTATGTGTGTGCGAGTATGTAAGACGTGTTGAGAGATTTTATTTCATTGTACATACTCGTGTATCACTGTATAATACCCTGTAAATATGCTGTGATTTACTGGCAATTGCAAGGCAGTAGTCGTAGAAGAAGAACAAGTAGAATAAATGAAATGTTATTGCAGAGTAAATGATATATTTTGCCAGAGCGAGAGAGCGAGAGAGCTAGTAATAAGAGTATAATGATGCCTCATTGTTTTGTACAATAAATTGTGATTTTTTGCAATTTAAATTTCTATCGTTTAAATAGTGATAAGGCCATGACACCATGACACCATAACATGTTAAGCTGCTTTTTGTTAAGCTTCTAATGAAATAAAGAGCATTTGAAAATATTATTAAATCATTTAAAATAAATTCAAGGCTTATAAAGGGTGTTTTTTTATAGAGGTATAGAACTTTAAGTTGGCATTACTTTTCAAGATGGCGACCGATTTAACAGCTGTCAAGTGATTTATTCTCAGTTTGGTTTTGCAATTCATCATGAATCATCATCATGATCATCAAGTAGGCGTAGATTCGTCGAATGGGCGCAAAACGAGATTACCGTTGTTCCCGATTTTCATAAGCGAATTTTGTTTAGCGATGAAGCGTACTTCTGGTTGAATGGCTACGTCAACAAACAAAACTGCCGCATTTGGAGTGAAGGTAATACTCAAGTGTATGTGGAAACACCGTTACATCCAGAAAAACTGACTGTTTGGTGCGCTTTATGGGCTGGTGGAATCATTGGTCCGTACTTTTTCAAAAACGATGGTGGCCAGAACGTTACAGTCAATGGTGATCGGTATAGAGCCATGATTACAAACTTTTTCATTCCTGAATTGAATAACCATGATGTCCAGGAGATGTGGTTTCAACAAGACGGCGCAACATGTCACACAGCTCGTGCCACAATAGATTTATTGAAAGACACGTTTGGTGACCGCCTAATTTCACGTTTTGGACCTGTGAATTAGCCTCCAAGATCTTGTGATTTAACACCGCTAGACTACTTTCTGTGCGGCTATGTAAAGTCATTGGTCTATGCGGTAAAGCCACAAACGCTTGACCATTTGGAAGACAACATTCGCCGTATTATTGCCGATATACGGCCACAAATGTTGGAAAAAGTCATCGAAAATTGGACGTCCAGATTGGACTACATCCGCGCCAGCCGTGGCGGTCATATGCCAGAAATCATATTAAAATGTAATGCCACAAGATTATCTTCCGGATAAATAAAATTCATGTCAATCGAATAATCCATCGTTGTTTTACTGCAACTTAAAGTTCTATACCTCTATAAAAAAACACCCTTTATAAGCAAGGAATATAATTTCCTAAGCCCAATAGTTATGTTGCTGTACTCTAGTAGGTAGTGTAGTAGCAAGGTTCAGAACAAAAGGAAATCTGAAAAAATATTTCTTTCGTTGACTTCCTCTCATTAGTCTTCTGACAATAACTGTGGGAATAAAATAAAATTGCCATGAAAAGCTTCTGAAAAATCTGTCGTTTAAACTGCACACTCCGCCATTCATGCATCAAATTAATAAACCCCACTTGGGTGGTGTGCACAGCTAAATCGTAATCCTGACTAAAGGTTTATTTTTACGCCGAGGAGGGGTAAATGTACCTAACAGCACCATAGAGGAAGTCGTCACATTCTCTGTGTGTGGGGCCCTCACCCACTAAATCCCCCTCGTCTCCTGTGGACTTGTTTGTGCCCACTTGGGAACTACGGTTGTATTACTTCGGAGTGAAGTCCTTTTAGCCCTTTGGCGCCTTCATGTTTATATCCGCGTCCGGATTGCGAATCGAAAGTTGAGGAGTCATCTAAGCGCCTCCACTATTCCTTTCGTCTAAATCATAATTTCGGTTCCGCACGGCACGTGTGACAGTATCACCTATGCCGACATGCTTACTCGTTCTGCAGACTCAAGATCTCTCTTTTTCCGCCTTAGAATGCGCTCTACTTAACTCACCACAGAGGTCCAATTTCCACTACTCGCAATCATGACCCCGACAATATTGGCGGCTGTGATCGTTCCAACTATTGACGTCATAACAGAGCGATAGCTCTGCCAGCGTGCACACTCGAAAACAGTGTGCTCTACTTCATCAATTACCTCCCCTTCCTCGTAAAGACAGTAAGGAGAGGCGGTCTTGCCCATTCTGTGCAGATATTTCCTAAAATATCCGTGACCCGATAGCATCTGTGTAACGTAGTAATTTACCTCTTCAAAATTCCGACCAATCCATGGCCTTATGTGTGGAATAAGTCTCGCCGTCCATCTTCCTCTATCTTCCTCGTTCCATCGTTGTTGCCATTTTGAAGTGGTGTTTTCCCTGAAGTAACCGGTTAACCTTATCAATCCCCATTCGCGCCGCTGCCAGCAGATCCACAGGGATTATACCTGCCTATCACCAGTACGGCTGCAGCGGACACTGTACGATATGCCGACGCGATAGGCAATGCAGCCGTTCTCTGTACTGATACAAGTGAGTTTGTCCGCTTCTTAACATCAAGTGTTTAGGCACAAATTTCGCTCCCATCAGGAGTCCCCGTCTCGCCGGTAGCGGGTCATCAATATCAGCCATTAATCTGTTGATCCGTTCAACGATCTTCTGGGCCTTGTCAGCCGTGTACTGAATCTGGTACGAAAATTTTAGTCTGGGATCCAGCCTTATTCCAAGGTATTTCACCGAGCTCTTGGTTTGTAATGACCAATTAAGTGAGTGTGGCTTTCAAACTGCTTTCAACCAGATATTCACATTTATATTAGTCAAGTCACTACACATCGTACTTGTTTGACTATAAGGCGATCTGTGATAGATTGGTAAGGGAACGTCTTCATGTTCTAATGTCGCAGTATTAGCCGTCATAGTCTAGTGGGTACTGTGTTGGCTTATTCGACGTCAAGCTACAGTTCAATTTCCAGGTCAAATATCTCCAAGAAAATCTGAAAAAATATTGCTTCGACAACTACCTCACAGCAGATTTCTGGCAAAAATTCTGAGAGAAAGTAAAATTGCCATGAAAAAGTTTCTCAAAAAAAAAAAATCTGTCGTTCGTAGTCGAATTTAAGCTGTAGGTCCCGTATGAAAATTCAGTGTAATGTTGGCTTCAACCGACACATTTTTCAGTTCCTTCAGTTCCTTCTTATTTGTTTATTTATTTATTAATTACAATACAATTACAAATTATATTCTAATTATATACGAGCGCAGTAACTTGATCATATGCTCGTTGTAGTGCCACAGATCAGAGTCTCTGGTGGGAATCGAACTCACGACCCTCACGCAATTAGTCTAGCACACTACCCTTTAGACTAGCAGGGCACCCTCCTTCTTAAGATCTTATGATCTTACTATTTACATCATTTGTAACCGACCGTGACTGGAATACAACTCTCATGTATGGGGCGGTGCCTCAACGTGTATTTTCATCACGATCGTGTACAGGAGAGGCCGTAGTAGCTCGTTAATGACGGTAGTGTATTCAACTCCATTGAATCATTGGAGCATCGTTGCAATGTGGTTTGTGTTTCATTGTTCTGTCGCTTAGACAAAAGGATTTTGCTCGAACGAATTAAGAGGACTTTTCCCGAAAATCATATATTTCTACGTAAGGCTCGTGTTTGTCGGCCACCACTTCCGTATGTGGTCGATTGGCCAATGGATCACACACTGCATTACAGTAAAAATAAATTTTTTAGTCGGACTATTCGTATGTGGAACTCATTCCCTGCAGAGGCCTTTCCTGTTACTTATGGCATAAAAATGTTCAAGTCTAGTGTCCATAAACACTGTTCGCTCTTTCCTTCTTCCCATAACAATATATTTTCATAGTTCCAAAACACAATGCCATCCCCTGAGTATTGGTCGTACGAATCTAAATAACGGCGCTTGCCTTTGTTCTGCCGATGGTAATATTAGAAGCCATACTTGAATTTTTAAAATTGTCTTCAACGATAAATTATGTGATGAATTATTCCCAACTACGAGGTTATTCAGGAGTTGTAATTTTTCAGCTTTTAAGGGATTAAAAAGGAATAAAATACAGAAAAATCATCACAGGTATTCGAAAGTAACTTAAAAATACAATACTTTACTCCTTGTTTTTACTAATTAACATAAATTTCCAATAGTAACAATTGCAAAGTAAATACAAAGTGGCTTAAAGTGGCTTTTAATGTACTAAAGTAAAGAATATGATGGAAATTTTTAATTTTTAAAAATCGTCAAAATAAGCGCATAAATCTGGGAGCTATGATTATGAGGCCAACGGCGGCAGCCATATAAATGAAATAAAAATCCATTTCCAATCGGAACAGTTGTAGTTCACAAATTTTAAAGTATTTTTGTTCTGTTAGATTTTTAAATTTAAGCTTTTAGATCGCCAGCCTCTCAATATTGTTACGTTTTTACCTTTTTAAAAACGTTTAAATATGAGTTCGTTAATTGCAAACCAAATAAAAACAAATATGTGTTTATTTTCTCAGTTACGCTCTTTATTCTTTACACTACTTTTGTGTGCCACCGTGTGTATACAACTTAACGATACAACAATAATTTGCTTGTCCACTATTCTATTTCACACTTCTGTCCGCGTTAACACTAACAACTGTTCGTTTGATCTGCTCTGCTTACAACCTTTTTGCAAACAATACCACTTGTACGTTCAAACCACAACGCGTCTTCACACAAGGCTGACTGAATTATAACTAACTGCTGCCTGATTTGTCCAGCCCTTTTATAGTCTGACACAACCAGTTTAACGAACATTCTTGAAGTGGAAGGTTCGTGTTCTCGCCTTCTCGAGAGTTCTATTGCTAATACATTGTTGTTTGTGTACTTTGCTTATGTTGTCTATCCCTTTTTTTCACATACTTGTTGTTGTTGGTACCAGGCGCAACCAGGTTCGTCGTACATATGTGTATGTGCAGCTTTATATAATCAACACGTTCATTGTAGTCGTAGCGTTAGTGTGTATTTGTATCGTGTGTATTGTTTTGGTGTAGCTGGTAGATTTTGTTTATCGTTTTTATTGTTAAACGATATTAGGTCGTTTCGATTTATGTAACAATATTTACTCGCATTATGCTCATACATATTTAATATGTATATAAAATTTATAATGCAAAGAACATACATATGTGACGTATGAGTTATATTTAATTCCATTAGTTTCATACATGACAAAATCGAAGTTTTTTTTATTGCATACTTTTCAGGGTAACTATTCCAGTGCATGTAATATGATGCGTATGAGTAATATATTTCAAATGCAATTAAAAAGAAAGTATATTTGGAATTAAGCCACATGATTTTTCGATTCTATGCAATTTTAGGCAATATTCTATATTCGAGGAATATTACAGGGTGAACAAAGAAGGATTCAAATACCTGCTGAATGTGTTGATGGAAGTGATGTTTGATTAGTAACAATTGCAAAGTAAGTGCAAAGTGGCTTAAAGTGGCTTTTAATACACTAAAGTAAAGAATTTATAATTTCTAAAAATCGTCAAAATAAGGGCATATGTATATCGTCAAATCGTCAATATGATATTTTTAGAGCTCAAAATCGTCAAAACGCCGATAAATCGTCAAATCTGGCAGGTATGCTGGTAGCATTTTGGTAAAGTTAAGCAAAGCGAATCCTTAATTATAAGATTAATAAACAAATATTTATTCCTGAATTTCGTCTGTGTTATCCCTTGTGTTATGAAACCCTTAGCTAAGGTTCGAGACATTCTCGACAGATTAAAAAACTTCAAGGAAAAAAACGTTTAAATTTGTGGAAATTTTAACTAAAAGCCCTTGATTACCGTGACCAAATACTTTTTGTAATACCACCACAGTCCTTTAAATATCTTTTTATTGCGAGAAATCATCGTTTATCGATTACAGCATAACTATGCCGGGCAATTATTGTTAATTTAACCGCATAAAATTGGTGTTTTTTCTTTACCACGCTTTACCATTTACTGTGAAATTTCAAATGAAAATCGATTTTGAAAATTGCCTTTGTAAAGGAAAATTATATTTTTCAGAATTTCATGCCTCACAAACGTCCAATAAAAATTGCAAAAATCGAAAATCGAAAATAGAAGAAGAAAAAATACGAGGTGCAAATTACAACACATTTTTATAAATTCGTTACTCTTTAGTTTTACTCTCGCTTGTTTGCCTTTTGACACAGTTTCACAGGCAAGCCAAATGTTTTTAGTGTTCAAACACAAGCTGAAACAATTTCACAAACAAATACGGCATGTGTTAGGGTTTAGTGTTGTATTGTTGAAACGAATAATCGTCCTTAAATATGCATGAAAAGACAATATTCTGGCCAGTGATTATATTCTCTTCGAAAGTTAAAAGCAAATGTCTGCCCATGCCAATTACATATACTTGTTAAGCCCTGTTGGCTTTGATACGATCCAAAATGAGTCGTAATACCACAATAAATAATCACAGCGATGTAGAATATGCGCTTGTTAAGTATTTTCTGAATCTGATCAGATAGTTCTGAAGCTGATCAGACAGTTCTGAAGCTAATCAGACAGTTCTGAAGCTAGTCAGACAGCTATGCAGCTGATCATACAGTTCTGGAGCTATTCAGACAGTTCTGCAGCTGATCATACAGTTATGAAGTTAATCAGACAGTTCTGAAGCTGATCAGACAGTTTTACAGCTGATCGGACAGTTCTGAAGTTAATCAGACAATTCTGAAGCTGATCAGACAGTTCGTAAGATAATCAGACAGTTCTTAAGCTAATCATACAGTTCTGAAGCTAATCAGATAGTTCTGAAGCTAGTCAGACAGATCTGCAGCTGATCAGATAGTTCTGAAGCTGATCAGACAGTTCTGCAGCTAATCAGACAGTTCTGAAGCTGATCAGACAGTTCTTAAGCTAATAAGCCAGTTCTGAAACTGATCAGACAGTTCTGAATCTAATCAGACAGATCTGAAGCTAGTCAGATAGCTCTGCAGCTGATCATATAGTTCTGAAGCTAGTCAGACAGTTCTGCAGCTGATCAGACAGTTCTGAAGCTGATCAGACAGTTCTTAAGGTAATCAGACAGTTCTGAAGCTAATCAGATAGATCTGAAGCTAGTCAGACAGCTCTGCAGCTGATCATACAGCTGTGAAGTTAATCAGACAGTTCTGAAGCTGATCAGACAGTTCTGAAGCTAATCAGACAGATCTGAAGCTAGTCAGACAGCTCTGCAGCTGGTCACACAGTTCTACAGCTAGTCAGATAGTTCTGTAGCTGATCATACAGTTCTGCAGCTAGTCAGACAGTTCTGAAGCTGATCAGACAGTTCTGAAGCTAATCAGACAGTTCTGAAGCTGATCAGACAGTTCTAATCAGACAGTTGTTTGGTTATGTAGGAACAGCAAGAGATTCGATTCTACACACTTAAACGCCCAATTCCATTGAAAATTCGCAATGAAACAGAGTCTCTAGCTTAAATCCAGCCTGTGTTCCTTTCAAAGTTAAAAGTTTGATACATCAGAGAGATATTCGCAAGGCTTTTAATCGCGAGAGCAGAAGGGTGACCATACTCTGCTCTATAGACTCATCTATGCAACTACAACAGCACCCTTAATACCCTATGCAGTGGCACTGAGCTTGCAGTCCTATCTCCCAAATCCAGTAATTACATACACCAGTAAGACCACTACGCCTCTTTTCATTCTCGCCACTAAACTTAAGACTGCTGTTTGGCTATCTGGCAATCATTCCCAACCACACAGCAATTAGTTCCAGCCTGCTCTACTCCACGTTGAGGTTGCGTTTGAAGAGAGTAATCGTGGTTTGAAGATCTCCGTTACAATGATCTGTCGTATAATTGCTTAGTTATTGTTATTGTTTATGCAAAGGACGTAAACAAAGGAATAACAAATAAAGCAATTGTTGTTGTTTACATTAAGTTGTGAACAGTGGCACACCGAATTATACACACAAATTTATTTTTATTTTATTTGCAATATACGAGCTCATATTTTAAACGTTTTTAAAAAGCAAAAACATAACAATATGGACTTCAAGGCCTTTTTAACAGGTCAGCATTACAGCCCGTCTTGGAAACCCTGCGCTCCTTTTTTTAACAAGTATTCGGGCCTGATAAACACATTTAAGCTTAAGCTGTCAAGATTAAATTCAACTACTAAAGATCTCTCCCGGTAAAACCTTGAGGTATACACAGACTGCTCCGAAATATTGGGCAGAGTAGTATAGGCTGACTTGACCACTGCAGTGTATTCCAGGCGCAGATCATGTCCATGTTGAAAGAGATGCAATGCTTGTTGGGTGGGTATAATCGGATTTTGCCTAAAAATCTCTTTATTTACTCGGACAGCTCATGAATAACACCTGACCGTTCCAGAAAAATGCATTGCTGATTAACTGACCAGGATCTACGATATGTTCCAGGTCACAAAATTTTCCTACAGTCTCTGTTAAACAACTACGTAAAGGGCCACATGCAATATTGCTGGGCTCTGCTCTGCGCTAATAGATACGAGAAGAAAGGAAGAGGACTGATTGTCTTCCTCTAGGCTGCTGCTCAATTGGAAGGCATGACAATAGAGTTGCAATTCGCTCAAGTGACGTCTGTAGAAGCTCTGACCCTAAGAGAAAGGACTATGTTTTCCCTTACGGATCAGTACATTTTAAACTAAAGAAGACTGCAACAGCAAGACGTATTTTGAATTCGAGATGGTTTCCAATACGAAATATTGGATCCCCGGGTTGATTTGTGGTCTCATAATGAGGCTGCCTTCCAAAATGTATCAATACAAAGTTTGTATGCAGTTCTACTACTGTGTATAAACTATGTAGATATGCAAAGTAACCAAAAAATCCATCAACTATAAATCCGATGCCTGATTGCTTTTTGACTGCGTTAAAAACACACATTGACGACGTTTTGAAATAGAATACATCGTATATATTTTGTACATCGGCATTATGAAACACGATACTTCGTTCAAACACAAAGCATCTAACATTTTGGAAGGCAGCCTGCGTCTAACAACTAACCCACGAGGAACCTTACCCTTTAACTATTGTCAGTTTCTTAATCAATCTTTCTTTCTTTCTTTGTTGGCCGAAATACAAGGGTATTTGGTCGGTGGACAATCCACGGAGATAAACCCTAATGGCTACATAAATGGCCTTCACTGTATGTACAAGTTTCTATCAAAATTACGCCAATGTATTTAGCATTGTCAGTAAGCCTAACCTAACATACATACATAATTTGTTCATTACTACACAACCTAGCTTCTCATACCACTTATGTTGAGTGCGTTAATTTTATACAGGAGTGGCAGGACCTACAATATAAAGTCGACTCTGAACGACAGATTTTTTTTGAGAAACTTTTTCATGGCAATTTTCTATTTACTCTCAAAGAGTTTTTGTCAGAAATCTTCTGAGAGGAAGTCACCGAAGAAATATTTGTTTCATATTTCGTTTGAACTTGGGTTTGAACCATGGCCTCACATGCTACCACTGTACATAACAAGTGGCTTTATTTTGTATTACGATGAGTACTGAAAGAATGTTTTTAGGTATACGTGTGAAGCCTTTGTTGAGCAATTATTTTTCTTTTTTAAAACTTTATTTCCCTTTTTCGAAATCGACCATGAAAATAAGCCCACGAAAAAAGTAGAGTCTTTGTCAGTTAGTTTTTGACCACAATAACCGAATTCAAGTGGTCATCACTGTTTGACATAACTCCCCTCTGCACTTTTGCAATCAAAGCATGTTAGCAGTGAAACCAAAAAGAGAGAAAAAACCTACGGAACTAAATAACGGGTGATTTTTTTAGCAATTATCTTTTTGGCAACACTGGTTTAAACAGCTCACGCACGTTTCGTGTTTTGTTTCACAGTCAAACATCTTCAGTTTGGTTTATAATTTAACCATGAATCGTCTTACAAACGAACAACGCTTGCAAATCATTGAATTTTATTATCAAAATGCGTGTTCTGTTAAGAAAGTTCATCGCGCGCTTCTTCTTTCATTTTATGGTCAGTTTAATCGACCCACTGAAGCGGCTATTCGTGCTATTGTGACTAAATTTCGCACCAAATTTACATTGTTGGACATTAAACCACCAACACGCTTACGTAGAGTGCGAACTGAAGAAAATATCGCAGCTGTATCGCCCGGTGTTAATGATGACCATCAATTATCGATTCGTCGCCGTTCGCAGCAATTGGGCCTCTGTTACTCAACAACGTGGAAACTTTTTGCGGAAGAATTTAGATGTGAAGCCTTTCAAAATACAGCTGGTGCAAGAATTGAAGCCGAACAACCTACCGCAATGCAAAATTTTTGGTGAATGGGCTCTTGGAAAGTTGGCCGAAGATCCACTTCTTTATCGAAAATTTGTGTTCAGCTACGAAGCTCATTTTTGGCTCAATGGATACGTAAATAAGTAGATTTGTCGATTTTGGAGTGAAGATCAGCCAGAAGCATTGCAAAAGCTTCAAATGCATCCAGAAAAAGTCACAGTTTGGTGCGGTTTATGGGCTGGTGGCATCATAAGACCGTACTTCTTCAAAGATGCTGCGAATCGTAACGTAACTGTGAATGGTGAGCGCTACCGTGATATGACATCCAACTTTTTTTGCCCAAAATGCAAGAGCTTGACTTGCATGACATGTGCTTTCAACAAGGTGGAGCCACATGCCACACAGCACGCTTAACAATGGACTTATTGAGAGGCGAGTTCGTTGAACATTTTATTTCACGTTCGGGACCGGTCAATTGGCCGTCTAGATCGTGCGATTTAACGCCTTTAGACTATTTTTTGTGGGGCTATGTTAAAGCTCATGTCTATACAGACAAGCCCGCTTCAATTGACGCATTGGAAGACAACATTGAAGAATTTATTCGTGAGATACCGGCCGCAATGTTGGAAAGAGTATGCCAAAATTGGACTAAGCGGATGGACCATTTGAGGGGCAGTCGCGGTCAACATTTGCATGAAATAATCTTCAAACATTAAATTATATGGACCGTACTATCGATTCAAATAAAGATTTCATGCATTTTTCAGAATTTTATGTGTTTTTTTTTTTTGAAATATTTTCCTATAGCTCTTAAAAAAACACCGATTATAAAAACCCATTTATTTGAGGCCCTTTTAAAAATAAACAACAACAACAACAAAATTTTTTTTTTTTATAAAAAAAATGTAACCAAAACCAGCAACAACAGCAGCAACTATTATCACTTTTTTTTTGGAAAAACCCAAAAAGAACCGAAAATAAAAACCAAAACCAAAAAAAAAAAAAAAACATGATTTTGTTGCACTTAATAAAACTTCAATATTTGATGGGGTTACGCTCCAAAGGAAGAGCAAAAAAAAAGGAAAAAAAAACAATTTTTTTTTGGTTTTTGGTTTCTAACTTCTGAACTATGTATGGAGCAGAGTATGGTAATCGAAGCATTAGTTTGGAAATATTTTGCATGTGGGTGTGCATGCTTTTTTTCTAAGAAAATTTATTAAAAATTTGTTTTTTTTTTAATTAAAATTCCTTTGAAAAATAAAATCTCTTATGAAAGTGGCTCATAAATAACACCACAAGTATTTTACAATGAGTTCTTCTTCGTCTTTCAACATTCTTAATATGTTGAGATGCACTTTTGAACAGAGAAAACACCAGAGAGAGAGATTGCTTTTTGTGTGGTCCAATATACTTCGTACATCATTGAGCACAGCTAAGTTAAACAGTGGTAGACAAAAGTTTTCGTAAAATTATGAGAAAAAAAATTTATTTTTAAATATTTTTCAAAACAAAATGGATTACGTTTAGAGTAGGAGACCTATTTATATACAAATAATATCGATTCGTTCCGGGTTATAGCGGAATACTCGGTAATGAGGCGGCGGAAGCTTTCGCTAGATTAGGTTCACTTTCTGAGGGGGATGTGATAGTTGGTCCTGATCCCCCAATCTACTACCTCTACAGTCTTATCAATGCATGAGTCAGGGGGGAAGCGCAGAGGCATTGGGGGAATGGATCGGGTTGTTATATTTCCAAGTGTCTATGGCCTGCTATAGACAGTGTAAGAACACTTTGGCTGCTGTGCTTGGAAAAGGCCAGCTTAAGGTTAGTTATTGGATTTATTACGGGGCACTGCGAAATTAGGTCACTGACAAGGATCTGGAACAGATCGCAGACGCGCTATTGCAGGATATGTTGCGAATACCTCTTCTGTAACTGTCCAGACTTTAGTAGGTTGATGTTGCAGACCCTTGGCAGAGGCTGCTTTAAGGGTTTGAATTATGTGTCGAGAGCCGACATAAAGGCTCTCCATAGATTCCTTATTAGTTTGAGTTGGTTGTGAAGTGCTAGGGTTTCAATAGTGTAGTCACCCTCTCTTGTGTGTTTTGTTAGTCTGTGTAATTCCTTTGCTTTCTTATTCTCCCTTTCCTGCTTCCTCTGCTTTTTCCTATCTCCTGTATTATCCTCTCCCCTTTAGCTCTTTGTGCGATGGGTCAACTCCGGGTATTGTATTTGTCTCAATTGGCAATATTCTAACTTAAACCTAAACAACCTATTTGGACTGTAGGTGCCTTCACAAAGCATTACCATTTTATTAGGCTTCCGTGTTTTCTTTGTTATGTTGCAGTTTCATTGTATTTTTTTGCTGTGGCAAGTTCTAGAACAATAGGGTTGCAACTCCCGGTGCCTAAAAATAACACTGCCTGCTAAAAGTATTTTAAATTGTTGTATAGAGTACTACTCTCTCTATATATATATAAGGAAACTAAAGCATTCTAAACTAGCCTTTTCTAAAAGGATGATTCCAAGATTGACAGTAAGAGCACACTGTTTTCGAGTGTGCACGCTGGCAGAACTATTGCTCTGTACTGACGTCAATAGTTGGAACGATCACAGCCGCTAATATTGTCGGGTTTATGACTGCGAGTAGTGAAAATTGGACCTCGGTAGTGAATTACGTAGAGCGCAGTGATAGAAGAAGAGAGATCTTGAGGCTGCAGAACGAGTAAGCCTGTCGGCATAGGTGATACTGTCACACGTGCCAAGCGTAACCGAGACGACAATTTAGACGAAAGGAATAGTGGAGACGCTTAGATGACTCCTCAAATTTCGATTCGCAATCCGGACGCGGATATTAACATAAAGAGTTCAAAAGGCCAAAAGGACTCCACTTCGAAGTAACACCACCGTAGTCCTGGAGTGGGCACAAACAAGTCCACAAGAGACGAGGGGGGATTTAGTGGGTGAGGGCCCCACACACGGAGGATGTGATGACTTCCTCTATGATGCGGTTATGTACATTTATCCCTCCTCGGCGAAAAAAAAAGATTGACAGTAAAGCCACTTAAGCCACAATAAGAAGTTATTTTTTTAAGTGGAATCCTAAGCAATAGAAGAAACAGAAAATTCAGCGGCTGAAATCACTTCAAATGGGAATATAGTGTTTGCCATTTATAACCAGGCAATCTTACATACATACATACATACATAATTGGTCATTACAACCCTTCAGTCAGGATTACGACCTAGCTTCTCACACCACTTATGTTGTGTGTGTTAATTTTTTATACATGAGTGGTGGGAACTACAGTTTAAAGTCGATTCCGAACGACAAATTATTGAGAAACTTTTCATGGTAATTTTATTTACTCGTAGAGTTTTTGCCAGAAATCTGCTGAGAGGAAGTCGCCGTAGAAATATTTTTTCCTATTTCGTTTTGATGTCTGACCTGGGGTTTGAATCGTAGCCTTACGGTCTAATAAGCCATCACACTACCTAGTAGACTAAGGCGACTTCAACCGTTCATATCCCTGCTTCAATTATAATATTTTTGAAAATGGACGGGCAAAGCAAATTACTTCACTGATTTGGTCATTACAACCCTTTAGCCAGGATTACAACCTAGCTTCTCACACCACTTATGTTGTGTGCGTTAATTTTATACATGAGTGGCGGTACCTACAGTTTAAAGTCGACTCCGAACGATAGATTCTTTTTGAGAAACTTTTCATGGCAATTTTATTTACTCGTAGAGTTTTTGCCAGAAATCTGCTGAGAGGAAGTCGCCGTAGAAATGTTTTTTTTCATATTTCGTTTTGATGTCTGACCTGGGGTTTGAATCGTAGCCTCACGGTCTAATAAGCCAACACACTACCTACTAGACTACGTCGGCTATCTCTACCGAAGAATCTTATTTCTCGACAAGTGAAAAATAAACGTGACTCCCATGCAATAACTTTGAATAGGTTGGTTCGATAAGGCACGAGTAGTAAAAGTCACGAGCTACAAAAGGATTGTTCTGCATACTACAACAGAGGTGGGATTATGTATGCTGGCTTGGGTTGAATTGAATCGAACTCTGCTTAATATTTCCAGCAATCCTGACCTGACAGTAGTTGAATGTGAAGGCAGTAATAGGGCCTGGGTAATTGTGGCATCTGTTTAATTACCCCACGAGGTAGAGAGACTAATGAAGTTTAAGAGAGGAATGAAAATTATCATGCTTCTCTAGGGTGACACCATTGCCAACTGCAGTCACTTCCTATAACCCTTATGGGATAGGATTAGCTAAGAGGTGACTGTAGCCGAGCTAGCTGATTTAGTGAAAAAGGGACATTTCTGCTTTGATTACGGTTTTAGTCTGAAATTGTTGGGAGAACGTATTGAACACTTTTTAGGAAGCAAATCTGAATCTTGTTGGAGATTTCTAAGCTGGGTTTTGAAACGTAACCTCATGTCTAATAAGCCAACACACTACCCCCTAGACTAAGGCGATTATAAAGCCACAATATAGATCATAAAATACCGCAATTTTAAGTTATACAAACAATGGAGTTTGGTAGCCATGCTGTTGGGGTTCGACAACGAAAGCTGGCATTGGCCTTAAAATTGATATTGAAAATTTCTTTTAATTTGGATTATAACCTGGATAACCACAAATCATAATAACAGGAATCTTAAAAATATTCCGATCGTGGTAGAAAATATCTCTTTAACGGTGCTTGCCGATCTAAAGGGTCCGCCAAATAACTTTTTTTTTTTAAAAAAAAACTACTGAATATTTTCTCAAATTTCTTTTTTTATTTGAAAGTACAATCCTTCCGGTTAATAATGGAAAATAATTTCATTCAAATGGCTGCCTCGGCTGGCCATGCAGTAGCCTACACTATCGATTCAATTTTTAAACACATTATCGATTGTGTGCAGCTGTATTTCATCAATGGCTTCACGAATATTGTCCTTTAAAGCGTCAATTGTCTCTGGCTTGTCGGCGTAACACTTATCTTTGACGGCACCCCACACATAATAGTCCAATGGTGTCAAATCACAGCTCCGAAGTGGCCAAACGATAACAGCTCTGCGGCTGATAATGCGATCTTCAAAAATAGGGCGCAAAACATCGAGTTTAGCTTCGGCTGAGTGGCGCGTAGCGCCGTCCTGGTGAAACCAAATGTTGCCAATATTCTCCTCTTCAATTTTTGTGAACAAAAATTCGTTCAACATGGCCCGATAACGATCGCCATTGAAGAAAAATGGCCCAATTATGCCTCTGGACCAAAATCCGCACCAAACAGTGACTCGTTTTGGGTGCGTCGGCTATTCAATGTATGCGTGCGGGTTTTCTGTGCCCCAAATGCAACAATTTTGCTTGTTTACATACCCGCCAAGATCAAAATGAGCTTCATCTGAAAAGATGATTTTTTTTTTGCCAAAATCGGCATCTTCTGGTGTAGGCTACTGCATGGCCAGCCGAGGCAGCCGTTTGAATGAAATTAGTTTCCATTATTAACCGGAAGGATTGTACTTTCAAATAAAAAAAGAAATTTGAGAAAAATATTCAGTAGTTTTTTTTAAAGCATTTTCAAAAAAAAGTTATTTGGCGGACCCTTTACAAGGCCTCACTGTGCTAAAACAATGAAGAAAAATTGCAGCACAGCCAGGCAGCATAGGAAACTTATTTTTCATTTCGTTGTAATGAAAGTAATTTCTTTTTTATTGTTGTTGTTGTTGCTGCTGCTGCTTTTGTTGTTGTTTTTGTCTATAATTTCTGCCATTAGTTGGCATTTAAGATAGCAAGTGTGGCAGAGTCTGTCTCTGCTGATGATGATGGCCATGGCGATGGTATTCATTTGTCAATCTTCTGGGAAAATTTGCTCAGAGACTCTAATTTGTTGTCCCTCTACGACGCTTTTATGTTGGTGGTTTTGTGCGTTGTTCGTTGTTGTTGTTGTTTTTATGTTTTAGCACTTATTAAATGCAACTTCAAGTTGTCAGACAACCTGTCAAAATACGAACAAAAGGAGAGGAAAAAACCAAGCGAAAGAAAAATTGTGGAAAAGTAAACTAGACGTGCCTGAACATGATACACCATAATTACATTAAAAAAAGGACTCGTCCTTTAAATAGTTGCAAAGGACTTTAATGAAGTTTATTGTCCCTTTTTGTAGTAGAAATTTGTCTTGGCCTGGAATAATTCGATTAAGAAGCTTAAAACAGGCATTTAAGACTCATTAAGGTCAAGTGCTCAACAAATTCTACCAAAAATTGGAAGCACAACAGGAAGTTAAGGCTCAAGTGGAACAACCTTTAGCTTCCACTGTTAATTCCGCATAAAGATTTCAAAATGATGTCTTTAAAGGAAAAAGAAGACAATAAAGTGTTTAAAAGCACTACCCAATTCCAGAGTATGTTCCTCAGAGAGAGTACAGAGCTGTCTAAAGCAATTTGGTGATGTTTGAGCTAAAGGTTTGAGTAAAGTTTGGTTGAACAGGAAGCCAGTAAAGTGTTTAAAAACACTGGACGGGTGGCCTTAGTTTACCCAATTCCAGAGTATGTTTCTCAGAGAGAGTACAGAGCTGTCTAAGGCAGTTTGATGACGTTTGAGCTAATGGTTTGAGTAAAATTTGATTGAATTGGAAGCCAATAAAGTTTTTAAAAGCACTGGACGGGTGGCCTAAGCTTACCCAATTCCAGAGTATGTTTCTTAGGAAGAGTACAAAACTGTTTAAAGCAGTTTGATGATGTTTGAGCGAATGGTTTGAGTAAAATTTGATTGGACTGGAAGCCAATAAAGTGTTTAAAAACACTGGACGGGTAGCCTAAGCTTACCCAATTCCAGACAATGTTTCTCAGAGAGAGTACAGAGCTGTCTAAGGCAGTTTGATGACGTTTGAGCTAATGGTTTGAGTACAATTTGATTGGACTAGAAGCCAATAAAGTTTTTAAAAGCACTGGACGAGTGGCTTAAGCTTAACCAATTCCATACTATGTTTATCAGGAAGAGTATAGAGTTGTCTACGGCAGTTTGATGACGTTTCAGCTAATGGTTTGAGGAATGTTTTGTTGAACACACTCTATCAAACATACAGTGGTTTGCGCATTTCAAAAATTATGACTTTGACATCAACGACAGCAGAGGGCCTGTGGGACAGCCAAACAAGTTTGAAGACCATAAACTGGAAGCATTACTCGATCAAGATTAGTGCCTAATGCAAGAGAAACTTGCACAATCATTAGGAGTGACTCTAGCAGTCATTTCTTAGCGTCTAAAAACAGCAGAACTTATTCAAAACTAAGGTTGCAGGATTCATTCAATAGGTTGCCACATGAACTAACGCCAAATGACGTTGAAAGACGATTTTGCTTGCCTAAAGTGTTGTTAGATCGTTGAAAAAACAAATAATTTTGCTTCGAATTATTACTGGCAACGAAAAATGCAAGAGGTCGACGTAGTTTAGTAGCTTATTAGACTAGAGCCCGTTGTCCAAACCCCAGCTCAAAAATTTTAAACGAAACGAAATAAAAAGAAAAATATTTCTTACGGCGACTTACTCTCAACAGTCTTCTGGCCCCATGAAAAGTTTCTGAGAAATCTGGCGTTCGGACGCGACATTAAAACTGCAGATACCGCTACTATATATAGGCTCCTACACTCATGGATAAAATAAACACGCACATGGATGGATGGTGTAACAAGGTACGTTGTAATCCCAACTAAAGCTACAACCGTTTAGTCGGGTTTAAATAATTAACGAAAAATGGTTTCATTAAGATAAACTCAAGAGCCAAGGAGAATATACTGTTGCGAAAATGGAAAAATCTAGATACTGGTGTTTTGCTTTTACATCGCTTAACATTAAAATTATAAACAAAAAGCTACAAAAACAAAACAATGCAGTAAACAAACCTGTTTACAAATTATCGTACTGCTTAATACAACAACAAATACAAGCATAAAAAGTTATAAACAAGTAAACAAAAATAAAACAACAAACAGGATTAAAAATTGTAAACAAGTAAACAAAAATACAACAACAAACAGTACAAGAATAAATGTAAACAACGATGTTTAAATTTATAGAGATGTCGAAAAGGTGAAGCCACGAACATATGCATTCGAGATCATTCATCAGATTGTTTACGTTTCCATATAAAAGGCAAGGCCAAGCAGGCAACTGAGTTAGTAAAAGTTCAGTCAGTCAGTTTTGTGTGAAGACGCGGTGCGTTGGAAGAGAATAATCGTGGTTTGAAGATCTCCGTTACAAAGATCAGTCGAACAACTGCCCAGTAATTGTTATTGCTTCTGTAAAGGGTGTAAACAGAGGAATAACAAACAAAGCAATTGTTGTTGTCTACGTCAAGTTGTGAACAGTAGCACACAGAATTGTGCGAATAATAAAGAGTTTTAAATTAAAACAAAACATAAATTTATATTCATTTTATTTGCAATCTACGAGCTCATATTTTAAACGTTTTTAGAAAGATAAAAATGTAACAACACATTGCGTCAAGGTAATGCTCTGTGCTTGGGAGTGGTCAGAAAGGGATGTGATCCTTTATGAGGTGCTAAAACCAAACCAGACTATTATGGGAGATCTGTACCGACAACAATTAATTGCTTTGAAGCGAGCATCACCAGGCCGTGATTTTCCCATCAAGACAACGCAAGGCCATATAGAGAGTCGGTTAAAAATTATTTGGGAGTTAGTAGATGGAAAGTTTTACCTCACGCGGCTTATAGTCCAGAATTGGACTTCCAGGTTGTGAAAAATATCTCATCTGCTGCGTTGCGTAGTGAACCTTACCCCTTCTGACCGCTATTTGTCTCGATCAATACAGAACGCTCTTATTGGAATACCTTACGATTCAGAGCACCTGTTGTGTTGTGTAGTGAACCTTGCCCCTTCTGACCGCCATTTGTTTCAATTGCTACAGAAAGCTTTCTCTGAAATATCCTGCAATTCAGAGCACGTACGACCCTTCAGTCAGTGTTACGACCTAGTTTCTCACACCACTTATGTTGTGTGTGTTAATTTTATACATGAGTGGCGGGACCTACAGTTTAAAGTCGACTCCGAACGACAGATTTTTGAGAATCTTTTCATGGCACTTTTAGTCACTCTTAGAGAGTTTTTGCCAGAAATCTGCTGAGAGGAAGTCGCCGCAGAAATAATTTTTTTATTTTGTTTTGATGTCTGGCCTGGGGCTCGAACCCTGGCTTTTCGTCTAATAAGCCAACACACTACCTACTAGACCACGGCGACTTCAGAGCAGGGCATCAAAAATTGAAGCGATTCATACTAAGCCTCAAAAGACGCGTTTTTTTTTTTTTTTTTTTTTTTTTTTGATTAAAAGTTTGAAAAAAGTTGTAGTTTCCGATGGAAAATTCTTTAAAGGACATTAAACTATCTTCGTGAAGCATTTATTTTCAATAAAAATGACTTCAGCTACTGGTTTTCAATTCAAAAAGATTTTTTTTTAAGTTTTGCTAAGCCTGCCTATAAAATAATCAGAAAATTAAATTGAATTTGTATTTCCACTAAAAAGTTTCTCTCCCTCTTTCTATGTTTATTTAAATCCTTTTTCTTAAGCCAAAAAATGGAAAGAAAAACTTTAAAAAGATTTCAAATAAAATCATAAATTCTGTTTTTCTGTTTCAAAAGGCTTTCTCTTAAGGCTTAAAAAGAAAACTTTTTCTTCCATAGAACGACTGGCTACCAACTGACAACGTCAGCGACACACTAACATGCCACACTAAGGCACAGAGTGTGCGACAAGCGGCATTAAAAGCTGTATTAAAAGCAAATCAATTGTTAAAATCTACGCAATGGCATGCAACAACACAGTTAAGGACACATGCCTGTGTGACCAATGTGGCGAGGATGGGTAGAAAGAAAGCGTAGAGAAGCTAGTGGGTGAGCATCAGGAAATATTAAGGATTTAATGGAATTGAAAAAGTAGACGAAAACTAAATATTTCTGTTTATAGTTTAAGCTATAAAGCAAGAAAAGAGGGGCATTTCACTTCTAATGGAAGGATGGCTTGTATGTGATGAAATGCGAAGCAATCAGATACATAAACTGGACCGCCATCTATACGCCAGGACAAGAATAATTCGATGAAGAAACTTAGAAGACACATTTAAGACTCATTAGAGTCAAGTAGTCAACAAATTCAATAAAAAATTTAAAGAACAGGAGGAGGTTAAGGAACAAATAAAAGAAATTTCAGCTTTCTCTATTGTATTCCACATAAAGATCTCAAAGGAATAAGAAGCCAATAAAGGGCTTAAAAGCTCTGGACCGTTAGGCCTAACCTTACCCAATTTCCGAGTTTGTTTCTCAGAAAGAGTACAGAGCTGTGGAAGGCAGTTTGATAACGTTGCGTTAAAATTTGAGGAAGGCTTATACTGCTAGAATCCTTGGCGTACGGCATAAAAATTCACTTAAAATCCGCCATTTTAAAGGCTTTATTGTGTATAGAGCTGTTGAATAATACTAAGAAGCGTTTTTGTTTAATTTTCCATTTCTTCAATTGGCGAATATTGTTGTAACAGTGGCAACTAGGAGCTTCTAACAGGATGCTTGTATGTGTTTTGCTATTCCGATACGTAAGAAGTGATTTACTCTGTCAGATTACATGAGACAAAGACTAGGTACAGTGTGATATCATGAGCGTATGTCCAAATCTTGGGTCTAACATTAATTATGCTGTAACGCTAGTGCCACAATATTGAAATTGCTAAACTCACAGTGTTACGCTTTTACTTTCTAAAACGTTTAAAATATGAGCTCGTCGATTGCAAATAAAATAAAAATAAATTTGTTGTTTAGTTTTAATTAAAATTCTTTATTATTTGCACAATTCTGTGGGGCCACTGTTCACAACTTGATGTAAACAACAACAATTGCTTTTCTTTGTTATTTTCCTCTGTTTATATTCTTTGCATAAACAGTAACAATTAATAGACAATTACTCGACAGATCTTTAGAACGGAGATCTTCAAACCATGACTATTCTCTTCAAACACAGCGCGTCTTCATACAAGACTGACTGAACTTCACTAACTCACTCGCCGGCTTCGCCTTGCCTTTTATATGGCAAATTCTAATGAATGTTCTTGAAGGCGAATGTTCATGACTTCGCCTTCTCGAAATCTCTATAAATGTAAACAGCGTTGCTTACATTCATTATTGTTGCTTGTGGATTTTTGTTTACTTGTTTACCATTTTTTATGCTGGTATTTGTTGTTATATTAGGCAGTACGATAGTTTATAAACAGGTTTGACTACTTGCATTGTTTTGTTTTTGTAGCTTTTGTTCATAGTTTTAATGTTAAACGATGTAAAAGCAAAACATTAGTATCTAATGGGTCCGCCAAATAACTTTTTTTTTTTGAAAATGCTTTAAAAAAAACACTGAATATTTTCTCAAATTTCTTTTTTTATTTGAAAGTACAATCCTTCCGGTTAATAATGGAAAATAATTTCATTCAAATGGCTGCCTCGGCTGGCCATGCAGTAGCCTACACCAGAAGATACTGATTTTGGCAAAAAAAAATCATCTTTTCAGATGAAGTTCATTTTGATCTTGGCGGGTATGTAAACAAGCAAAATTGTCGCATTTGGGGCATAGAAAACCCGCACGCATACATTGAAAAGCCGATCGGGCCATGTTGAACGAATTTTTGTTCACAAAAATTTAAGAGGAGGATATTGGCAACATTTGGTTTCAACAGGACGGCGTTACGTGCCACACAGCCGAAGCTGCACTCAATTATTTGCGTCCTGTTTTTGAAGATCGCATTATCAGCCGCATAGCTGATGTCGTTTGGCCACCTCGGAGCTGCGATTTTACACCGTTAAACTATTATTTGTGGGGTGCCGTCAAAGATAAGTGTTACGCCGACAAGCCAGAGACAATAGACGCTTTAAAGGACAATATTCGTGAAGCCATTGGTGAAATACAGCGGCACACAATCGATAATGTGCTTAAAAATTGGACCATTTGAATGAAATTATTTTCCATTATTAACCGGAAGGATTGTACTTTCAAGTAAAATAAGAAATTTGAGAAAATATTCCGTAGTTTTTTTTTAAAGCATTTTCAAAAAAAAAAGTTATTTGGCGGACCCTTTATAAAGAATAACAATTACTAGACAATTATTAGACAGATCTAACGGAGATTATCAAACCACGATTACTCTCTTCAAACACACCACGTCTTCAAACAAGACTGACTGAACTTCACTAACCCAGTCGTCTTTTAGGCCTTGTGTTTTATATGGCAAAGTAAATAGTCTGATGAATGCTCGTGACTTCGCCATCCCGAAATCTCTATAAATGTAAGCATCGTTGTTTACATTCATTATTGTTGTTTGTGTATTTTGTTTACATTTATTCTTGTAGTGTTTGTTGTTGTATTTTTGTTTACTTGTTTACCATTTTTTATGCTGGTGGTGTTGTTATATTAAGTAAGCAGCACGATAGTTTGTTTAACAGGTTTGTTTACTTGCATTGTTTTGTTTTTGTAGCTTTTGTTTATTATTTTAATGTTAAGCGATGTAAAAGCAAAAAACCAGTCTCTAAGCTTTTCCATTTTCGTAACAATATCATATGGACTTTGAAGTCGCCGCAGTCTAGTAGGTAGAGTGTTGCCTCATTAGAGGTAAAGCCAGGGTTCGCCAGACATCAAAACAAAATACAAAAAGTATTTCTTCGGCGACTTCCTCTCAGCAGATTTCTGGGAAAAACTCTAAGAATAAATAAAAATTGCCATGAAAAATTGCTTAAAAATCTGTCATTCGGAGTGGACTTTAAACTCTAGGTCCCTGGCACTTATGTATAAAATTAACACACACAACATGAGTTTTGTGAGAAACTAGGTCATAATCCTGACTGAAGGGTTGTAATGACCAATTACGTATGTACATTACATGTGACCTTAACGGCTTTAAATTTTCAAAAATTGTTTTCCAATAAAATCACTCGTATGCTACAATAAGGACATGTTATTATTTAATGCCACTCACTGTATGAGAGTATAAGTGCGTAAATAGATATGTGCGGGTGTGTACAAGTAAGTGAATATGTTTATAAAACAGCCATTATCGCCATCATTTTAGTTTTCAAAAAAAAAAAAATAAAATCAAAAAAAAAATCGAAAAAAGAAAAGAAAACTTTTTCCTGCATATTCTTGTGGAAAAATTTCTTTTTCTTGCATTTTTTCCAAACCAGCTTTAAACAAAATAGTTGTGTTGCATGCCAGCCATTATAATAACATAAATGATGACAACAACAGAAACAACAACAATAATAATAAAGTAGTGGCAACATTTCATGACTTATCTACAACATTGTAGATGCACTCAAGTGTGAATAATGCAACTCAAGTAAAAGATTTCATTTTTTTTCTCTCCTACAATAACCCTTTATATGCCACAACGCATGGAGCTTGATGCCACATATTCTAAATACTTTTACTGATGCTTGTTTGCTTGCTTGCTTGCTTCTACACACAGTAAATGTTCTCCGCATTCACTTCAATTCAATTTTCTACTCTTGAAAATGCAAAAAAAAGATGAAAAAAAACCCGGAAAATTTTTTATGACGGGGATGGACGGGTAGCCACCCACAGAATATTTATAAAGAAAGGAAATTTTTGTTCCAAAACTATTGCAGTAAATGGGGCGTTTTAAAGTATATTTGTAAGCAAAATTAAATTTGAAATCAATTCAAAAGTTATCACAAAAGAAAAAGGAAAACAAGGAAAACTTTTCCATTCACATTTAATTTAATACGCAGTACTGTACTGTAGGGCATGTGACGTCATATGGGACATCAACAGAATCTATCTCTACCCCTTTCACTCTAATATAGCCCTTATAAAGGACAGAATATAAAACCTTCTAAACTAACTTGATGCTTCTAAGAATCTCTTCTAATCCATGAAGTTGAATGCGAAGCTAGTTTGCACAGTTATACCTCCAATTAGGCAAAGCAGACACCATTGTTGGAACCGTGTTGCCTTGATTTGTGGTTGAATAAACAAAACTGCTGGGCTTGTTCTACATTACCCAGTGAAAAATATCTTGATTAAGTCCTTGACCCCAAACTAACTTCAAGACACAACTCAGAGGTTTTCAAAGTAAGCTGGCGCCACTAACAGCTGTAGTAGGGCAATGGATGTTAGTAGGGGACTTTGTCCTGGGGATTCATTGGATTTATTGAATGCTCATCGAATCTCTATGGATTTTAATTCTGGTGATCTGTCCTTGATACGTTATGTTGTGATATGAAGCTATGTTGCGGAAAGATGCCTGAGGTCTAGAAGATAATGAGTTAGCTTATTATTCAAATCCCAGGCCAGACAACTCGATCAGAACGAAATATGAAAAAATATATCTTTGGTGGCTTCCTCTCAGGAGTCTTCTTGCAATAACTCTGGGAGTAAAATAAAATTGCCATGAAAAGTTTCTCAAAAAATCTGGAGACATTCTGGAGACGACATTAAAACTGCACATACCGCCTTCTTCCTTTGCCACCGGCAGACAAATCACGTTTGGTATTTAATTACACACAAATCCTAAGAATTGTAAGGAGCATTAGATGCCGCCAGCAAAGCGATATGTAATTCCAGTAATGACTAAGGCTACCTGCTCTGAAACGCTTTGGAATACATAGGAATATCATGGGATCAGCCAGTGACAAAGTTCTGCTTTGCCGACCATTAACAGAAAAGATTTCATTGACACTGCCAGTGCGACAGAGTGCTGTGTTGTACGAAGAGTTTAATTAGATTCGTATCATCTTTATCCTTTTAACAACTTTCCAATTAAATAAAACAAAATATTTACAGTAGCTCTGTTCGTCACTTTTTGTAGATTTTTTTTAATGAAGAAACAAAATTACCAAAAAAAATATTTATTTTGTTACGGAATATTGTTTAACTTTTAAAACATTTCGCTTGAAGAATTGTTCACTTAAAATCCGGCATTTTAAAGGCTTTATTGTGTAGAGAGCTGTTGAATAATACTAAGAAGCGTGTTTATTTAATTTTCCATTTCTTCAATTGGCGAATATTGTTGTAACGGTGGCAACTAAGAAATTCTAACAGGATGGTTGCATGTGTTTTGCCTATTACGCTAAGTACGAAGTGATTTACTCTGTCAGGTTACATGAGACAAAGACTTGGTACAGTGTGATACCAAGAGCGTATGTCCAAATCTTGGGTCCATCATTAAATACTCGTAGACTGTGTCGCTAGTGCCACAATATTGAAATTGCTAAGCTCACAGTGTTTGTACTGTTACGTTTTTACTTTTTAAAAACATTTTAAATATGAGCTCGTAGATTGCAAATAAAATCAAAATAATTTTGTTGTTTAGTTTGAATTGAAATTCTTTATTATTTGCACAATTCCGTATGCCCCTGTTCACAACTTGATGTAAACAACAACAATTGCTTCGGTTGTTATTCCTCTGTTTACACCCTCTTGCATAAACAATAACAATTACTAGGCAATTATTCGACAGATCTTTGTAACGGAGATCTTCAAACCACGATACTCTCTTCAAACGCACCGCGTCTTCATACAAGACTGACTGAACTTTTACTAACTCAGTTGCCTGCTTTGCCATGCCTTTTATATGGCAGACATAGCTGCCAGATAAATGAGGCACCAAGTCGTCAAATATTTAAGAAAAATCGTCAAAATCGTCAAAGACGTTTATTAATATCGCCAAAAAATCGTCAGAAAAAAATAAATAAATAAATTAAAAGCTTTTAAAAACCAAAATTATTTCTATTGTAGTCAAATATATAAAGTCAATATATGTATGTATATATCTGAGTTCAAAAATAAAACATTTAACAAAGAATTTGTTGGAAATTAAAAGCTAGAGTCCCTCATCTTCATTTAATATTTTTTTTTCCAAAAAATAGAGAAATTTTATATCATTTTCAGGAAAAAATTGTTTAAGATTTAAACAATGTATCTCAGCGTTGTTTATTGACACATATGAGCAGCAATATTATTACATCATCTATATCTATGGGCGGTGTAGGTATTAGGGTGTCAGAAGCTTTTGATATTTCTGATCATGAAAAAATCAGTGTAATGCTGACACATTTTTCAGTTCCTTTTTAAGTTCTTATCATCTGATCTTACTACTTACACCGTTTATAACTAACAGAGAATGGAATACAACTCTCAGGTATGGGTTGGTGTCTCAACGTCTATTTTGCGGTTTCACGACCGTGTACAGGAGAGGCCATAGTATCTCGTTAATGACGGTAGTGTGTCCAACTCCATTGAATCATTGCAGCATCGTTGCATAAGGGGACTTTTTCCCGAAAATCATATATTCCTACATAATGCTCGTCTTTTTTTGGCCAGAACATGCGTATGTGATCGATTGGCCAGTGGATCGCACACTGCATTACAGTAAAAATACGGTTTTTAGTCGGACTATCCGTACGTGGAACGTGGAACTCAATTCCTGCAGAGGTCTATCCTGTTACTTATGGTATAAAAATATACAAGCCTAGTGTCCATAATTTATTATAATTTTATTAGGTTATTTAGGAGTTGAAATTTTTTGACTTTTATGGGGTTAAAAAGGAATAAAATACAGAAAAATCATCACAGGTATTCGAAAGTAACTTAAAAATACAATACTTTACTCCTTTTTTTTACTAACCAACATAATTTTCCAATAGTAACAATTGCAAAGTAAATACAAAGTGGCTTAAAAGTGCCTTTTAATGTACTAAAGTTAAGAATATGATGTAAATTTTTAATTTTTAAAAATTGCCAAAATAAGGGCATAAAACCGCGGCAGAAATATAAAAATCCATTTCCAACCGGAGCAGTCGTAGTTCACAGCAAAATAATAAATTTATCAACATTTTAAAACTATTTTTGTTTTGTTAGATTTTTAAATTTAAACTTTTAGATCGCCCAACCCATTATATTTACTCCAGTGGTGCTCAAAATCCAAATTTCCTATCACATGTGATAGGCAAAGAAAATTCTGCCGACGCTGCGTTGACACACCTACACTATAAGCTTACTTGTGTGGTTTCTTATAACGATCGTGTGTTTGTTGCTTTGTTTGTTGTTTTGTGTTGAACTCAGAGAACAAAATCAATTCAGTTGATGTTTAGCACTTGATGAAGTAAGATTTCGCTACGCAACTTTTTTGAATGATTTTTTGTTTTTTGCAAATACACGCAGCAAAATGTTTGATGAAAATTGGGGATATGATTTCTTTTTTATAGAAAATATAGATGGTAATGCACAATGTATTGTGTGTTATCGCACTTTATGTCGTAATTCTTTTTTTTTTATAAAAAGACATTACGAGGCTAGCCATGCATACATACATCAATATATTCATCAATACATACATACATACACACATACATCAATATATTCATCAATACATACATACATACATCAATATATTCATCAATACATACATGCAAACACACACCAATATATTCATCAATACATACATACATACATCAATATATTCATCAATACATATATACATACATACATAAGTTCATTATGTAATAACATACACGCAACACAATAAACCAATTTTTTTATTTTTTTTTTATTTTCCCAGTGTACGATTCTCAAAAATTAAGTTGAATTTTGTTCTCCGCTGCTTTACCAACACAACCAAAACTATGATAGTATGTGTTTGAGCACCACTGATTTACTCACATTATGCTCATATCTATCTAATGCAATGTAAAATTTATAATGCCGAGAACATACATACATATGTGACGTATGAGTTATATTTAATTCCATTAGTTTCATACATTTAAAATAATTAATAATAATAATAATTTCTTAAATAATATTTACATATTTACATTTTTTTTTATTTTCTAAATGGTAGGTCTAGAACATGAAACCTTTTAAGCCTTACAATTTCCTCACTTTCATCTAGTAAAGTAATCGCTAGAGTGTTACTATGGTTACTAAGTCTGTCAATATATTTCCTACTAAATTTGTTGATCTCATTTTTAACTTTAGATATTCCTAAATCTTTATGAATATTATCGTTAGTAATAAACCAAGGAGCATCTAATATCATTCTTAGAGTTTTAGACTGATAACGCTGCAGAATTTCAATATTCGAATTGCTCGCAGTTCCCCACAACTGTATTCCATATGTCCATATGGGTTTGAGGATAGTTTTGTAGAGCAACAGTTTATTATGCAAACTTAGCTCAGATTTTTTGCCAAGTAACCAATACATGCGTTTTGTTTTTATATTAAGCTGTTCTTTTTTGCTTTTTATATGGTCTTTCCAAGTTAATCTTCTATCAAGATGCATTCCAAGATATTTCACACAGTTAGAGTTAGGTATTTGTTCGCCATTTAGAAAAATTGAAGGACAATCGCCTTTTCTTAATGCAAAAGTTATATGCACCGATTTATCAGGATTAACACAAATATTCCATTTTTTAAGCCATATTGCTATGCTATTTATATAGTTTTGAATTACATTCGATGCTTCTGTTGGACAATCATTATTTGCAATTAATGCTGTATCGTCGGCATATGTGGCAACTGTAACATCTTCCATAAAAGGCATATCTGATGTATATATAGTGTAAAGAACAGGGCCAAGTACACTGCCTTGTGGAATTCCAGCTTTTATTTCACATATATCCGAAACAGAATTGTTGATTTTAACATAAAAATAACGGTCACTTAAGTATGATTTAAGAACTAAATAAAAAGGTGCAGGTAGAAGTAATTTTAGTTTGAAAAGAAGACCAGGATGCCACACTCTGTCGAATGCTTGCTTTACGTCCAAAAAAAACTGCAGAACAATATTGTTTCCTCTCTAAGGCATTTTGAACAACATTAACAATGCGATGGCATTGTTCAGGCGTACCATGCTGATGACGAAAGCCAAACTGATATTCCGGAATGATATTTTTATTATCTAAAATTGGCTTAAGTCTTTTCAGAAAGATTTTCTCAAATATTTTTGAAAAAGTGCACAATAAACTTATAGGTCTATAGGAACTTATAATGTTTTCTGGTTTATTCGGTTTAGACACAGTTATAATTTCCGCACATTTCCATTGTACGGGGTAATAATTTAGCCTCAATATTGAGTTGTAAATAAAAGTTAATAGGAGTATAGCTTTTTTTGGTAACATTTTTACGTATTTCACTCCTATTTGGTCATATCCAGGCGCTTTTTTAACGTTTAGTATTGATATTTCTCGTTCAACTTCTTTGGGGGTTATATGTCTGATAGGCAAATCCATTTGGCAGGGACTATCCAAAAACTCATTAACATAGTTTTGATCACTATCATCATTAAAAGAGAATGGCTGAAATGTTGACTCCAAATATTGTGAGAATGCTTGAGCTTTTTTGAGGTCCGATTTACACCAAGTACCATTTATATCTTTTATTGGTACATTTCTTTTACTGGGTCTTTTTAAATATTTTGTTGCATTCCATAGTTTATGTTCAGAATTTTGATTGTAACCAATATTTCTTAGATAATTACTTACTTGGTCATTTTTATATTCACGTAACTTTCTTTTCAGTTATTTATTTGCTCTGTTAAGTATTGTTTTATTTAGTAAGGTTCTCGTTCTTTTCCAATTTCGTCTCAAACGTCTCTTATCTCTAATCATTTCCCTTATTTCCGCAGAAACCAAAACCCTATTTCGGTTATTAGCAACAGCTTCATTCCGTGAAGATAAAAATGCAGCTTCATGGATGAGATTTGTAAAATTTTCAACGACATTATCTATATCAACAGCTTCTTTCAATTTTATTTTAAGATTTTTATTTTGCTCTAACCAGTATTTAAAGGAATCCACGTCAATATGTGTTAATGTTGCTTTATAATTTCCATTTGTTTGTAAACATGTATCATAATTTACTATCAAGGGCGAGTGATCAGAGCTTAAATCATCCGAGTCTAAAATATTCAACAAGTTACCTGGAATACCGGAGTAAATTACAAAATCTAATAAGTCTGGAATTTTTCTTGGATCACTTGGCCAATATGTAGGTCTTCCAGAGGTTAAAATTGAAAAATGATTATCGATACATGATTACAACCCTTTGGGTTGGCAAGTCGGGAACCCCACCAAGGATGTTTGGCATTAAAATCGCCGCCAACAATGAATTTTGTACCAAGGGTTTCAAAAAAGTCTTGATAATCATCATATTTAACATTATGTCTGGGGGGAAAATAAATTGAATATATTGATATATCATTGTTATTGCAATTTATTCGTATTCCGGCAGCCTGTAGATGAGGTTTCTGATAATCATCTATGATAGTATATTTTATTGACCTTTTTACTAAGATTGCTGAACCTCCATGAGCTCTATTTTCAGGGTGATTACAAGGAATTAGGTCAAAGCCATTTATATTGAAATATGTTCTATCGGTAAAATGTGTTTCAGATATAAGAAAAATGTCGATATGATTAATATTTATAAATGTTTCAATTTCTTCTTTGTGGTTTGGTAGACCGTTGGCGTTCCATATTGCAAACCGTAGATTTATTTGCATAATTTGGATACTAGCATGGTAATCATGTTAAGGAGATTTGTTAACATGGATTCGATTCGATCCATTGTGTTGGAATTAATGTTTTCAGAGTTATTGTTTCTCACTACTTCAGAATAAGATTGATTGTTATTCTGTTGGCTGTTTCTCTGGTAATTATTATAAGAGTTAAATTGAGGAAATTCATTCGAATTGTCTGGGGCATAGTTGGTTTGTCGGTTGCGAGTAGTTTGTCGTTTAGCAATTAATTTCGGATATATTTGACAACCTTTGTAATTGGCAGTGTGACTTTTTAGGCAGTTAATACATTGAGCTGGCGAATTTAAGTCTTTTTTTGCATTCTGCAGTTGGATGACCAAGACCACACTTAACACAATTAAAAGGTCTCTTACAATAAGTCTTTGTATGGCCAAAAAGTTGGCATCGGTGGCATTGAACAATGTCGTTTATTTTTCTAGGTGCTTCAACTGTAATGATAGCATTGTTTAAGTGCCTTAAATTATAAATGTCCTTATTATTCTGTTGAGGATCGAGATCAATATAAAACATTGGCAATGATTCTTTGGTCAATCTACTTCGCACGTTAGTAACATTACGAACTTGATGTCCTAGGCATATTAGTTCGGCCTTGATGTCCTCAATAGGAGTAGAATGGTGAAGTCCCTTTATAACAACTCTATATGAACGATCTTGTTTCAATTGATATGTATGAAAACCTATATTTCGACTTTCTAAGTATTTTATTAAGGTTCTATATGAATCAACCGATTTAACCATAAGTCTGATTTGATTATTTCTTAATGATTTATAACTAAAATTATCTTTTGAAATAATATTACCTATATTACAAATCATACTATTAACATCAACTACATCTGGTATGTATATTGGCGGTGGTTTAGGTATTGTTGCATTATCTTCATTGTCATCAGCATCATCAGTCTGAAGCTCAGCAAATTTGTTGCTACTCGATGGAATGTCATCACTGTGGAATGTCATTCGTTTATTCTCATAAATTTTTGGGGATCCAATCAGATTTCTCTTTCTTTGCCGTTTTGTTATTATCTGCCAGTTTAGATTCTCGTTTGACTCGCTACCTACTTTAGCATCAGTATCATCAGCATCTTCATCCATGGTGTTATTATTGTTTAACAATAACTGTTAGTTAACACAACTAAATTGTTTTTATAATACACGCACTTATTGTTTGTGTTTATTTTTTATTATGTTTTATTTTTCACTTGTTTTTTTTTTTTGTTTTACTTGTGTAAAGTCTGAGTCCACTATGAAAGTTGATGAAAGATTCGGTCAAAAGACTCAAATGAATAAATAATTATTTTTTTTAATTATTTTTTTTTTTTTTTTTATTATTGAAAATTAATAAAAAAATTTCGAATAAAAATGTTCTGATTCGCTTGACGGTAAAATCAAAAGTGAGTTTCATACATGACAAAATCGAAGTTTTTTTATTGCATACTTTTCAGCGTAACTATTCCAGTGCATGTAATATGATGCGTATGAGTAATATATTTCAAATACAATTAAAAAGAAAGTATACCCCATAGGTTTGGAATTAAGCTGCATGATTTTTCAATTCTATCCAATTCTAGGCTATATTCTAGATTCCAGGAATATTACAGGGTGAACAAAGAAGGATTCAAATATCTGATGAATGTGTTGATGGAAAATTTGATTAGTAACAATTGCAAAGTATATACAATGCTTAAAAGTGGTTTTTAATGTACTAAAGTAAAGAAAATGATGTAAGTTTTTAATTTTTAAAAATCGTCAAAATAAGGGCATAAATCGTCAAATCGTCAATATGATATTTTTGGTGCTCAAAATCGTCAAATTGGCGATAAATCGTCAAATCTGGCAGCTATGATGGCAGAGTAAACAGAGAGCAGAGCAAACTTCAAGAATGTTCATGGCTTTGCCTTCTCGAGATCCCTATAAATGTAAACATTGTTGTTTCATTATTGTTGTTTGTGCATTTTGTTTACATTTGTTCTTGTAGTGTTTGTTGTTGTCTTTTTGTTTACATGTTTATCATTTTTTATGCTGGTGTTTGTGTTGTATTTTTACTTACTTACCATTTACCATTTCTTTTTTGCTGGTGTTTGTTGTTATATTACGCAGTGCAATAATTTGTAAACAAGTTCATTGTTTTGTTTTTGTAGCTTTAGTTTACAATTTTAATGTTAAGCGATTTAAAGTAAAACATCAGTATCCAAATTCTTCATTTTCGTAACAATATTGACAGATTTTACATGGACAGTGTTTTAAATCCCCCGAAAATCTCGTTATCATTTTACCCAAGACTATGTTAGCGTATGTATGTCTGTATGCAAGTTTGTCTGTGTAAATTTTTGTTTTTTTTAATGTAACATGAAATGTTTCAAATAATTGCTAGTCAACGATGCATTATAATCGGCACAGACAAATACTTTTTGAGCTTAAAGCCACTGCTCTTGATACTGCTCCTCCTCCGCTGGCACTGCCTGCACAATCTACTTCATGCTGCTTTCGTTGGAGTAATTTCGATGCCACACCACTAATGTGGTGAAAGTGGAAAGTAAAGGAAGTGGTTGGTTGCAGCATGCAAATCCAATTTTTTTTTTTGTTTTTTTTTTGTTGTAACAACAAATATCCTGTTGCCAACTAGACGAAACCAAAGTTAAAATACCAGCAACAACAACAACAATGAATGAAATAACAAATGTTTAGTTAGTCAAATACCAACGCAAATAATTTTCGTTTTCGTTTCACAGTTTTTGTTTTTATTGTCGGGTTGGTTGGCTGCCTACTTTTAAAAACTCATGTTTTTTTTTCGTTTTCGTTTTTATTTTTAATTTTTTGGATTTCTGTTGGATTTCTTCTGTTCTGTCGAATTTATTTATTTGTCTGCGTGCCAAAGCCAAAAGGATATAAAATTAAAGGACAGTACAGGGCAGGAGACAGAAAGGGAGAGAGCGACAGGGAGATACAAACTGTATATCATATTGGCCATGAGTCACGATGTAAAAAAGGCTTTATGGCTTATAGAGACCAAAAGGAAAGGGAGTGCGAACAAAATAATTTGGATGTGCTTATACTTTTCAATCGGAAGTGGGAAAAAAAAAATTCCGGACTCTGGCAAATCCAGTAAAATTATGAAGATTTTGTCAAAATATCGAGGCAAAATAGTAGTAGTCGCCGTAATGTAGTAGGTAGTGTGTTGGCTTATTAGACGTAAACCCAGGGTTCGAGCCCCAGGCCAGAGATCAAAACAAAATACAAAAAGTATGTCTTCGGCGACTTCCTCTCAGCAGATTTCTGACAAAAACTCTGAGAGTAAATAAAATTGCCATGCAAAGCTGCTCAAAAATCTGTCGTGCGGAGTCGACTTTAAACTGTAGGTCCCGCCGCTCATGTATAAAATTAACACACACAACATGAGTGGTGTGGGAAACTAGGTCGTAATCCTGTATGTATGTGTATCGAGGCAAAATAGCATAGAATTTCGCTTCTGTACATCTAGGCAGAGACGCAGCATATACTCAACAGAATTCGGGACCGCATATTACCGCAAATCCTGAGATATTCAAAGGAGTCCCTGTTTCTTTTACTAGTCCTTACCCTCGAGACTTAATGCCTGATTGAAAAACCTATCAGGATATGAATATACCGCCTTCCCATTTTCTGCATCCACTTCATTATAGAACGGTTCCAATGAGGCCATAGAAGCTTAGGGACTCTGCAACATCTCCTGCTCCACCATGAAAAGTCCGGCCTACGTCTAATTATCTGCAAAAGTGTCTTGCATCACCAAACTGGTGGCCTTCGCAGCACCTTCTCTTGACAGCTTATTTGCAGCCTCATTGCCTCATATAACGCATTACCCCGGAGTTCAAAGTGGTGACATAGGGCCTACCTGCGGATTAAAAAAAAGTTGGAGCTAACACGCAGTGCAGTCAGTGACTGGATGTCACTGTTCTAATTGCCTTTTAAATCCCAAAACCCAGTTCGCATTAGCTTAGGGGCTTAGCAACATCTCCTGCTGCACCATGAAAAGTTCAGCCTATGTCTGATCATCTACAAAAGTGTCTTGCATAACCAGACTGGTGGCCTTCGCAGCACTTTCTTTTCACGAACTGAAGTCAGTGACTGGATGTCACTGTTCTAATTGTATTTTTAAATTCCAAAACTGGGTTCTCTTCACCAGCATGTTTGAAATCTATTGTCTGAGTAGACGTGACGACCGCTCCTATGAGTTTACACTGCACCTGGTAAATTCCTCAACCACCGTATCAACATCCCAAAGAATCACAATGATTCAGAGATAATATTCTCAGATTCCCTTCCTAAAAAGTGTTCAATCCGTTCACCCAAAAATTTCAGACTTCCCTTTTTCACTAAGCTGGGTCGGATAGGGTCACCTCTTGACTAATCGTATCCCTTAGGGGGTATAGGAAGTGGCTGCAGTTGGCAATGGTGTCACCCTAGAGGAGCACGATCATTTTCATTCCTCTCCTAAACTTCATTAGTCTCTCTACAGCGAGAGGTAATTAAATAGATGTCACAATTATCCTGGCCATATTACTGCCTTCACCTTCAACTTCAGTCAGGTCAGGATTGCTGAAAATATTAAGCAGAGTTCGATTCAATTCAAGCCAAGCAAGCATACATATTACCACCTCTGTCGTAGTATGCAGAACAATCCATTTGTAGCTCGTGATTTTTAATAATCGTACCATCCGAACTCCTGGATGTCTACACCGACGGCTCCACAGTCGATAACGGCGTGGGCAGTGGAGTATACTCTGTGAAATTGGACCTGAACATCTCACTCCGGCTGCCGGACTACTACAGCGTGTTCCAGGCGGAAGTAATGGTCATCTACCAAGCCGCACAGTGGATCCTCGCCTATGGTGTTCGTATTCCTTTCACCCGTATCTCGATCTACTCCGATAGCCAGGCTGCGATAAAGTCTCTGTCGAACGTTGCGGATAATTCCAGGATCGTCAGAGAATGTCGCCGCTGCCTCAATCTCCTTTCTGGGCGCTTCGGCGTCAAACTTGTCTGGGTTCCCGGACACTGCGACATTCCGGGAAACTGCAGGGCCGATGAGCTGGCGCACTACTTCCGGAATCTTCCTCAATCAACTTGGGAATGCCACTTACCTCGCTCAAACTGGCCATTGCGCGGAAATTCTCCCGGGATGCCAAACGGTCCTGGATCCATCGCTAAGCTCACTTGGCCCACAATGGATAGAAGGCGTACCAATCAGCTACTTGGACTTGGCCGTAATATCATCTCGATCACAGTGGCCATGCTTACAGGTCACTGTGTTATGGGTAGTCACGCGGAAAGAATGCGACTCCCATTTAACGACTTCTGCCATGGATGTAGATCCGCCAAGGAGGAGGAGACTGTCATCCACTTCCTCTGCCAATGCCCATCCCTTGCGGGGTGCAGATATAGATTATTTGGCTTTCCAACCCTTGTCAGCTTGACGGAGCTATCGTCCATTGATATCAAGGACATAGCCTCGTTTATCAAACTTTCTGGCTGGTTTTGCAGCGTGGGGTAGTCGTGCTTTTTGAAAATGTGCAGCCCTTGCGCTGACCAACTTCCCCCTCCTTGGATCGGAGGTACTTGTTCGTTCACCTGTGGCATCACAACGGGCCGCTATGCGTGCTCAATTGAGCTTTTTGGCAAATTAAAGCTACCACGCTAACCTAACCTAACCTAATCTTATCGAGATATATCCAAAGTTCTTGAAACGGGGCCATGTTTATTTTTCACTTGTTGAGGAATAAAATTCTTCGTTAGAGGCTGCCTCATTGTGGCAGAGGTTAACTGGCACTGCTAGTAACCTACTGAGTTTAGTTTCTTCGGACATACTTTAGCCTATCTCTGGCCAGCTAACTTCCAACCTTCAGGATGTGGTCCGTATATGTACCTCCTATATATTGTAAAGCAAAAGCTCCTGCTTTCGTTGCCCTAGGTGATGAAAACCTCAAAGGGAGTTATGAACTGCCAGAAAAACGGTAACAGGTAGAACAGTAAAGGCCATAATGGGAGGAATGCCAAACAAAAATTTATGGGTGAACCTTTTAAAGTCCTCATACCTTTATGCCTAGAAAATTCGAACTATATTTCCTAAACTAAAGAGAGAGACTGTGAGAGAAGTTTCCCATTCAACTTGGAAGAATAAATCTTCAAAATCTAAACTAAAGAAAAATGCACAATTTTTTCGTGCACACTCCTTACTTAGCTGAAATGAAGTGTAGAGTAACTAAAGGTGTAGATTTTACTTGCAAAAATTAATGGCTAAAACAATATAACCAACAACAACAACAATAACAACCAGAACAACAACAATTTATTCTGTAACATCCATACAAATTCTATAATTTTGAAATTCTATAATAGTCACGTATTTTTAGATTCCATTTCTCTCTCTCCCTCTCTTTGTCTCTGTCCTTTTTTATTTTTTTGTTTTAAACATTGCAAACCAATTCATATTTAATTTTCCTGTAATTTTTGTTTTCGTTCTTCTTGTTTTTTAAAGAAAAATTTTTTTGGCTGCAACTATTTTAATGAATTTTTCGATTTAAAAATGACTCTTCTTTAATAAAGTTTTCCAAATTGTGTTTTTTCCATTGAAAAAAAAATAAATTTTTAATGGCAAAGCAATTACTTTTTCCCAGAAATTGTATTCACTTTGAATATTAAACCGAACAACAATACTTGAAAGTATTTAATTACGTTTGTTCAGTATTTAAAAACGTTTAAAATATAAGCTCGTAGATTGCAAATAAAATAAAAATAAATTTGACATCTCACAAGCATTCGATAAGGTTTGCCATGATGGTCTACTCAGCAAAATAACACGATTGCTCTCCGAGAATACACACAAACTTCTTAAAAGCTATTTAACTGAAGCTATTAAATTGAAGGACAATCTCTCTACAACAAAAAAGATCTCTTCAGGTGTCCCCCAGGGAAGCATACTAGGCCCTATTCTATATTTAATTTATACATCAGACATGCCCACAAATCCTAACACATACACATCAATATATGCAGACGACAACGCATTTATAAGCGCCAACACAACTGCAGTCGCACATATACGATTTGGAAAAATGGTTTGAAAAGTGGAGAATAAAGGTGAATCCGTCCAAGTGTGCTCATGTAACCTTCACACTCAGAAGACAAGACTGCCCACAAATAAAAATAAATAATATTGATGGCCCTGTTGAAAATCACTTCAAATACCTGGGAGTCCACTTAGACCGGCGTCTAACATGGTCCCGCCATATCGAGGCCAAATTAGCGGCCATTAAGCTGAAATCCGCTCAAATGCACTGGATTATTGGTCCTAATTCAACACTAGACTTTGAATACAAGGTTCTTTTATACAAATGCATTATAAAGCCAATATGGACCTACGGCATTCAGCTTTGGGGCAGTGCTTGCGCGTCTAACGTTTTGAAATTAAAAAGAACACAGTCCAAGCTTTTACGACAAATTGTCTGCGTTCCATGGTATATTCGTAACGACAATATCCATAGAGATCTCAACATTCCTACAATTCAGGAAGAAATTAAAAAAATCGCCATAAAATACGTCGGTAAACTAACTATTGACCCCAACGCATTGGCAAGGGACCCGCTTCAATTCGACGGCCATCAGAGGTTAAAACGAAGTGACACATTGAGCCTCGCTCGACGGCTGCACTGACCTTAACTTTTAATGTAGTATTATTATAAGATTTGAATACAATATATAGTTAACACGCAGGTGCTAACTATTAACCTTTAAAACTAGCTTTAAGATTTGAAAACTATTGTAAATTTCTTTAGGAAAGATTCAATAATAATAAAAAAAGTTTTAATTTAAAATTCTTTATTATTCGCACAATACTGTCTGCCACTGTTCACAACTTGTTGTAAACAACAACAATTGCTTTGTTTGTTATTTCTTTGTTTATACCCTTTGCATAAGCAATAACAATTACTAAAGAATTATTCGACAGATCTTTCTAACGGAGATCTTTTAACCACGATTACTATTTTCAAACGCACCGCGTCTTCACACAAGACTGACTGAACTTCACTAACTCACTCGCCTACTTTGCCTTGCGTTTTATATCGCAGGGTAAACAGTTTGATGAATGTTCTTCAATGCGAATGTTCGTGGCTTCGCCTTCTCGAAATGTCTATAAATGAAAACAACGTTGCTTCATAATTGTTTGTGTATTCTGTTTACATTTATTCTTGTAGTATTTGTTGTTGCATTTTTGTTTACTTGTTTACCAGTATATTTATGCTGGTATTTGTTGTTGTATTTTTGTTTATAATTTTAATGTTAAGCGATGTAAAAGCAAAACACCAGTATCTAGATTCTCCATTTTCGTCACAATATTAAAGACTATTTTTCATTTGAAATCCAAGCACTCTATACAAGTATTGTGGATGTAAAACCGAACAACAGTACTTGAAAGTATTAAATTACGTATCATACATACATAATTGGTCATTACAACCCTTCAGTCAGGATTACGATCTAGTTTCTCACACCACTTATGTTGTGTTTGTTAATTTTATACATGAGTGGTGGGACCTACAGTTTAAAGTCGACTCCGAACGACAGATTTCTGAGAAACTTCTCATGTCAATTGTATCTACTCTCAGAGTTTTTGCCAGAAATCTGCTGAGAGGAAGACGCCGAAGAAATACTTTTTGAATTTCATTTTGATGTCTGGCCTGGTGCTCGAACCCTAGCTTTACGTCTAATAAGCCAACACACTACCTACTAGACTACGGCGACTTACAATTAAATTACGTATCATAAGTATTAATTCTGCTCTGTAGCTGTCTATAAGCATAGTAGCAGCTCACCTTTAAGGAAATAATACCGCTCATGCTGCAACTCCTGCAGGAATCATTGACCACATGACCTAATTCGCATAAGGACCCAGAATGTAATGCTCACAACTATGCTATCCTGGATAGCATCCTGGATGGTTTCTATTTAGAGTAAGTCGCGTGAAAATAATTCTTTAAACACAATCAAATTGGATTTTGTGGAGAATCGCTCAGATTAAATGTGGAGAATCGCTCAGCACCTGTTATAATTGGAGAAGAGGTTCGATCTCCAGCTTGGCCTATATAACCCAACTGGTTTGTAATAAATGGCTACTTATATAAGTAAGTTGTAAACAATTCCTTCGACAACTCCATTTGGGGAGAATTTTTCTGGACCCCTGACTTTAACGAGCATGTAGCAAAGCAAACTCGTTTTTGCTTTGGACTTTGTGCTTAGAGTTTAACTTGTGTAGCAACTCTAACGCATACTTTCGATTTAAAATACTGCCTTTAATCTCTCAATTCAGTCTCCTGTCCGATCCTGTTGCTCTAATAAACTTCAGGTTGCTGAATGGGGTCAGTAACACGTGCCAGTACGAATATTTCCCAGGAATTTCAAATGAGTCCTACTGGTTTTCGAGTTCATGGTGTCTGGTAAAAAGGTTCTTTCTTGAGTCCATAGTGTCCGATAAGAAGGTTGGTTACTATCCCACGTATGACGCAAATTTCCTTCTCATTGTAATTACCCAAGGAAAGGATAAGATTGTGAAGTCGCCGTGGTCTAGTAGGTAGTGTGTTGGCTTATTAGACGAAAAGACAGGGTTCGAGCCCCAGGCCAGACATCAAACCAAAATACAAAAAGTATTTCTTCGGCGACTTCCTCTCAGCAGATTTCTGGCAAAAACTCTGAGAGTAAATAAAATTGCCATGAAAAGTTTCTCAAAAATCTGTCGTTCGGATTCGACTTTAAACTGTAGGTTCCCCCACTCATGTATAAAATTAACACACACAACATAAGTGGTGTGAGAAACTAGGTCGTAATCCTGACTGAAGGGTTGTAATGATCAATTACGTATGTATGTATGTAAGGATAAGATTGTTTGAAAAGCATTTCGTGTGGGAAAAGCTTTCAACTCTCTTCACTTTTTTTCTTATCGAGTATTTTCTATCAAAATTTCTCCTCAAACTCCATAGAAAGATACTGTCGCGATGGTGGAAGTTCCCCTTTTCACAAGCTCATCACCATATGACCACATATCCAGCGGCTGGGGATTCTCTATTGGAATTCTTCATTATCTGTTGTATGATTTAAGGCGACATTGATATGTGCTCATGGAATTCTTCTCCAGAGTTTTAATCCTGAATGTTGCACCATGTTTAGTAGGAGTATTTCTTAGTAAATTTTCATTGCAATGTGTGAAGTATCGCATGTCTTTCTCTCTCGTTCTCCTGCTCTCTTTACTGTCTTTATTCATTTGCTGTAACACCTAAAAGTATGCCTTAATAAAATTTCATAATTTTCAATAAAATTTAAATATTTTTTCTTTTCTTTTTTTATTGATAAAATTTGTGTGTTTGTTTGTTTTTTTAAATATTTCTCATAAATTTAATTAAATTTTAATAAAACTTTAATTGAAAATGAATAAAGCAAAATGGTTTTCTAACAACACATTTAATTGAATTATAAATTCTCTCTATCACTGCATATCTTTCTATCTCTTCTACGCTCCCTGTGTGATAGTTGTTGTCAGGCATAATAATAACAATAAATGTTTTAATATTTAATTTAATATCGTATTTATTTAATATTTATTTAATATTATTACAGCATACGGACACCATAGCACAACACAGAGCATTTAAAATTTTGTTTTGAAGTCACAACAAGTGTTCATAATAGTTTGAATCGGTTGTTCAATAATTTAAGTGTTTTTTTTCACAAAAACCTACAAAAAATCATTTTTAAAGCTTTTATTTCGTAATTAAATTGATTTGATTTGATTTGAATTGAATTGAATATGATTTAATTTATAAAAGCATACAAACATATGTATGTATGTTGCTTGTTCTTTCTTTTAATAATTTTAATTTAATTCGAAAATATTTACAAAATTTATTAACTTGTCTCCCAAGAGATTACACACACAGATTATTATGTGTTTCATTTGCTGGCTTATAGGTTTGTAAATATCAATCTGTTTTTTGCGGCATACTTTAAGGGTTATACAAGGAAAACAAATATTTTGCAGCATACTTTTAGGTTTCATTAGAAAGGAAAGGAATTTTAGAACATACTTTTCGATGTTTCGAAAAGAAAAGAGAATTTGTAAATAATATTGTAATAAAGTTATTTATGAAGTGTCTGAAATAATTGGTAGAATGAAAGAAAAAAAAGGAAAAATAAAGGGTTATCCACTCTTCGGTTTCAAAAGTAATGTTAAATAAAATACATGTAACGCTGTCTTACTTAAGTGGTCATTATAACCATTCAGTTGGGACTAGAACCTTGCTTCTCTCTGCAACCATGCTGTGTTTGCTAATCTTATATAAGAGTGGCTAAACCGCCTTAGTCTAGTAGGTAGTGTGTTGGCTTATTAGACGTAAAGCCCGGGTTCGTATCCCATGTCAGACATAAAAAACGGAATATAAAAAAAACATTTTTTTCGGCGCCTTCCCCTCAGCAGATTTTTGGCAAAACCTCTGACAGGTTTGCAAAGAAAAGTTTCTCAAAAATCTGTCGTTCGGAATCGACATTAAACTGTAGGTGCCGCCACTCATATATAAAATTAACGCACACGACATAAGTGGTGTGAGAAGCTAGGCCGTAATCCTGACTGAAGGGTTGTAATCGCCAATTATGTATTTATGGCGGGACCTGCAGTTTAAAGGCAATTCCCAACGACAGATTTTTGAGAAACATTTCTTTGCGAACTTTGCCAGAAATCTGCTGAGAGGAAGTCGCCGAAGAAATATTTTTTCATATTTCGTTTGGCTGGAGACGTCTGACCTGGGGTTTGAACCGTAGCCTTACGTCAAATAAGCGAAAACACTATCTATTAATCTGCGCGACTTCAGTCAGGAGATAGCTGGGAGGAAATCTTGAAAATCGCCTGCCTAATGATATGCTTTGGAAAGGCAAATTGCAGATGGAGGGCAATGAATTCCTGAAGAAATGAATTCAAGGTAGACACGTTCTCAATATGATAATAGACGTACAGTGATGCTCATAACATACAGTAGATGAGACAAACCGACATTGTAGTCTTAAATTTTGACTAAACTGGTCAGTTGATGGCTTTGCCCACCGATCATTGTCTTAGTTGTGGTGATGCGGAACTCTGTCTACTGATTCGCTTGATGTGATGTCAATGATGAACTAGATATGAGAGACAATGCCATGAAGTTACGAGTATTGTGTTGAATTTTAGCTAAAGCTATGGAGGATAATGAGGCACAATTTTGGACTCCTGTGGCTGACAACTTCTTACTTAACTGTTGCCCGGATAGCAGCAGCAAACACTACGATTGTGGAAAATACCTCACCACTGACTGAGTAATACGAGTAGTAGAAATCACACGTAGTAGGCAGTGTGTTGACTTATTATACGTGAGGCCTGGGTTCAAACATTTCTTCGGCGACTTCCTCTCATTAGATTTCTGGCAAAAACTCTGAGAGGAAAATAAAATTGCCATGAAAAGTTTCTCAAAAATTAAAAAATTTTAAACTGTAGGTCCCTGACACTCTACTTACTTACTTACTTAATTGACCATAACAACACGATTATCGGATTTCGGACTGCCGCAACACATCCTTCCAGGCGACTCTGCTTCTTGCGCGCCTACGCCAGTTGGTCACACCAATCGATAACAGGGTTTTCTAGATTTGGTCCTAGTAACGGATACAAGCTCTTCTTCTTCGACGACTTCCGCAGATCCCCGCAACAAATACTCGTCTCGCCGGAGCATCCTCCTCCATTCGAACGACATAGCCAAGCCAGCGCAGCCGCTGGGTTATAATACGCTGCACAACGTCTATGTCGTTAAGGAGCTCATGCAGCTCACTGTTGGATAGGATGCGGAAATCATCACCAACTCGCACTGGACCGAAGATCTTACATAGGACTTTTCTCTCAAATACTGTCAAGGTTGCTGCATCAGTGCTTAATAGAGTCCATGGTACCTGACACTCATGTTTAAAAATTAACACACACAACATGAGTGATGAGACAAGTTAGGTTTTAATCCTGACCAAAGGGTTGTAATGAGAAATTATGTATGTACGTGTAAGTGGAGCTAAATAATTTAAGTTAAACGCTGTAATACTGAAAAATTCTTACAACATTTGTGTGCTGCTCTGTAACTAATTAGAACAGCTTTAGGTCAGAACCAGAGGTCAGCAATGAGTATTCACAACGATGAGTAGATTCGAGTCATACTTATAATTTCTGATACTTATAGGCATTCATACTTATTTTAATGTCATACTCATACTACTCATATTCAAAGTTTGAAATACTCATGGTACTCATACTTAACAAAACTCATGAGATGTTATTGATTTCGACTCTCCATGACTCATCGTATACACGAATCACAAAATAAGTATGATTCGCGTACGAACACTACACAATACTCACAAGAAGGTTGTGTGTTTGCTCTGCTTGCTGTCTTTGTCTCTTTTTGTTTTTGAGTGTCTTTCCTCTTTCTTTGTAAATGCAACAACAACTAAGGCAGTAAATATTGATGAATGATTCGAATGACTCGAATCATTTACAAGTATAATTTGAGTATTTTTCTAAATTTATGAATCTGTATGAGTATGAGGCGTATGAATCAAACATTTTTCGAATGTTATGAGTTTGATGTCAACGTTGTACTCATACTCATTGCAACTTGTACTTATAAATCAATGTTGGGTGTACTGAGTACGAATGAATGAAGAGTAGTTGGATTTCAATATTGTTGACTCACTCATACTCAAAATTTCATGAGTACTTATGAGTAGCGAAAAAGCGATTCATTGCTGATCTCTGGTCAGAACCGATCTAGAGATCGTAAAGCAAATTTTTATTGATTCGTTGTTTGCTATACTTTGTTAAACTTACTGCGGTATTTTGACATTCTTTTTTCATTTACTTTTGTAACGCAGTGTTATTCAGTATTCGGTTAGTAAGTCGTCTACAAATTTCAATGGAATTTTAATTAATTTTGTTGGTTTTTTTCTGTGTGTGTGATTGTGTTTTTAAAGATGTTTGTTGTTGTGGCATTTAATTTAAATTGCAATTGTCTTAAGATTTCTATCAAAAATAACTGATTTTCAGACGCATACATACATGCATACACTGCGATATACACACATACACATACACATAGGAATCAATTAACAAAATAATTAATTTTTGTTTGCAATTAAATACGTATTCATGTATGCATATATTAATGCAAATATGTATACGTGTAGATGTGTGTAGGTTAAAGAATTTTTTTATGTCAACATCAATATGTGCATATGTACATACATAAGTATGTGTGTGTGTGTTACGTTTTGATGATCCTTTTCAATCTCAATTCATTAATAAACCGCACATTATCAAAACAAAACCGCAGATGTGTGTTAAACCGACGAGCACCACAAACTACATGGAAGAGGGTTTGGCGCATAAGTATGTGTGGCGGCTATACAAGCAGTAGGAGAGAATGAGTGTGTGTATATGAGAGCAAGAGGGAGAAAGAGAAATTGAAAACAAGTGGCTCTTTTTGAGGGAGTGCAACCAACAATGTATTGCATTTGTAAACTTAACACCCGCCATACGAAGACATTAAAGATTGAAAAAAAAAATATTTGTTATGTATGCGTGTGTATCTAAGCATGCATTTAAATGCTAAATTTATAGCAAAGTAGACAACAGCATAAGTTTGTTTAGATAATGACTGGGTGCGTGTATGCGTGTGTAATGACATGTAAATTAAGCAAGAATTTTCGGTTCATATTCCAAATGCAATATTTGCTTAACTGACTGCTTAAGTGACTGACTGTCTATACTCAACTGTGTTGTTGAGTGTTGATGTCTATACGTGTGGCTTAATAATAGAAACAGGAACCATCAAAAGCGCCTGTTTTTAGAGGTAAACGTTACGTATTGTTAGGTTAGATTAGATTAGAGGAGGTGTACATACTTGTCAATTAAGACAAGACCAGTACCTGGAGGTCGAATTGACCCAATTGACCGACGCTAACATTGTCTTGGGAGATTTTTGGCAGATTGCCATTGCCCATGTAAAATCCGTCAATATTGTTACGAAAATGAAATATCTAGACGTTGGCGTTTTGCGTTTACATCGTTTAACATTAAAATTATAAACAAAAGCTACAAAAACGAAAACAATGCAGTAAACAAAAACTGTTTACAAACTATCGTACTGCTTAATATAACAACAAACACCAGCATAAACAAGTAAACAAAAATACCACAACAAATGCCAGCATAACAAAAAAAAAAAAAAATAAGTAAACAAGTAAACAAAAATATACCAACAACACTACAAGAGTAAATGTAAACTGCGATGTTTACATTTATAGAGATTTCGAGAAGGCGAAGTCGCGAACATTCGCCTTTAAGAACATTCATCAGACTGTTTGCCATGCCATATAAAAGGCAAGGCAAAGCAGGCAAGTGAGTTAGTGAAGTTCAGTCAGTCTTGTGTGAAGACGCGGTGTGTTTGAAGAGAGTAGTCATGGTTTGAAGATCTCCGTTACAAAGATCTGTCGATTAATTGTCTAGTAATTGTTATTGAGGAATATCAAACAAAGCAAGTGTTGTTGTTTACATTAAGTTGTGAACAGTGGCACACAGAATTAAGCGAATAATAATGAATTTTAATTAAAACTAAAACACAAACTTATTTTTATTTTATTTGCAAACTACGAACTCATATTTTAAACGTTTTTGAAAGGTAAAAAACGTAACAGTATGAGTGGAAACACATGGGGATCTTCACGATGTCTGGTTTTTTTTATTTGGTTTCCATGTCAGCGAATGACTACAGTTGACTATTCCTAGCCAATTTTCCTGTAATACATAGGGCTGTGAACACGCCAAGTGATTATTAGTAGAACGAATCAAATTAAAGCCAAAGAATTTAAGAAAACATGTTCTGTTTATCACAAAACACAGCTGTCAAGAGGAGAGAGAGAGAGAGAGAGAGAAAGAAGAGACTTCGCAACTTTCTCTGGAAAAGCAGACTTGCCATCTTGAGATATCATGACTGTGCCTAGGCTAGTTATGCCGTCATAGATGATCGAGGGTTTTATGAGTTCAAAGGCACTTACATTGGTTCGAACGAGGTTACGTAGGCATTGCATTTTCAATTTGCTTCCATACGAATTGAATGACGTTGTCGAGCTTTTCTTCCCACTTAATTAAACACCCTTTCGTGGTTAAAAATCACTTCAAGACAACCACAATTGCATTAACAACAGCTCTCTCTCTCTCCCTGTCTCTCGCGCTCTTTATTACTGCTTTTGTAAGTGTAGCTTAGCATCGCTTCGTTTGTATAAATGCATGTAAATGTGTATGTATGTGAGTGTATGTATGCATATGTGTATTTAACAAGTAAATTTTATTGGTTGTTGTAATTTTCTAATCCCTTCTAATATTACGTGCCGGAGTTAAACAAATTCAAATCAATTCGACATACTTTGACAAAGAGGAAATGAAATGTAACGGAATCCACACACACACTTTTAATAATAATAATAACAGTTATTTCAACTACTGTCATATGCTATTTACTATTAATCTCGTTATTACTATTGTTGTCGTTGTTGTAAGAAATTATTGCAGTTGTCGCCCGTTATAGCTTTAGTAGCCGCAGTAATATTACTGCCTTGACTCTTAGACGAGACGCTGAGAGAGAACATTCTTGCACACATGCTGTTTGTAATGATGACTAGGAAACGAGATGACATTAATAGTGGCAATAACAAGGCTGATGATGGCTTATAAGCGACAACTGTTAACATCATGAGCTACAGCAGTCAAAACGATATTTAAGAAAACTTCATTTCAAATGACTAGCCTAGTCAAATTAGCATCAGCCTAGAAGCAAGGCAAAAAACTGAACAGAGCCTACTAATTTACCAGTATTTAGCTGCTTTAATAGTAATCCCACCAGAGAATCAAGGAAAATAAACGATAAAATTACAAAATTACAATAGCAAACCAACAGAAAGATTCTAGAAGTTGCTAAATCGAATGTAAATGAAACAAAAATAAAGCGAAAATTAATATAAGCAGGCAGGTTGTGGTAAAAATAGTGCCTGTATATTAAAATTTTGTTTCCAAATTGTAGTTTTTGAAACCACAGGAAACATTTTTTAAAATAGCATAAAACCTAATGTATTCGAAGTGACTGTGTTATCTGTTAGAAGAACATATTTGGAGGGCTGTGCCAGGCCAAACTATTTGTAGGAGCTTTGCTACTGTAGAGTAGTGGTGTAAGAATTACGGAATCGATTGAATATAAAGCCGTCTTGGTCTAGTAGGTAGTGTATTAGCTTATTACACGCGAGCCCGTGTTTCAAACTCCAGCTCAGGCGTTTCGAACAAGCGACTTCCTCTCAGCATTCTACTGGCATAAATCTGTCATTCAGAGTCGAAAAAAATAACAGGTCCTGCCACTCAACATTGATGGTGTGAGAAGCTAGGTTGTAATCCTGACTAAAGGATTATAATGACCAATTAAATAAGATTATTGTTTGTATAGTAGATTTTATGTTGGGATACCTACTATCTGCGATACTATCCCAGTGGTAGTAGTAGTAGCAGTAGCAGCAGTAGTAATGGCAGTAGTAATTGTAGTTGTATTAGTAGTAGTTGAAGTAGTAGTTGCTGTAGTAGTAGTAGTTGCAGTAGTATTTGTTGTAGTAGTATAGTAGTACTATAGTAGTAGAAGTAGCTATACTATAGTAGTAGGAGTAGTACCAGTATTAGTAGTAGTAGCTATTGTACTAGCAGTAGCAGCAGAAGTATTAGTAGTATTAGTAGAAGCTGTAGTAGTAGCAGTAGTAGTAGTGACAGTAGTAATTGTAGTTGTAGTAGTTGTAGTAGTAGTAGTTGCAGTAGTAGTTGCTGTAGTAGTATTATTAGTTGTTGTAGTAGTATAGTAGTACTATAGTAGTAGAAGTAGCTATAGCATAGTAGTAGGAGTAGTACCAGTAATAGTAGTAGCTGTGGTACTAGAAGTAGCAGCAGAAGTATTAGTAGTATTAGTAGAAGCTGTAGTAGCAGCAGTAGTATCATTAGTACCTCTAGTAGTAGCATTTGTAGTAGTAGTATAGTAGTACTATAGTAGTAGCAGTAGTTATAGTATAGAAGAAGAACAAGTACCAGTAGTAGCTGTAGTAGTAGCAGTAGTAGCTGTAGTAATAGCAGTAGCAGTAGTAGTAGCAGTAGTAGCTGTAGTAATAGTAGTAGCAGTAGTAGTAGCAGTAGTAGCTGTAGTAGTATGGACTTTAAACCAATGGATTCTAGAACCAGATTTTCAGCTAATATCAATTGGATCAGTGGGAAGTCATATAAGTTTCTATCGCACATTTTCTAGACTTTATCCGGAGTGACTGTGTTATTGGATCCATACGACATATTAATATAAAATGGCCCACATAATCATACGTACATATGCGTTAATAAAACAGCATGTGTCAGCTTATCTTACTACTACACTGCCACTCACAATAACTTCGTGGTTCACACCTATGCTTACACATGTAAATGCTGACCTTTGTACTCATGCTGCTACATAATGAACGCCACTATATTCATTGTCAAATCTCATCGCCACATGTCATCACTTTCATGCAAAGCTTTAGTTTCTACATGAGTACATAAATACTCGCGTGTTCATGTGTGTACTCGTATGTATAGGTGTGGATAAGCGAGTGTATGAGTATGTGTTGACATTCTTGGCTTAGAATTATTTGCCTACTTTTAGGGATTGCGGGAGGAGGGGGTAAATAAAACTAAAAAGCCACACAATTTGAAAATTAATTGACAAGAAACGCATCAGACATTAACGTTCGAATAGTAAAAGCAATAGCATTTGCTTGATTATGGCTGTTTGAGGTTAGCCGAGTGGCCGAATGTCGTTTATGGCTCAAGTAAATGCTTATGAAATTTTCGTGGTTAGCAGTGGAGTTTCAATTTAAAGTTTCGAGGTGAAAAATTATCGGAATTTGAATGCAGCATGCGGTCTAACAATTGACTTAAAATGGCCAACTTTTCTTGGATGCCAATCTCACTTTGTGGCATCAGTAGAGGGGGGCTTGATGAGGTTAGTAAAGTTCACATACTTCTTACGACAACTAGCAGCGACATAGGAGACCGCATGCCGAATAATGATTCCGAAACCATCTCAAACAAGTGGTCTGCCAAAGTCCTGATACATATTTTCCGGGTAATTGTGAATGCTATTGCAGCTCTCCTCGAATAAAGGGTCGCATAATACCTTTTTTTTGAAAATGCTTTAAAAAAAAACTACTGAGTATTTTCTCAAATTTCTTTTTTTATTTAAAAGTACAATCCTTCCGGTTAATAATGGAAAATAATTTCATTCAAATGGCTGCCTCGGCTGGCCATGCAGTAGCATACACGATCGGTCCAATTTTTAAGCACATTATCGATTGTGTGCAGCTGTATTTCACCAATGGCTTCACGAATATTGTCCTTTGAAGCATCAATTGTCTCTGGCTTGTCGGCGTAACACTTATCTTTGACGGCACCCCACAAATAATAGTCCAACGGTGTCAAATCGCAGCTCCGAGGTGGCCAAACGACATCAGCTCTGCGGCTGATAATGCGATCTTCAAAAACAGGGCGCAAAACACCGAGTGTAGCTTCGGCTGAGTAGCACGTAGCGCCGTCATGTTGAAACCAAATGTTGCCAATATCCTCTTCTTCAATTATTGTGAACAAAAAATCGTTCAACATGGCCCGATAACGATCGCCATTGGCTTTAACGGCCACTCCTTGCTCATTTTCGAAGAAAAATGGCCCAATTATGACTCTGGACCAAAATCCGTGACTCGTTTTGGGTGCGTCGGCTTGCAATCTATGTATGCGTGCGGGTTTTCTGTGCCCCAAATGCGACAATTTTGCTTGTTTACATACCCGCCAAGATCAAAATGAGCTGCATCTGAAAAGATGATTTATTTTTCCAAAATCGGCATCTTCCGGTGTAGGCTACTGCATGGCACCTTTAGAAGGTTCGACTCTGCAAGTCACTCTTCATCGAGTCATAAGCTCTGTGGAATATTATCAAAAAACAAAACTAAAGTTTATCTTTCCATACAAAGAAATTACAATAAAATATTATTCGGGTATTTTAATCAACATTGTATGAAAGAAAGGAGTGTCTACAAAAAAATTTTGGCATACACTTCTCTTTGTGAAAACTAAATTTTGCGGTAAAATTCTTTAAATTGTTAAAGGAAACAATGTTTACATTGCATAAATTATAAAAAATCTTGGTTGTGCAAGCTTGGAAGTTTTGGCAAATTTTTTTGTGGGCTCTTCTCACATAAAAAAATATGCAAATAGCTTAAAATTGATGTATGAATACATTTCTTAATCAATTTTTTTTTTGTTTATTTAAGTTTTGCAAGCTAAATCAACACATCAGACAGCATGAGTAAGCAAAAGTTATGCAAGAACGATTGAAAACAGTTCATGTGGCTGTGGGGGTTTGTTGCTCAAAATTAAATGGATTTGAAACAACAATTCAAACAATTCATTTAAAACAACAAAATTCAAATTCATTACGAAATTCATAACAAAAAAATGTTAATTTAAGCTTAAGACGAAAACAGCTGAAGCAGCAGAAGCTGAAGCATTACAATTTTAAAGTAAAGTCAAGTCAATAACCATCTCTGGAAATATTTTTAAAATTTAATTAAAAAAGTGAATAAGAAAATGTAGAGGAGGAAGAAGCAAAAAGCATACAAATTGTTGTTATGCTTGACTTGTTGTTGTTTTTTTTGACACTCACACAACCACAATCAAGCTATCGAAGTAATATTTATGAAATGTTGCAGACTTTCAGGGAAAAATATTTATTTTTTCATTTCATTTCATTTACTATTAATTATTCCACTTAGTTTTGTTTCAAATACTTTTTATATGTATTGGGTAGATGCATTAATTTTCATTGTATCTCTTTTTTTTCAAAAAAAAAAAATAAGCAGCCTTTGACAAGCTTGAATTAAATTTCTTTGGTTAGACTTAACGTTTCTTTCCTTCTCGGCATTCAGAAGGTATGTTCGTCTTACAAATTTTTTTTCCTATTTTTCTTTACCAATATTTCGTTATATCTTATTCGGTCTCAGGACCTCAATAAGCGAAATCTAGTTGGCTGTGTTCTTTAATTTATTTTCGGAAATCCAATGTTCTTCTACATGATGCCAGTGCTGCATCAATTGGTTTTCTCTCTCTTATTGAAAGATACTCGGTATCCGAAAACTTAACCAGAGGTCGTTATATAAGAACCTTGTGTCTGAGAACAAAACTTACGCTTGCAACGCTCCAGTAGCTATATCGAGCGAGATAGACGTACCCTAGAGCCTAGAGCTGCTGAGTAACATTAGCTGCTGAGTAGCATTAGCTGCTGAGTAGCATTAGCTGCTGAGTAGCATTAGCTGCTGAGTAGTATTAGCTGCTGAGTAGCATTAGCTGCTGAGTAGCATTAGCTGCTGAGTAGTATTAGCTGTTGAGTAGCATTAGCTAGTGAGTAACATTAGCTGCTGAGAGCATTAGCTAGTGAGTAACATTAGCTGCTGAATAACATTAGCTGCTGAGTAGCATTAGCTGCTGAGTAGCATTAGCTGCTGAGTAGCATTAGCTGCTGAGTAGCATTAGCTGCTGAGTAGCATTAGCTGCTGAGTAGCATTAGCTGCTGAGTAGCATTAGCTGCTGAGTAGCATTAGCTACTGAGTAGCATTAGCTACTGAGTAGTATTAGCTGCTGAGTAGCATTAGCTGCTGAGTAGCATTAGCTGCTGAGTAGCATTAGCTTCTGAGTAGCATTAGCTGCTGAGTAGCATTAGCTTCTGAGTAGCATTTGCTGCTGAGGAGCATTAGCTGCTGAGTAGCATTTGCTGCTGAGGAGCATTAGCTGCTGAGTAGCATTAGGTACTGAGTAGTATTAGCCGCTGAGTAGCATTAGCTGCTGAGTAGGATTAGTTGGTGAGTAGCATTAGCTGCTGAGTAGCATTAGTTGCTGAGTAGCATTAGCTGCTGAGTAACATTAGCTCCTGAGTAACATTAGCTCCTGAGTAGCATTAGCTGCTGAGTACCATTAGCTGCTGAGTAGAATTAGCCGCTGAGTAGCATTAGCTGCTGAGTAGAATTAGCCGCTGAGTAGAATTAGCCGCTGAGTAGCATTAGCTGCTGAGTAGCATTAGCTGCTGAGTAGCATTAGCTGCTGAGTAGCATTAGCTGCTAAGTAGCATTAGCTGCTAAGTAGCATTAGCTGCTGAGTAGCATTAGTTGCTGAGTAGCACTAGCTTCTGAGTAGCATTAGCTTCAAAGCTTTTGCAGTAAAAGCCCAGTTGCAAGAAATTGTTTCCAGCGGCAATGTATTTGTAGTATATATTGTACCCGTCATAATAAGAATTCATACCAATTTCTCTACTACCGTTGTTCTCTTTGACTCCTGCTGCAACTCACTTTCGAATACTCGAGCACAATGTATGAATAGGAGCCTTCCTCTGAGTGTTAGTCTCAGATAAAAAAAATTATATTATAACGCAGATGAATATTTGTATCCGGCATATCAAGTTGGGATTGGTTGTCTTTTCCAGGAAGTCTCACCATTTTAGGCATTCGCAGATCAAGACAGCATTGATAGTATTTGTAGTAGTAGTATAGTAGTACTATAGTAGTAGCAGTATTTATAGTATAGAAGAAGAACAAGTACCAGTAGTAGTTGTAGTAGTAGCTGTAGTAATAGCAGTAGCAGTAGTAGTAGCAGTAGTAGCTGTAGTAATAGCAGTAGCAGTAGTAGTAGCAGTAGTAGCTGTAGTAGTATGGACATTAAACCCATAGGATTCTAGAACCAGATTTTCAGCTGATATCAATTGGATCAGTGGGAAGTCATATAAGTTTCTATCGCACATTTTCTAGACTTTATCCGGAGAGTGTAGAAATTGATGTTTGAACATGGTTTTCTATTTGGGTACCATTTGAGTGGTATTGTATCGATTGACGACGTAGAGTTGATCATGTTTTTAAGCATTCAGAATCATAGTTCGACACAAAAGACCTTTGAGGGCAAATAGAGTCTGTTTTGAGCTGTCTACGGAGCACGACAACACTCAGACGATTTTGAAGAGTGTATTTATGTTACCATTACTTCTGTAATAACTTATGCGGCTGTAAGTCTCCCTTATAATGTAGAGCCAGTTTGTTGTCCTTCCCTAACAAAATATGCAAATTGCTTGCGTTTCATTTTTATTAATGTTTTCTTTCGTAAAAGATTTGTGAAGAAAAATTAAAATTAAAAATGAAGAAATACTTCAAGCACTACAGAGAAAACGAGCGAGATAAGCAGGACTGTCATGAATAATTTACCAACAGGCGGCTGCAATCAATAAAATGTTAATTTTTTTTATGTTCATGGAGTTGTAGTAGCTGTTGCTGTAGTCGTTGTTGTCGTTGACCTAAACTGCATGCATCTTAACCTGATCCAAAAAAAAGAAAAAAAGGAGTTAACAACATGCAAAAGCGGAAAAAGGATCTGCCTGTAGATTATTTTCTTAAGCCTCGTACAAAACTAATTAGTTTGACATCTCCAGCTCACTCACTTGTACTCACATTCGCACTCATTTAGCCTGTGTATCGCACTGGCATATCATGATGTTGACGATGACGATGACGAAGAAGTTGATGTTGTTGATGACTTTTTTAAGTTTCAAAGAATTTACAACTTTAACCGGCTACAAAATCATTTTCACACAGAATGTAGATTTTTTTGGTCTTCTTCTTAGAATTTGTTTTTGTTTTTATTTTTCTAGTTTAGTTCAGTTAAGTAATGAATGACTGGCAAAGCAAATTAAGTCAATGACCTCTGTTGACCTGTTACACACACACACAGAGAGAACCAACAACTGTGCTGGTTGGATTATAATGAAGATGATGAAGCTTCTAAGCTGAAAAACATTTTGTAACTTTTATTATAATAGTTGGTCTCTCTCTCTTTAACTCCCTCTCTTTCTCTCTGTTGTCCTTTATTTATTTTGTTATTGCTGTTGCTGCTTTTTAGCATTTTTTTCTCTCTTGTTTATTTGCTATTTATGTATGTTGCGTTGAATGGGTAGCTGTATGTATGTTGGTGTTTCATATCCTTTTTTCCAGCAGGATTATTTTAGTAGATTTAGACATTTACAACCGAGATTTCTTTCTTCTTTTTAGTAGTAGTTTTTACCCCTAAACATTAATCTGATGCGTAACTGGTGGCTGTTAGACAGCGTAAATGTTCAAAAGGCCTTAAAGGCCATTATAGGCAACATTAAAATTAACCTGCAATGGAATCTGAATGATTAGTAACCCACACGAAGGCATTTTATGGCTCCCGGAAGAGATTTCTTTTCTGAAGACCGCAAAACGATGGACACAATTGATCATTACAACCCTTTTTTTAGGATTACAACCTAGCTTCTCAAAGCACTCCTGTTATGTTTGTTAGCTACTGTTACTGCCTGCTACTACTGCTACTGATACTCCTATTACTTCTATTACTACTGCTACTACTACTGCTACTAGTACTACTGCTACTATTACTACTACTACCACTACTACTACTACTACTGCTACTACTACTACTACTACTTCTACTACTACTGCTACTAGTACTACTGCTACTACTACTATTACTGCTACTACTACTGATACTACTACTGCTACTGATAATCCTGTTGCTTCTATTACTACTGCTACTACTACTGCTACTAGTACTACTGCTACTGATACTCCTATTGCTTCTATTACTACTGCTAGTACTACTACTACTAGTACTACTGCTACTACTACTATTACTGCTACTACTACTGCTACTACTACTGCTACTACTACTACTACTACTACTGCTACTACTGCTACTGCTAATACTACTGCTACTACTACTACTATTACCACTACTACTACTACTACTACTACTACCGCTACTACTAATACTAATACTACTTCTACTACTACTGCTACTACTAATACTACTACTACTTCTACTACTACTGCTACTAGTACTACTGCTACTACTACTATTACTGCACCTACTACTGCCACTACTACTGCTACTACTACTACTACCACTACTGCTACTACTGCTACTGCTAATATTACTACTGCTACTACTACCACAGGGATAGTATCGCTGATAGTAGATATCCCAATAGGAAATCTACTATACAACCATTTATCTCACTTAATTAGTCATTACAACCCTTTAGTCAAGATTACAAACAAGCTTCTCACACCACCCCTGATGTTTAAAGTTGAGAAAACTTTGAGAAACTTTTCATGGCAATTTTTATTTACTCTCAGCGTTTTTGCCAGAAATCTGTATTTTATTTTTTTGTATTTTATTTTGATGTCTGGCCTAGGGCTCAAACCCTGGCTTTACGTCTCATAAGCCAACACACTACCTACTGGACTACGGCGACTACTATTGCATTGAGATTGGTCATGTCTAATAAGCCAACTACCTACTAGACGCCGGCGATTAAGGGTTCTCTTATGCGCATGAAATTTCCATATTAAACTACGTAACACATACAGTGGGCCAATTAAGAGCAACTAAGGAATGATTGACTTACTATTGCTGGCTTAAAAAACAAAAAAACTTTGTATGTCTTCATGGATGCAACTGAAGCGTAAAACAAAATGTACGTTGAAGCTACAAAGCCTTGCAACAAAATTTAAAAAATTGTCGCTTAAGACATTATTCCCTCCATACAAAACATGTTTCTTTTTTTTCTGTTTTGTTAATAAAAACGGCAGCAAAACAAATAAAACGGAATATAAATGAAGAGAAAGTAAGAAAAAAAATATATTTAATGGCCAACTTACATCATAAAATAACGTTAAACATACACGCACACAGACACACTCATACATACATATTGTATACACCCATACTTTATATAACAGTTGTAAACAATACATTAAAACTCTTTATGTAATAAAGAAACAGTTATTTTGTACAGTTATCCATTGTGTATGTATGTATGTGTGTATGTGCGTATATTTAACTTACTATCATTCGTGTCACTCGTTTCATAGCGAGAATAGAATGTCAGAGTAGAGCTCATACAAAAAGAGTAAGCATGGCAGGCAGACAAACAAGACAGACGAACATGGTTACATGAGTGGTATTCAACAAATATTAATGCGTTCTTTGTTGTTGTATTTCTTGTTCTTGTAGCTGTTGTTGTTGTTGTTGATTTTTTATATGGATTTCATATATATATTGTAAAGCATTAGACAAATATTAATCATTTATAAGATAAGGATTACCAGGACATACATACAAACACACATACATGCGTACATGCATATATGCATGCATACATGTATAGATGCATACATACATTCATGTATATTATTGTATAAGTATAGCAAGCTATTTACATATTTTTTTTATGTGTATGTAAATTATATGTATGTATGTGTATGTGTATGTGTATGTGTGTGTGTGCTAAAATATTTGGTCCAGTTTAAGCCTTAAAAAATGTTAAGGATTTTAGAAAACAAAAAAAAAAATTATAAAAAAATATGAAGTTAGTCGTAGAAAACTAGTCTTTATTTATTTATTATTTTAGATTTAGGAGAAGGAACCCCAAGTGCAATAAATGCTAAGTTTTAACTGGGCTGTATTGTATGCAGAAATCGCCGTAGTCTAGTAGATAATGTGTTGGCTTATAAGACATGAGGCCACGGTTCTCCAACAAAATGAAATTTGAAAAATAAAATATTTCCTCTCCACAGATTTCTGGCAAAAACTCTCTGAGAGAAAATAAAAATTGCCATGAAAAAGTTTCTCAAAAATCTAACGTTCGGAATCGACTTTAAACTGTAGGTCCCACCACTCATGTATAAAACTAACACACATAACACAAGTGGTGTGAGAAACTAGGTCGTAACCCTGACTGAAGGGTTGTAAAGACCAATTATGTATGTATGTATGTATTATATGCAGAAATCGCCGTAGTGTAGAAAGTATTGTGTTGCTTTATTAGACATGAAGCCACAGTTTAAACCCCAGGTCAGACATCTCCAACAAAAACGAAATGTGAAAAAAATATTTCCTCGGCTACTTCCTCTCAACAGATTTCTGGCAAAAACTCTCTGAGAGAAAATAAAAATTGCCATGAAAAAGTTTCTCAAAAATCTAACGTTCGGAATCGACTTTAAGCTGTAGTTTCCGCCGCTAATGTATAAAATTAACACACATAACACAAGTGGTGTGAGAAGCTAGGTTGTAATCCGGACTGAAGGATTATGGTTCATATAGTTGTTGTGTTTGACTTTATTGTTGTTTTATAGAGATACTCTAGCTTCGCCTATTTAGGGTTTCCCTATAACGTCTTCCTCTTTCCTGGTACTCAGCTGCACCAGAGAATGTTGTACGGTGTTAGTAAGAATAACTCCTTACATAGTACCTAATAAGCACCACGTGTTTCCTCTGAAATACATTAACGATGCACAGGTTTCAAGTACGTACATATGTATTCTGGTGATTTGATTCCCTTATAACAGAACCTATATATTGGACAGCAAGCGATTCCCACCCTGCATATACACTCAGCCACAAAAGTATAAATACGGATAACAAATTTCAGAAATTTTTTAACGAATCCGTTTTCATAGAAAATATTTATAATTGTCAGACATCTTTCTTCGATTTTAAGGCGGTCTTTTGCACTGGTTCAGAAATTTGTGAAATTTTTTAATCGGATGTATACTTTTGTGGGCCTGTGCAGGGCCACAATTCAGTTCAATTTCTGAAATTTTTTAACCAATGCAAACGCCCGTCTTAACATCAAGGAAACTAAAGGGTGTTTTTTACAGAGGTATAGAACTTTAAGTTGGCATTACTTTTCAAGATGGCGACCGATTTAACAGCTGTCAAGTGATTTATTCTCCGTTTGGTTTGGCAATTCATCATGAATAGACTCACGCCTGAACAACGTTTGCAAATAGTGCAATTTAATTTCGAAAATAATGGTTCTGTGCGGAAAACGTATCGCGCACTACGTCCATTTTATCGTCGACAAAATCGTCCACCAGAGCAGTTAATTCGATTAACCATGGAACGTTTTCTTACCACGTTTACTCTTATTGATAATTCGCATCCCCTCGCATCGCTGTACGGTGCGTACAGAAGAAGCTATTGCTGCTGTAGAGCGTAGCATTGAGGAAGACCCAAATGAGTCCATCCGCCATCGAGCACAGGAATTGAATCTGTGTCCATCCACTTTGTGAAAGATTTTGCGGAAGGATCTTGGTTTGCGTGCTTACAAAATCCAACTCGTGCAAGATTTGAAGCCAAACTATCATCAAGTAAAGCGTACATTCGTCGAATGGGCCCAAAACGAGATTACCGTTGTTCCCGATTTTCATAAGCGATTTTTGTTTAGCGATGAAGCGCACTTCTGGTTGAATGGCTACGTCAACAAACAAAACTGCCGCATTTGGAGTGAAGGTAATCCTCAAGTGTATGTGGAAACACCGTTACATGCAGAAAAACTGACTGTTTGGTGCGCTTTATGGGCTGGTGGAATCATTGGTCCGTACTTTTTCAAAAACGATGGTGGCCAGAACGTTACAGTCAATGGTGATCGGTATAGAGCCATGATTACTAACTTTTTCATTCCTGAATTGAATAACCATGATGTCCAGGAGATGTGGTTTCAACAAGACGGCACAACATGTCACACAGCTCGTGCCACAATAGATTTATTGAAAGACACGTTTGGTGACCGGCTAATTTCACGTTTTGGACCTGTGAATTGGCCTCCAAGATCTTGTGATTTAACACCGCTAGACTACTTTCTGTGGGGCTATGTAAAGTCATTGGTCTATGCGGTAAAGCCACAAACGCTTGACCATTTGGAAGACAACATTCGCCGTATTATTGCCGATATACGGCCACAAATGTTGGAAAAAGTCATCGAAAATTGGACGTCCAGATTGGACTACATCCGCGCCAGCCGTGGCGGTCATATGCCAGAAATCATATTTAAAATGTAATGCCACAAGATTATCTTTCGGATAAATAAAATTCATGTCAATCGAATAATCCATCGGTGTTTTATTGCAACTTAAAGTTCTATACCTTTATAAAAACACCCTTTATAAGGATTTTCAACGAAAACGGATTGAATTTCAGAAATTTTTTAATCGTATATATACTTTAGTAACAGTGTGTATGTTGCTTAAGTCCATAATGCTCAGCCAAAAAGGAGATTACTATCCTGAAGCCCCCCCCTGGCTAATTGAACTTTTTTTGCCTCCTTCCGCGAATTCGTGACAATTAGAATTCGCTTATGATCTGGAATCCGCCGAGTGTGATTCTATTTTCCCTGCCTAGTTGATTTACCTTGTACAGGCAGTACCATTTAATCTGTAGTTAATCTCATAGAAGAGAAATTCTCCTATGGCGACCTAACTGCCAGATGGTAATGCTTTCTGTACGTCCAGATCAAGTAGAATTGAATGTATACGTCGATGGTATAAAATTCTGTTTATAAAATACCCGCGATTACCGATTATATTATGTTCAGGAGCTCGAACATGTCTTCTCCTGTACCACCACCACTCTATGTCCTCTGCTAGAACAGTAGTTCTCCAATTGCTCAGTCTCTTTGCAAGTTTGCTAAGCTCATTATAGAATTGGCTGTGTTTGTTAAGGAGGTAGCAGCCAGCAACTCGATCTAGCCGGTCATTATATTCTGTCTGATGAATTCTTCGCCAAACCTTCTTCTCACCATAGTGCTAAGCCTATGAACTTCACTACCATATGCAAAACGGAGCCATCAGCTTCGATGTACGATAGGTTTTCACATCTTCAGTCGCGATAACACCCATCAGCCCCTGTATCTTATCCAACGTCCACTGAACTGTTTCAAACGGACGACCCAAACAATGGCCACATTCTTCTCTTATGGCATTTGCTTTTATGGCTTAAATGTTGCCTTTTGCCCCTTTTTTGTGTTCTTTTCTGATATAAAAAATGCAGTTTTGTAATCAACAAAACCTGGCTGCATTTAGCAGAAATAATATGCGCCTTCAAAGAAGAAGAAGAAGATAAACGAAGTATCTGTGTTTGGCACGATCTTAAGGAAATAACTCAAGACAGGAAAACTAACATGACATGACTTATTAGTATCGAATAAATACGTACATAATTGGTCGTTACAACCCTTCAGTCGGGATTATGGACCTATGAATGCTTGCAAGTAATTCTGATACCCTTTGGGTAACCTTCCCCTCTTACATACGTGCTTTATTTATTCTAATCTTTCTTGTGGACCATCGTTATGAATTAGAATATCCGTTTAAAGGACTAAAGAATGAATAAAATTTTTGCATAGTCCTGTGACTGCTTTTCTTAATAAATTTTTCCAGAACTTCTTGCGATTTGTCTTGCCTTGTCTGTCCCTGTACCTACTCCTTATCAGAGGGGGTAATATATGATCGCATTTAAATTATGGCCACAATTCATAGATATGAATGAGAAAATAAATCCTTAAAAAGAAATCCTTTTTTAAAGAAATTTTCTTTCTTTCTTTCATTCTTTCTGTCGTTTTCAAAAGTTGCGTTTAAAGGCCTTTGGCTGACGTTTATTATTGTTTTTAAAGTTTAAGGCTGTTTTTTCTTATGTTTTCTTTACACTTTTTTAAGGTTTAAAACGAGAAAAAATATGGCTTTTTTTCTCCCCCCGCAATTTTTCATTTTCCATAAGCAAATAATGTAAAGTTTTGTGCGGAAGGTGGAGGGTGCTGCAAAAAAACTAGAAAAATTCTACGAGAATATTTACATGTTTTTATGGACCTCAGGTTATGAAAAAACTATTATTTTCCATTTCTTTTCTTTTTCCAACTATTTCTTCATACTCTTCATGCTCTTCTTACTGTTTCTGAATAGATTTTCTTTCTTGCAAAATGTTATACGAGGGGTTTACAAAATTACTCGCAGTAGTCTCATTGTGTTGTCTGGCAAAGCCTCTCATGCTAGGCATTGTGACGAATCTGGGAAAATGATAATGAGAAGAATTACAAGGTACATGTTTATACCTCAAAACCTTACAAAGATCGGATCTGATTTGATCCAAATTTTTATCGAATTTCACGAGACTATGCCCTCAACACTGGTTCACTGTCAATGAAAATGACACATGAATCTGCACTCGGAAAAGGGAGAGCTGTCACGGCATTAACAGACCTTGTATCAGTAATTATCTCCGGCTAAACTGTTGTCGTTATAAGTTATCGTCGAGATATCTTTCGGAAACGTGCGAAAAAATAATTGAAAATGATCGATTCCTGCAGCTAATCAAAGTCGTCATAGTCTAGTAGGTAGACGGAAGGCTACGGTTCAATCCCCAGCTCAGACATCTTCAACAAAACGAAATACGGAAAAAATGCTTCTTTGGGCGACTTCCTCTCAGCAGATTTCTTGCAAAATTGCCATGAAAAGTTTGACTTTAAACTGTAGGTCTCGCCGCTCATGTTTAAAATTAGCACATGCAACATAGGTCGTAATCCCGGCTGAAGGGTTGTAATGACCACTTATGTATGTAAACTATTCATATCCAATTTATAATGGGGCCTGAGATCCTCACGAAAAATGTTAGTACCGGTGCTACCATCTAGTTTCCATCCAACAGTAGAATTACACGAGAAATTTCACGAGTGCCCTCAACCCTGGTTCATTGTCAACGAGAATGACATAAGAATCTGCATTTGAAGAAGCGTGGGGGCTTCACATCAAGACACTTTATATCAGTAAATATCTTCCGCTTAGCTACTGCCATCCAGTTTATAATGAAGCTTCAGTCTGAGATCTTTACGAAAGATTTTAGAACCAGTGCTACAATCCTCAACACTGGTTCACTGTTTACGAAAATAACACAAGAATCTGCATTTGAAGTAGAGAGGACTGTCACGGCATCAAGAGACTTTCTATCAATAAATATATCAGGCCGTATATAGTTATAAGTCTTCGTAGTCCAGTACGTAATGTGTTGGCTTATTAGACGTGAGGGCACGGCATCATTTTATACCTAACGTGACGTTTGTACGGGAACACCCAGTTTTTTGCTTCGGCTTACATCTGGGGTTCATACTTACGGGACATGGCACCTTTAATGTATTTTTGCATGCTAGGGGCCTGGCTGATACAGCTGACTGTCGGTGTGGGATGGGGACTGATGACTGGAAGCATGTACTGACAACATGCTCAGACTGTAATGACATTAGAGATTTAGATAGTACGGGTATTACCTATACTCGGGGGGTGCGGGATTTCAGTAGGGCCTTAGAAGACGTTCGGACAATTGGGTGGTTGGGCGTTTTCGCCAATGAAGTTTTTAGGAGAAGAAGAACAGGACGTTAGTGGAGGTTTTCCCCTTCACTTCATTCGCCAGTGGTTTCCTGATCTTGACGCTTTTTGTGCCCTTTGTCCAGTGTTACTGTCGCCGTAAATAGTTTTTCCTCTGGTAGTTGGTTGCCGTTTCTTTTTGTTTGCTTTATTAGTTTTGTTTCTGGTGCTTCTCTAAAGCTGGGACGTTGTCGTTCAAAGGGTCACCAGTCCCGAACTGTTTGGAGTTCAACTGGTAGCAGACTGGACTGCGAACATCGACCGGAGGCTTAATTCTGGCACCACGGGTGTCGGGAGCCCCAGAGACTTGTCTCTGCCCGGCAATGGTGCCCTACACGAAGCAAGATCACACAAGCCCGAGGTAAACACAGCCTTTGGAAGACATAAGACAAGTGGAGTCAAACAGAGAATATTGTTACGTTTTTACCTTTTTAAAAACGTTTAAATATTAGTTCGTTAATTGCAAACAAAGTAAAAACAAATGTGTTTAATTTTCTTATTATTCTTTACACTACTTTTGTGTGCCACCGTATACAATTTAACGATACAACAATAACAATCTGTTTATTCACTTTACTAGTTCTTATCACACAACTATTCGCTTTACAACCACGACTTATTTTGTTCACACGCAACTTCACACAAGGCTGACTGAATTCTTACTGACTGCTACCTGCTTTGTCCAGCCCTTTTATAGTCCGACACAACCAGTCTAACGAACATTCTTGAAGTGGAAGGTTCGTGATCTCGCCTTCTCGAGAGCTCTATTGCTAATACATTGTTGTTTGTGTACTTTGCTTATGTTGCCTATCCCTTTTTCTCACATATTTGTCGTAGCTGGTTTTCATTTCATGTTGTTGTTTGTACCAGGCGCAACCAGGTTCGTCGTACATATGTGTGTGCAGCTTTAGATAATCAATACGTTCATTGTATTCTTAGTGTTATTGTGTATTTGTATCGTGTGGCTTTTGTTTATCGTTTTTGTTGTTAAACGATATTAGGTCGTTTCGATTTGCGTAACAATATAATTAAGGATGCCGGCGATACTCGCAGAGGCAATCCATGGAGTCTTATTCAAAATCTGTACTTCAAGCTGTTACCTAAGCTTAGGTCAGGGTAAGCCATGTAATCATAAGGAACAAATGAGAACTCCACTTGTCTCAGGCAGAGAATAGTATCATGGATGCGGGAGATACTCAAAGAGACTACCCATACGGCAATTTGTTATCCAAGCCTAGGTCAAATTAAGCCATTAAATTATGTGGCAACCCTCGTATATTATTTTTTTTCTGTTTAGAAATTGTTCCTTATTTTTCTCTTTCTTCGTCCGTGTCTGTCTTTAAGCAATAAAACTGAAATTAGACGAACGTTTCACAATGTATGATACTCATGCCTCACACACACACACTCTGGTACACATAAACACCTGCCCTATGGTGATGCATGCATCACTTAAAAATTTATGCATATGGTTACACAACATTCAACCTAGAAAAAAAGGAAAAAACTAAAAAAGAAATAAATGAAGAGACTGTGGCAAGTAAAAACGAGAGAGAGAAACGAAGCCTGCCAAGAAGAGAGCAACAAAACCGTTCAAGAAATTTAGTGTTGCAGGTTCTTTGGCTACTTAAGTTTTGAAGATGTCACTTGAAAATTATGAAATTGCACTGGCAGAGACAGGGGCTATTGCCCCCAGATAACATATACGACAGTTCGTAGGCATTCGTGTTTGGCTCATGCAAACCAAAAAAAATTTTGATGCTCCAAGCATGGCAATGAAAGCGGAAAGGTTGTTAAGCTTTTGAGTAAAAAAAGAGGAAGTATTTGCTGTTCAATTAAAGAAATTAAATTCAATAAATTTTCGAGTTTAAATGCCTATTTCCACAACTGAAGAATGTTCAATTTGATTATGGCTTTACAAAAGGAATAGAAAATTATAAACAAAACAATGTAGTAAACAAACCTGTTTACAAATTATCGTAGTGCTTAATATAACAACAAACACCAGCATAAAAATGGTAAACAAGTAAACAAAAATACAACAACAACACTACAAGAATAAATGAAAACGATGATGTTTACATTGAATGTTAGATTTCGAGAAGGCGAAGTCATGAACTTTCGCCTTCAAGAACATTCATCAGACTATCTACTCCGCCATATAAAAGCGAAGGCAAAACAGGCCATTGGGTGAGTGAAGTTCAGTCAGTCTTGTGTGAAGACGCGGTGTGTTTTGAAGAGAGTAATCGTGATTTGAAGTCGCCGTAGTTTATTAGATAGTGTGTTGGCTTATTAGACGTAAAGCCAGGGTTCAAACTCCAGGCCAGACATCAAAACAAAATATAAAAACTATTTCTGCGGCGACTTTCTCTCAGCCGATTTCTGCCAAAAAAATCTGAAAGCAAAACAAAATTGCCATGAAAAGTTTCTCCAAAAATCTGTAATTTGGAGTCGACTTTAAACTGTAGGTCTCGCCACTCATGTATAAAATTAACACATACAACATAAGTGGTGTGTGGTCGTAATCCTGCTTGAAGAGTTGTATTGATCAATTATGTATTGTTACGATTTTACCTTTTTAAAAACGTTAAAATATGAGTTCGTTAATAGCAAACCAAGTAAAAACAAATATGTGTTTAGTTTTTCTTAAACTCTCTTTATTCTTTACACTACTTTTGTGTGCCACCGTATGAGACTTAATGATACAACAATAATTTGCTTGTACTCTATACTATTTCACACTTCTGTCCGCAACTGTTCGTTAGATCTTCTCTGCTTACAACCTTTTTTGCAAGCAATACCACTTGTACGTTCAAACCTCAACGCGGCTTCACACAAGGCTGACTGAATTATAACTGACTGCTGCCTGCTTTGTCCAGCCCTTTTATAGTACGACACAAACAGTCTAACGAACATTCTTGAAGTGGAAGGTTTGTGTTCTCGCCTTCTCGAGAACTCTATTGTTAGTACATTATTGTTTGTGTACTTTGCTTACGTTGTCTATCCCTTTTTGGCACATACATGTTGTTGTTGGTACCAGGCGCAACCAGGTTCGTTGTACATATGTGTGTGTGCAGCTTTAGATAATCAACACGTTCATTGTATTCTTAGTGTTAGTGTGTATTTGTATCGTGTGGCTTTTGTTTATCATTTTTGTTGTTAAACGATATTAGGTCGTTTCGATTTATGTAACAGTATGCATGTATGATATTGACGTGAACGCTAAAGAGCGTTTCGAGCTGGCAAAAATGATTTGAAGACCATAAACGAGAACAAGATGAGCTTGAACAATCGTTAGGTGTGACTTAAGCCGACATTTCAAAGCTTTTTAAGACGGAATAATGGATTCAAAAGCAAAGAAACTGGGTGTCACATGAACTGAAATGCTGTTTGATTGCCTTAAAACGGAATTATTTCTGTATCGTATTATTACTGGTGACGAAATATGGATTTATTACGCCAACCCCAAATGCAAGAAACCATATGTGAAGCTCAAGCAACGAGTACAAACTATGGCCGAGCAACATTTTAAATGCTTCAAGCTAAGGTCCATATGAACTGCTTAAATCGGACCCGAATATTATGGTAGATCTGTACACACATAATTGGCTTACAACATAATTTCTCACGCCACTTATATTGTTGTCTAGTAAAAGTTCAGTCAGTCTTGTGTGAAGACGCGGTGTGTTTGAAGAGAGTGGTTTTAAGATCTCCGCTACAAAGATCTGTCGAACAACTGACTAGTAATTGTTATTGTTTCTGCAAAAGAGAGCAAAGAGGAATAACAAGAAAAAGCAATTGTTGTTGTTTACAACAAGTTGTGAACAGCGACACACAGAATTGTGCGAACAATAACGGATTTTAATTAAAAGTAAACACAAATTTGTTTTTATTTTATTTGCAATCTACGAGCTCATATTTTAAACGTTTTTAAAAGCTGAAAACGTAACAATACGTTGAGCAGGCTCTAGTAAAATACAGTGCATCGAGTGATTTAAGCATTAAAAAATTATGATATTGACGTGAACGGCAAAGAGTGTTCTGGGCACACAAAAAAAGGTTTGAAGACCATAAATTGGAAAAAGTGATACGCGATCAAGATTCTTGTCCCGAAAAGCTTAAGAAGAGCATGTCTAATCGCTAGGCAATGACTTAAGTCGCCATTTCGCAGCATTAAAAGGCGTCATGCTGGATTCAAAAGCAAAGATACTGGGTGGCACATGAACTAAAGCCTAGAAAAGTTGAAATGTGATTTTACGTGAACTGCCGTGAAGTCGCCGTAGTCTAGTAGGTAGTGTGTTGGCTTATTAGACGTAAAGACAGGGTTCGAGCCCCTGGCCAGACATCAAAACGAAATACAAAAAGTATTCCTTCGGCGACTTCCTCTCAGCAGATTTCTGGCAAAAACTTTGAGAGGAAAATAAAATTGCCATTAAAGGTTTTTCAAAAATCTTAAAATGGAATCAATTCTGCATCGCATTATCACTGGCGGCGAAATATGAATTTTTCACGGCAATCCCAAGTTTAGGAAACCATATGTGAAGCTCAAACAACGAGTACAAGCTATAGCCAGGTAGAATACTAATTGCTCCGAGCTAATGTATGTGGTCGTATCTGAAGTGTATGATCCAAATCATCTGCTAAAACCGAGCCTGAATATTACGAGAGATCTGTACATACATAATCGGTCAATTACAACCCTTCAGTCAGGATTACAACCTAATCCTTATGGTTGTGTGTGTTAATTTTTATACATGAGTGGCGGGACCTACAGTTTAAACTTGACTCCGAACGACAGATTGTGTTTGAGAAACTTTTTCATGGCAATTTTTATTTTCTCTCAGAGAGTTTTTGCCAGAAATCTGTTGGGAGGAAGTCGTCGAAGAAATATTTTTCCATATTTCGTTATGTTCTAGAAGTCTGACCTGGAGTTTGAACCCTGGTCTTACGTCTAATAAGCCTACACACTATTTGTTAGACTACGGCTGACGGACGTCGTACGATAATCGTAGAAAGACAACAGAACGGTAACGAATATGACGTTTGGCCTCCTGAAGTAATATTTGATCGGTGGTTGGGGAAAAATCTCAGCATCAGACGGTGGGGTAACTTTCGTGGGCGAAGAGTAAGTAAGTAAGGCTTTCAACCTACTGTTTAAGTAGTAAGGCGGAACCTACTGTTTAAAGTCGCCTCCGAGCGACAGATTTTTGAGAAACTTTTCATGGCAATTTTATTTATTCGCAGAGTTGTTGTCAGAACTCTGATGAGAGTATAGAGAGACCTTTGTGCTTCCAATCTTAAGCCATTTAACCACCCATGCTGGTCTTCTCATAAGCTTTTCTTACACGTCGGCTTTGCGGCATTGTGGCTTAATTGCCTCTCCAGTTTAGCACTTCTTGTATTCATGTTTTGAAGTGTAGTTTTAAAGCCTCCTAATAAAGGTTTATTAATCGCTTCCTTTACAGCTCTAACCACGCAATAACATGGCGTTTTTATTTATTTTTCGAAAAGAAAAGAACAGATCAAGTGCAAGAGTCCTGCGCTACCTTAACACGTTATTCATATCATAAAGGCACCCGCACGCCAATGCATTCATTTGCTTCAGTTGTTTATAGTGGCATATGGCTGCCGGATATTTTACTTTCTGAATTGCTTCCGCTTTTTAGTGTCCTTTACTCTCTCTCTTGCTTTTGTACTTGCTTGTTGAAATATTTGAAATATTTTTTGAAAAGAACTTGAGTTTGTTTATAAAATATGAAACAAAAGAAGAACTTAGGAAGACAAAGATGGTGGTGGGGAGGTGTAAGGAGAAGTTAACAAAAGAAACCATGTATGTATGGCATTATATTCTGCTCAATAAATATGTACTAAAGGTTTAAGGACAAAAGAGAGAGAGACGGAGAGAGAGAGAGAAATACGGAAATAATCAATGTGTCGCATACATTGTGTTGATTTGCTTGTGTGTCCATAAAGGGTGGCCACGCGCTAGTGACATGAGTAACAAACAAAATTAAGAATCTTTCTTGATTCCCCGCCATTTTGTTTTTTCGTTCATTTTCTGTCATTCATTGCTTGCTTGTCAAATACGTGGCTAAACAAAATGTCATGATTTTCAATAAAAAAAACCCGAATATTTGTCTTTTCATAAAGCAGCCAAGGGTAGGAGAATGAAATATATCCGTTCACATACGAGGATCGCTTAAAAAAATTAACCTACTAAAGTTAGCAAAGAAAGCAAATGGAGTTTGAAAAAAATCTCGGCTGCCAGATGGTTCTCTGGTACTCTAATGGGTACTGAAGTTGCTCGGTGAAATACCTGGGAATAAGGTTGGATGCCAGACTAACATTTTCGCAGTACTCGGCTAAAAAGGCCCAGAAGATCGTTGGACAGCTCAGCAGATTAATGGAGAAAATTGGAGGCTCGCTACCGGCGAGACAGAGACTCCTGATGGAGGTTGGAAACAGCATTATGCTTTATGGGAGCGAAATTTGGGCCGAAACACTGGATGTTAAGAAGCGAACAAACTCACTTGTATCGGTACAGAGAACGGCTGCATTGCGTATCGCGTCAGCATATCATACGGTATACGCTCCAACCGTAGTGGTGATAGCTTGTATTATCCCTGTGGATCTGCTGGCAGCGAAGTGGATGGAGATTTATAAGGCGAAATCGGCTGTAAGTCACATAACCGCTCATTTCAGGGAAAACACCATTTCAAAATGGCAACAACGATGGAATAAGGAAGATAGAGGAAGATGGACAGCGAGACTTATTCCTGACATAAGGCCATGGATTGGTCGAAAATTTGGAGAGGTAAATTACTACGTTACACAGATGCTATCGGGTCACGGATATTTTAGGAAATATCTGCACAGAATGGTTAAGGCCGCCTCCCCTTACTGTCTTTACGAGGAAGGGGAGGTAATTGATGACGCAGAGCACACTGTTTTCGAGTGTGCACGCTGGCAGAGCTATCGCTCTGCACTGAAGTCGATAGTTGGGACGATCACGGCCGGTAACATTGTCGGAATTATGATCACTAGAGAAAATTGGACCTCAGTGGCGAATTACGTGGAGAGCGTTCTAAGACTGAAAAAGAGGGATCTTGAGGATGCGGAACATGTGGGCACGGCGGAATATATGAAGCTGGCACACGTGTCAAGCGAAATTCGAAGCAGAGACTTGGAGGAAAGGAATAGTGGAGACACTTGAATGTCTCTTCAACTTTCGACACGCAATCCGGACGCGGATATGAACACGCAGGGGCCAAAGAGCCAAAGGGCCAAAAGGACACCACTCCGAAGTAATACCACCGTAGTTCCGGAGTGGGCACAAGCAAGTCCACAGTAGACAAAGAGGGGATTTAGTGGGTGAGGGCCCCACACACGGAGGATGCGACGACTTCCTCTATGGTGCGGTTAGGTACATTTACCCTCCTCGGCGTGAAAAAAACGGGTACTGAAGTTAATTATCCAAAAAAAAATATTCTCCCAAATAGTTCAGACAATTTTGTTACCATCCTCGTATATCCCTGATGACTAATGAAAATGAATTTCATATTTCCGTTGACTGCATGTATGCATGCACGTATAGCACATTTATCTTTGTTTCGCTTTTGTTGACGAAAATTATTTCAGTTTTCCCTTTATGAGACAACAACAACAAATAAGAAAATTTTTAATTAAAACCTAAACAAATAGACAGATTAAGTGTCTTCCGTCTTTGTATGTTACGGGGGAATATTGATAGGAAGAAAAAAATAAACTTAAATGAGTTCATTTGTTTCATGGGGAAATGAACTTAAATTCGAGGATCATATACTCAGCAAAGTCCTGTTGAAAACTACACGTAGTTCTGTTCATAATCTTTAATTGAAAGGCAAAAGAAGTTGGTTATCATATGCTTACAGCGGTCTTTACATGCTTCTGCCTTACTTAATTGGTTATTACAACTCTTTAGTCAAGATTACAACCTAGCTTCTCACAGTTTATTGTTCAGTTTATACATGAGTGGGGGACCTACAGTTTACAGTCGACTCTGAACGCTAGATGTTTCAGAAACTTGTCATGACAATTTAATTTATTCGCAGAATTTTTACCAGAAGACTATTGAGAGGAGCTTGCCGAAAGAAATATTTTTTCCATATTTTGTTTTGTGGGTTATGTCTGAGCTAAGATTTGCACCACGGACTCTCATCTAAGAAGCCAACCGGTGTAGAAGAAGGCTTATAGGTAGTGAAGACGTGTTAACTCCAGCATGTTTCAAGACGGAGCGGACACTTGAAATTTTAGCATCGGTATTGGCTCAAGGTATTAACATCCAGTGGTTGCGCTGACTCGAACCAGCGATCAGCAATGAATCGCTTTTTCGCTACTCATAAGTACTAATGAAATTTTGAGTATGAGTGAGTCAACAGTATTGAAATCCAACCACTCTGATTCATTCGTACTCAGTACAACATTGATTTATAAGTACAAGTTGCAATGAGTATGAGTACAACGTTGACATCAAACTCATAATCTTCGAACTATGCAGTGTTCGTAAGGGAATCATACTTATTTTGTGATTCGTGTATACGATGAGTCATGGAGAGTCGAAATCAATATCATCTCATGAGTATTGTTAAGTACGAGTACCATGAATATTTCAATACTTTGAATATGAGTAGTATGAGTATGACATTAAAATAAGTATGAATGCGTATAAGTATCAGAAATTATATGTATGATTCGAATATACTAATCGTTTTGATTACTCACTGCTGACCTCTGACTCGGACATGCCTTTCGAATGCAGAAGGATGCTCCTGCGAGACATGGGTATTTGATGCGGGGATCTGCGAAAGTCGGCGAAGAAGACGACCTTGTTTGCTTTGGAAGGACCAAATCCAGGAAGCCTTCTCACCGATTGGTGTGACCAACTGGCGTAGGCACGCAAGAAGCAGAGGGGCCTGGAAGGATGTGTGAAGGCTGGCTGAAATCCTTTAATCAGATTGTTAATAGTCAATTAAGTAAGTAAGTAAGTAAGTATTGGCTCAAGGCTTTAACTGTATCTCCTGCTCATTACTCTACAGTATTTTAAGATGATGCCAACATTACAGCAGGAACAATTCCAATACTTATGTGAACTTGAAGAGGTCATGAAATATTATGAAAGATTCTCAAAAGCATTATGCAGATAGTAACCTTCAATCCAGTGAGGCCGAACCAACTATGATAAGATGGCAAAGGCATTGAGAAGAAAGTCAGAAGGGACAATAGATGTCCTGGCTTATTACAAAAATTTTTGCATGTGAATGAAAAGAGGTCATGGTAATATAAATCATGGACGAAGTAGAAGCTGTAGACATGATAACTCTGCCAAGAATTCGAATTTCCTTGATGTAGCCCTAGCCCAGTCCACTGAAAACCTTACGAGCTCATGCCCCTGGTATGAAGAGTACAAGCTGAGACAGGAGACAATTTTAAGAGAAGAAACAGGAGTTCCAATATAGTGCAGACAAATTAGGTCTTTGCAACCCTTCAGCCAAGATTACAACCTAGCTTCTCATACCCCTTATGTTGTATGTGTTAATTTGATACATGATACGACAAATTGCAGAAACTATTCGTGGCAATTTTGTTTTGTTCACAGAATTTTAGCCAGAAGACTGCTGAAACTGCAATATTGTTTCGCTCTGTTGGAGATGAAAGAATGCAGTGAGATACTTGGGTCTCAGACTAGACTGTAGACTTGGGCCCAGTAGCCAAATACAGCATGTGGCTACCAAGGCAGCAAAACTAACGGGCAAATTGATCATGGCAACGACTAACTCGGTACTACTTTATGGCAGCGAGATATGGGGAGATGCGTTGGAGTTTAATTCCAATCGGAAAATAGTAGCAGCGGTGCAACGAACAGCGGCACTAAGAGTCGCTTCGGCCTATCGCAAGGTCTCGGGCGCCGCAGTCCTCGTAATCACCGGTGAGACACCTATCGACTTGATGGTATTCGAGCGAATAAGATTATGGAAAGCGAAGAGGGAAAACCTCGCCATTAGTACAGCAGATGTCAGATCTCGTGGGAGAGTAGACAACGGTCCTTAACAGGAAGTCGTTCTGGACCCTTCCCGAAGTAATGCAGATAGCCGTCCCGGGAAGGGAGTATCTCCAGAAGTGGAGCAGGGCTTTTTTTGTGGAAGCCCCACTCGATGCAGCTGACGACGGTCACTGTAAGTGCGAAGGCATTTTAAACCCTACCTCACACTCCAAAAAAAAGTGCTTAGGTTTTTTTCATAGATTATTACGAACGGTATTGTATTTGTATTTGTAAAAAAAATTTAAAACTTTTCTTAGTTACATTTCTGTCTCAATTTCGAAAACCATTTTAAAGTTCTTCTTCTTTTTCTCTTTCTGAATGCTTTGCCAAATTGCCATCGCCATCACCATCATCATTACGATTTTGCATCTTTTATGCTCGCTTTTCTGTGTACACTTTTTTTTTGGTTTTATGGCAGGCTTCACTGACCTTTAAATAATCCTTTTTGCTTCCGGTTGTTATTTGTTCATTCTTCTTCTTCTTGTTCTTCTATTTGAGCTTTAAACACTCCGTCGTTATTCAACTTACCTTGACAAAAATTGTTAAACACCAGCAGTTTGCATTGCTTCTTCTTCTTCTTCTGCTTTGTCTACTTTGTGTACTTAAAATTGCCCACTTTTTTTTTTTGATTCTAAAAAATTATTTTCATTTTGTTTTTGTTTTTGTTTTTTTATTCTCTTTCATTTGAATGTTAAAAACTTGGAAAATAACATTCTCTTCTATGTACTCGTACACAGAAGACAAGGCAAGGCAATACAAGCCAAGGCAAATAGTCAAGTCAAGTCAAGCCAAGTAGTTTAGAAGTCCTTTGTGTAATGTTGCTGCAACAACAACAACAACAAAAGGACACAAAATTTGAAATAAAAACAGAAGAAGAAAAAAATCATTTAAATGTTGTTTTTGTTGTTGTTGTAATTTTATACTGAATGAAACAATATTCTTCAGATCACACTTATACACACACATACTCTCACAGATTTTTAAAGCAATTTTTTTTAAAGAAATGATGGCCACCAGATGGTAGATGGTCGAGATAATTGAATACCCTACACGTCTGTCCCATAAAATAGTTTATAGGCAGACATTTGCCATAAGAGTTGCTCAAGAGTCTCTTGAATTTTCTATCAATCGAAACTGGATTTTCGATAGTACAGCAGACAGTGGCAGCTTCGTTAAACTTAAGCGCACTTAAGCACACAACTTCCTCGCTACTTTTGTGGAATTGGGTCTGTACAGGGACTACGCATATCTGTGGCATTACAACGGGCCGCCTTGCGTGCTCAAGTGAGTTTTGGTAATCAGAACTACCTCTTCGACCTAATCTAATACTAGCACACATGGCGGCCCATTGTAAGACCACATGATTAACCGGGCTTAGCAATGAGCATCAGGGATTTCCATTTAGGCTAGATTAGGTTAGAGGACGTGTATTTGTCAATTAAGACAAGTACAGTGCCCGTAGGTCGAATTGACCCATTGTACTACGTCCTAGTTTCTCACACCACATATGTTGTGTGTGTTAATTTTATACATGAGTGATGGGACCTACAGTTTAAAGTCGACTCCGAACGACAGATTATTGAGAAACGTTTTCATGGCAATTTAATTTACCCTTAGAGAGTTTTTGCCAGAAATCTGCTGAGGGGAAGTCACCGTAGAAATTCTTTTCGTATTTTGTCTTGATGTCTGGCCTGGGGCTCGAACCCTGGCTTTACGTCTAATAAGCCAACGCACTACTACGGCGACTTCCTATAGGGACTACGCATACATGTGGCATTACAACGGGCCGCTTTGCGTGCTCAAGTGAGTTTTGGTAATCGACCGACCTAATCTAACACTAGCACACATGGCGGCCCATTGTAACATCACAAAAAAGAATGGCATCGAACTAACTGGAAAGTTGTGATTAACCGGCTTTAACAATGACCATCTGGTCTTTCCATTTAAAATATGAGTTCCTTAGTATCCAAGTAGAAAATCAGCCTAAAAGTTTAATTAACTTTGTGATCGAACCACTATCTAGGAATGGTAGTTACAGTGGGCTATCGATAAGGGGATAACACAAATGGTTAACGTAAGATTCGAGCCAGAGAGAGCCATCATACTCAACTCAACTGTTCTACAAACTCTACAGAAGTCATTTGGAGGTAAGCGAAGTCTCTTCACATACCTATCCATTGTACCGGGTTATCCATGTCGTGGTTTCAAAAGTAAACGTAAATAAAACACGTATAAAATATTTTTTCCATGATATTTCTTTTTTTATTGTAAAGTTTCAACGTAGACATTATGTGTGACTATACTACATCATTTAAATGACCTCCATGCGAAGTATTGCAGGCATTGATTCTTTTTTAGGGTGATTTTCGACCACTTTTTGAGCACATATTGGGCGGTATCTCAGCCATAACTTGGCAAACGTTGGTTTTTAAGTGCTCAAGAGTTGAAGGATTATCTGCATAAGCACGGTCTTTCGCGTAGCCCCACAAAAAAAAAGTCTAATGGTGTCAAATCGCATGATCTTGGTGGCCAGTTGATATCGCCACAAGGAGAAATTACGCGGCCAAGAAATGTCTCTTGCAATAAAACCATATTCGCTCGAGTTGTGTGGCATGTGGCACCCACCGTCTTGTTGAAACCACATATTCTCCAAGTCGTATTCTTCAATAGCAGGCAAAAAAAGTCGGTTATCATATGACCATAACGCTCCGAATTGACGGTGACAGTCATTCCATCGTCGCTTTCGAAGAAGTAAGGTCCAATTACACCTTCGGACCGAAGAGCGCCCCAAACAGTGACTTCTTCTGGATGTAGTGGCCTCTATTCAATTACTTGAGGATTCTCAGAACCCCAAATACGATAATTTTGTTTATTAACATACCCACCGAGTGTGAAATGTGCCTCATCGCTGAAGAAAATTTTGTTTGAAAAATTTCCGTCCACCGCCTGTTGTTCAGACACCCATTCCACGTATCTACGACGTTGTGTATGGTCAGCTTGCTTCAGTTGTTGCGTAAGCTGGACTTTATATGGATGTAGGTGTAGATCTGAATGCAAAATACGCCACAATGTGCCGTAAGACAGTCCTAATTCCTGAGAACGGGTCTTCGGCAACACTTTCACTTAAAATAGCGATATTTTCAGCGGAACGAGCGAAACGATAATGCACAGGCCTTTCAATATTTGTAGCCACTCCAGTCTCTTCAAATTTCTTCACAATTTTGCCAATTGCTTGCCATAATCTCCTCTTAAAGCACGATACGTGGCTGTGGCAGAGTCACCATTTTTGTGGTAGGTTTTGATAATTTTTATGCGTTGTATGATACTTAAGCGATCCATTTTCGTCAATGTCAGACTTTCAACTGAAAAGAAAAAAAATTGGTTTCACAACTTAGTTTGACAGATGTCGAATTCCAGTCCCGTACTTTTGAAACCACGAAATGGATAGCACTTTACAATGATCCGTCCGTTAGAATAAATACAATGACAGAGACTGGACATAGAGACATAACCAATTTCGGTCAGCAGAATCTGCGGCCAGTATCTACCATTGTCTAATAAAGCTGCACCAACCTAATGGCCTAATGGGCAGCTTAGAATAGGTAAGAGGTACACAAACTGTCGTCAAAATGGATGAGGAAAAGTCACTGCGTATGCCAATCAAATGAATATTAATTATTCATTCCGCAGCATGAATTATGACCATTACTTTGGCCTGAAACCACACTACACTAATCAGGGTAGGCGGTGAGATGTCCTTGTACCCAATCATATAACCGTTCATGTAAGCAGCAACACGATTCTGAATCCCCGAAATCCAAGTTAGAGTACCAATCTTCTCAAATGTGGAATTTTAGTGTAAAAAATCCTATGAAGACTAAATACAGACTCGGAACTAACAATTAGACTAAGATAGGGACATTAGTCCAGGTCTAACCGTGAGTATCACCATGATGGCACACCCCACGGTGCACTAAGCACGCGGGGGAAACAATGCGTCCACGCACAATGATGCAGTCTCGTGATAAGACTACCATAGATTGTATCACCGTACGTGAGTACCAATTCGAAGCCATGCATTTGGCCATGACTTCACTCTTGGTTAGGGGACAATTACACTCAGAGTCTGATAATCTGTGGATTATACAGAGGACCGCCCAGAGTGGTCGAATCTAAGCCAACTGGAGCCTTTGTTGGCCTTCTTTCTTTATCAAGGAACTTCATTTTCGTAATTGTTCTCTGTGTGTGTGTGTGTGTGTGTGCGTCAGTGATCCATCTACTTAGTTAGCTAAAGTCCTCTCTGGAACTACAGCAACATTACTTTGTAGTAGAAATCCATATGCCATCTTGAAATTCTCAGTCAATATGGTATATACAGTCACACAATCAGTCACCCGTAGCCTAGAAGGTAGTGTGTAGGCTTTTTAGACGTAAGGCCACGGTTAAAACACCAGGTCAGACATCTCCAATAAAACGAAATATGGCGAATTCTTCGGCGACTTCTTCCTCAGCAGATTTCTGGGAGAGTAAATAAAATTTCCATGAGAAAGTTTCTTAAAAAGTCTGTCATTCGAAGTCGACTGTAAACTGTAGATTCCGCCATTCTTGCATACAATTAAGAAACACAACATAGTAAGAGGTGGAGTGAGAAGCTAGGTTATAATCCTGACTACAGGGTTGTAATGATCAATTATGTACGCATGTGTGTGTGGGTCTCTAATCCATCTACTAAATGCCTCCTTGCTGCAACTACAACAATATTACTTTGGAGTCCATCCATGTGGCATCTGCAAATTTTCAATCAATCCGTCACGTACAGCAGTTTACAAAGCAGAGATCAGGAATGAATCGCTCTTTCGCTACTCATAAGTACTCATGAAATTTTGAGTATGAGTGAGTCAACAGTATTTAAATCCAACTGATCTGATTCATTCAAACTCAGTACAACATTGATTTATAAGTATAGGTTGCAACGAGTATGAGTACAACGTTGACATCAAACTCACTCAACTATTCGAACAATGTTTGATTCATACGCCTCATACTCATACAGATTCATAAATTTAGAAAAATACTCAAATAATACTTATAAATGATTCGAGTAATTCGAATCATTCATCAAAATTTACAGTCTTAGTTGTTGTTGCATTTACAAAGAAAGAAGAAAGACACATAAGCAAAAAAGACGAAGACAACAAGCAGAGCATTGTAGTGTTCGTACGCGAATCATACTTAATTTGTGATTCGTGTATACGATGAGTCTTGGAGAGTCGAAATCAATAACTACATGCGTACCATGAGTATTTCAAACTTTGAATATGAGTAGTATGAGTATGACATTAAAATAAGTATGAATGCGTATAAGTATCAGAATTTATAAGTATGATTCGAATCTACTCATCGTTTTGAATACTCGTTGCTGACCTCTGTTACAAACTGCCTATCATTGCAGCAAGTTCACTAACCTTTGGCTGATGGCTGTGCTATATCGGCTTGTGGACATTTCAATTGCTGTTCTACTGGGTACATTTTTTAAATGACTAGAAGCTTATACAGTTTTAATAGTGGCTCCATAAGAACAATAAGAAAATCATGAGGTCTTTTGCTAGAAAACTATTGAAAGGCGATCGTTTAACGAAAGAAATATTTCTTGTTTGTGTTGGACTGAACACAAGCATCTAGAGTACGGTATTTACCTACCATAGGGCTCTACTCCACAAATATGCCATCACTTTACAAAGACATTGTGTTTGTGAGGCAGTTTTGATTTTCACTTGATTTTCTTGAGTTGAGTGTCGAACGCTGAGATTGTTTTGAAACTTTTCATATAATTTTGAGGTGATTTTTTCTTCTTTTTTTTTAATTTCTTTGGTTTTTTTTTGTTTTCTTAACATCATTTATTTCTCATCACCTTTAGGGGAATTTACATAATGACTTTAGTGTTTAGCTGTTTGTAAAAGAAAAAAAAGAAAAGAAAACATAGGAAAGAAAATGTCAAGGAAAACAAATACTGGCGCGTATAAGTTTCAAAGCCAGATAGAAGACCCAGAGATAAAGACACACAAAATGAATGCATAAATGGATGGATGGATGGATGGATGGATGGATGGTTGGTTGATTGTTACAATGTAAAGATAAGTGCCTGGTTTTGTTAGAAAAAAACAAGTCCTTTAAAGCCATTTAAATGTTTACTTGACTACAACACAACCAACTAACCACCAGCATATGATTTCCTTAATACTTGTCATACTATTCGCCTACAAAAATGAACACATTTTTATATACATACACGCAACGAAAAATAAAAGCAAATGAAATCAAAAGAGATTTCTTGTTTCTATCTCTCGCTCTCTCTTTCTCTCTTCTGAAAATGAAAAATTAAAAGAAAATCTGATTTTTCTTTATCTCTACGTAAAGGAATAATAAAATGACTTGAGTTTGTGTTAAAGTTTCGAACTTTTCTTTTGTAATTCTTTACTGTGGAATATGAAATGAAATCCTTAATGTTTTATCGGTGATTGGCATGGCATGAATGACAAAAGGGAGTAGGAAGTTTAAGGCAAAGGAGGAGACTTAAATAATGCATAACAACAGTAGCAGTGTGTTAAGATTCACAATCAAAATTTATCAGAAAGCCTTGAATTCTGTCCGCCTAGAGAGTAGCTAAGATACGATAACGAGGACTTATTGTTTGACACTCAGACTTAGGTGTTCAGCAATATGATGTGAAAAAAGGCTGCATATTGATCGCCTTGGGTAACTTAATGTACGCTAATCTACTAAAATAAGTACAAAACTCATTGGATGCATCACTTATTCATATCGTGGTAAAGAACTCTTTGGCAGACGTTTCAAGGCACCTTCTTCTTATTATTACAGCCACTTAAAGATCCAAGAGCATCGCAATCATTCGCTCTATTTTGAAGCCCTCAATCTGTATAGATTCTACCAATAATGCTCCTCCAAACCTGTTGCCTGGCAAACCATAGGATGCTGCTCGGTGTCAGTAACGATAAATCCTTGCCCAGTATCTGACAAGCTATTCCTGGCAGCTGTAGAGCGGAATAACTGGCCAGAAGGGGCACGACCATCGAACTGTCTGATGAATTCTCTACGTTGGGTATCCCTTTGGGGACCTGCAAACTTATAATTGACAATGCAACCGTAGATCTCGTCAACAGAATGTGGGGTACTTCGGACAATGGCAGAGCGGCGCAAAAGATCTGGCCAAGGCTGGATAGGAGACGCACGGCGACTCTGCTTAAATTCCAAAGAAGTAGACTCAGCACTATAATTGGGGTTATTGCGGGGCATTACATTATAGGAACGCATGCGAGGCGTATTGGTCTTAGACACCTTGCAAATGATTTCTGCAGAAGCTGTGGAGATGGGGAGGAAGATGAGGCTATTCTTCGCCTATTGTGCACATGTCCGGCACTTAGTCGAAGGAGAAAGAGGTACCTGAGTGCCTGCTACATAGAGGATATGGATGAACTGTCATGTATGGATATTGACAGCCTGAGTCGCTTCATCCAAAGCTCCGAATGGTTCCTGCAATAGGGGAAATGAGGAACTGTGGTATCACAATGGGCCCTGTGTGCGGCCTAAGTGTGTCCGTTCATGACTCCATCGAGGAGACAGCCACTTCTGCCTACCTACCATCTGACAAGCTTCCGATTCCAAGCCAGGGCAAGTGCTCTTTGAAACTGAGTGGTTCTAAAGTGCATTAAGGTTACTCTCAGATGGTTCGATGCCTAACTGAAATCTCCTACTAATTAAATAGGTTATTACAATCCTTTAGCTAGGACTACAACCTAGCTTTTCACATCACTTATTTTGTGTGTGTTCATTTTATGCAAGAGTGGCTGGGGACCTACAGTTTAAAGTCGACTCAGAACTACAAATTTTTGAGTAAATTTTCATGGCAATTTTATATTTACTGCCAGAGTTTTTGCCAGAAATCCGTGGAGAGAAAGGCGCCAAATACATATATTTTTCATATATCCGTTTTGTTGGAGATGTTTGACTTGAGGTTTGAATCGTGGCTTCACGTCTAATAAGCCAACACACCGCCGCTTTATTGTTTTTAAGACGCATAATTGACACTTTGACCTCCTCATGGCTAGGCGGCGAAATCTCCACGCCGTCATCGTCGATCGAGTTGGGAACATCATCTCTAAAGGCGGTATTGTTGTCGTCATCACCTTGTAGCAGAGTAGAGAAATGTTTCTTCCACAACCTCAGCACCCCTTGCGAATCTGTTATTAGGTTTCCGTTCTCATCTTTGCAGGAGGACGCTCCGGGCTTAAAACCTTTGGTTAGACGCTTAACATTTTGATACAATTTTCGAGCATCATTCCTGCATCTATACATCTCGACTTTCTCGCGCTCACGCCTTTCCTGCTCCCTCTTCTTGGGTCTGAAAAGGCGTCTCTCATCCGTTCTCCTCTCTCTATAATTCACGCGTTGCGGCTGACTGCAGCGTTTTCTTGTACGCGGCGTTTTTCGCTGCACCAGCCTCGAGACACTCCTCGTCGCACCATTGATTTCGTTGGAGTGGGCGCTCGAAACCAAGGACTGTTTCCGCAGTAATGCGCAAAGAGTGGGAAATGTTGGCGCACAGTCCACCAATGTCGTTGAGATTGGATAGGGAGCGACGGAGCTTATCCGAGAGTTGAGTTGTGTATGTATGCACCAGTAATAAACTACGTTTTTATTTGCTGATAAACTATGACAGTCGCGAAATAAATTTTTTTTTGTGCCGGTAATAGAATTTTTTTGTGTTTTTTTTTTTTAATTCATTTGAATTTTAAACTAAAAATTTATAAAATAAATGGATTTTTTTTATTTTAATTTTTTATTGTTGTTGTTGTTGTTGTTGTTAAATTATTTATTATTTTTTAATGCGTTTTTATTATTGATTTTTTTTTATTGTTTATTTCATAAGTGGTAAAATGGCTTTTATCAACTAATTCTCTAATTTATGAGTTTTGCTTGTCTCTGTGCTGTGATTTCATATGAATTTTTTCTCTTCTATTTAAAAAAAAAATTATTTTTATTTTTTTGTTTTAATTTCTCGCCACCATATTGTCTAATTCCATTGGTTTGGTTTATAAGCTTTAAATAGAAATTATTATTTATTATTTAATTCTATTATTATTATTATTTATCCGTTTATTCGTTTATTTATTTGTTTATTTAAATAAATTAGTTTTATTTGCCATCATAATACGCGGGCATTTTATTTGTTTATATTAATACGTACGAGGCCAATAATATTTGCCTGCCTAATACGAATTGGATTAGATTAGAGAGACTGAAATTATTTTTAATTTTTTATTTTTTTTTTGCATTTATTTGCTGCTATTATTGTTACATTTGCTGCTGTTGCTGTTAATCGCATACTTTCTCAATATGCCTGTTAATTAATACGATAATTACTAAATAAATAAATAAAATTGTATTTAAATTTGCAAAAAACATTATTTTTTTACCTTCGTCAGCATTAGATGTGTGTGGTAAATGATATTGAATTTAAAAACAAAAACAAAAATAAAATAAATTTAAAAAAAATTTAAAATTTTTTTTTTTTAAAACACGGTTCACCAAAAATCTGGTTGTATAACATCAACTGTGTACAAAATATCGCCACAGTCTAGTAGGTAGTGTGTTGGTTTATTAAACGTAAAGCCAGGGTGCAAACCCTAGGCCAGACATCAAAACAAAATACAAAAAGTATTTCTTCGGTGGCTTCCTTTCAACAGATTTCTGGCAAAAACTCTGAGAGTAAAATAAAATTGTCATGAAAGGTTTCTCAAAAATCTGTCGTTCGGAGTGGACTTTAAACTGTAGGTCCCAGCCACTCATGTATAAAATTAACATACACACAACATAAGTGGCGTGAGAAGATAGGTCGTAATCCTGACTGAAGGGTTGTAATGACCAAATATGTATGTATGTGTACAAAATGCCCAAATTTCTCTTTCGTTTGTAACACGACTTATGGCATGTGTTCAAACAATTTCTAGTTCTTGTCTCCGTACTTACTTACGTACATACATATATACATAATTGATTATTACAACTCTTCTATCAGGATTACGATCTAGTTTCTCACACCACTTATCTTGTGTGTATTAATTTTATACATGAGTGGTGGGACCTACAGTTTAAAGTCGACTCCGAAAGACAGTTTTTTGAGAAACTTTCTCATGGATTTTATTTTCTCTCTCTAAGACGACATTACCAAAGGAGTAGAGGTGAAACTGACAATGAAAGATTAAGGACCGTTTTAAAGGCCAAACGTGGTAAACTTATGGAGGCCATAGAACCAGTGACGGACAATGATGTAATGCACTAAGTCTCCAGGTCTTGATGGAATTTCTAACCGGGCTCTTAAAAAGGCAATTAAGCACAGAAATCAGCAGAAATCTACAGAGAGGAAATCGCCGAAGAAATATTTGTTCATATTTCGTTTGATTGGAGATGCCTGACTTGGTGTTTGAACATCATGTGTAACAACCCAACACACCGCTTACTAGACTACAGCGACTGCAACATAACTGCGTACAAAATGTCAAAACTTTTCTTTCGTTTGAAACGCGGCTTATGGTATGTATCCAAAAAAAATTCTACTTCTTCCTTGTCTCCGCAATATCTTCAGAAAACATTATCCATGTACTTACTTACGTACTGACATACATATTTAAATTGTCATTCCATTACAACCTAGCTTCTCACATCACCCACGTTGTTTTTATTATTTTTCTTCATGAGTGGAGAACGACAAAATTAAGAATCTTTTTCCTGGTGATATGAAGTCAAAGACAGAAGTAATTATCATCAATGATTGATTTGGATTTTCGATTTTGTGAAGGCCTGCTCGTTTGACTGCCAGCAAAAAAGTGTTGATGCTTAATTGTGTTGCCTAATGTACTCTCATTTAGAAGCACTTTTGTTCCTCCAGTATGGGGGATTTTAAAAACCTTCAAATTGAAGTGTCCCAAGGCTTAGTCTATTTTGACATCCGCAAACTCTTTCCAGCATCCATTTAGAAGTGCCTGGGTGCCAATTTTATTGCCGATTTGACTTAATTGCGTCTCACGGACTTTTAATCCGCCCTCGTATATTTACTGAATTTGCATTTTTTTTTGTTTTTTATTTTGTTTGAAAATAATATTTTTTTATATGACTTTTTTCCAAAGTAGAGTTCATCTACTATATATCCGGATTGTTGGCCAAAGCGTTTTAAGTTTAAAAATAAAAAATTAACTTTTATTGCCATTAATTAACGTAAATAAATTATAATCAATGATAGGTGCGTGCAAGTGTATAAATATGTTGTTTTTTTTCAACGTGTAGGCTTATGTAAAAACAAAATGCGAACGTAACGTTTTTTCATACACAATGACAAAATGACGCTCGATATGCATCAGCGGTCAGCAATGAGTATTAAAAATGATGAGTAGATTTGAATCATACTTATAATTTCTGATACTTATACGCATTCATACTTATTTTAATGTCATACTCATACTACTCATATTGAGAGTTTGAAATACTCATGGTACTCATACTTAACAATACTCATGATGTTATTGATTTCGACTCTCCATGACTCATCGTATACACGAATCACAGAATAAGTATGATTCGCGTACGAACACTACACAATACTCACAAGAAGGTTGTGTGTTTGCTCTGCTTGCTGTCTTTGTCTTTTTTGTTTTTGTACGTCTTTCTTCTTTCTTTGTAAATGCAACAACAACTAAGACTGTAAATTTTGACGAATGATTTCGAATCACTCGAATCATTTCTAAGTATTATTTGAGTACTTTTCTAAATTTATGAATCTGTATGAGTATGAGGCGTATGAATCAAACATAGTTCGAATGTTATGAGTTTGATGTCAACGTTGTACTCATACTCATTGCAACTTGTACTTATAAATCAATGTTGTACTGAGTACGAATGAATCAGATTAGTTGGATTTCAATACTGTTGACTCACTCATACTCAATATTTCATGAGTACTTATGAGTATCGAAAAAGCGATTCATTGCTGATCTCATGAGGATAGATTTTGAAGAGATTTTTTTTGTCATTATTATGGTTGCTAGTAAGGCAAACAAAGGAGAGATCAAATTTAAAAGTTGCAGCGGCGGTTTTAATTATGGAGGATCAAATTTTTGTTTAACGTGTTTACTCTTAGAGTTGTGTTTTTGTACTTTGATCGCTTAATATGTTTCTGTTTTTCTTTTGTATGGGTTATCCATATAGTGCTTTAAAGTGATTCGTCGGGCTGTTACGAAAATGAAGAATCTAGATGCTGGTGTTGTGCTTTTACATCATACATAACATAATTGGCAATTACAACCCTTCATTCAGGATTACGACCTAGTTTCTCACACCACTCATGTTGTGTGTATTAATTTTATACGTGAGTGTCGGGACCTACAGTTTAACGTCGATTCCAAAAGACAGATTTTTGAGAAACTTTTTTATGGCAGGTTTTTATTCACTCTCAGATTTTTTGCTAGAAATCTGCTGAGAGGAAGTCGCCGAAGAAATATTTTTTTTTCATATTTCATTTTGATGTCTGACCTGGGATACAAACTCGGGCTTTACGTCTAATAAGCCAACACACTACCTACTAGACTATGGCGACTTATGCCGCTTAACATTAAAATTATAAACAAAAATACAACAACAAACACCAGCATAAAGCAATGGTAAACAAGTAAACAAAAATACAACAATAAACACTACAAGATTAAATGTAAACAAAATACACAAACAACAATAATGAAACAACGATGTTTACATTTATGGAGAATTCGTGAAGGCGAAGCCACGAACATTCGCCTTCAAAAACATTCATCAGAACATTTACTTTGCCATATAAAAGGCAAGACAAAGCAGGCAAGCAAGTTAGTGAAGTTCAGTCAGTCGTGTGTGAAGACACGCTGCGTTTGAAGAGAGTAATCGTGGTTTGAAGATCTCCGTTACAAAGAACTGCCGAACATTTGTCTAGTAATTGTTATTGTTTATGCAAATAGTGTAAACAAAGGAATAACAATGAAAAGCAATTGTTGCTGTTTACATCAAGTTGTCAACAGTAGCACACAGAACTGTGCGAATAATAAAGAATTTTAATTAAAACTAAACACACAATTTTATTTTTATTTGCAATCTACGAGGTCATATTTTAAACGTTTTTAGAAAGGTAAAAACATAACAATATTTATCGTTTAACTTCTAATGTACCGGAGAACACGTTTCGAACTTAATTTGAGGATTATGGTCGTCATAATCCTACAATCCTTTGTATAAGAAATTAGCAAAATTACTTATAAATGTGGCTGTAGTCGTAGTGAATTGCATGTACGCTCGTTTACTAGATGAGCACTTAATTGTGGAAATCTAAAGCTCTGACACCTCCTGAAAAAATTCAGACTTCTCTAGAAAGTCTCCGACAGCAAACTTATTTCCACGACCAATGAAAATGGTTAACCCTTTAGGTTTTTTTTTTGTCTTGAGCCGGAGGTGGGAATCTTCGAAAGACACTTTTGTTCCAACAAAAGAGTGCACGATTCACCATCGCTAGTGCCTACGTACTAAACCCACCCCCTACACACTTCAACCACTCTCCCCCCGCGAGGCTGCCGTAAGATATTACTTCGCGGAGGGCTGGTTAGCTTGAAAGTTACATTTAGTCAAATTTCTCCTCGGAGTTCGAGCATAATTTCAGCCATCCTCTGACTATATTGACTCCATAGAATCCTACAATTCAACAGCTCTTCCATTAGCCGGTTTGGTTCCAAACGCGTTTCTTCGGGCCATCTAAATCTGGGACAGCATGTTAGAATATGCTCCGCATCTTCCTCCTCATCTACACCATTTGGGCATATAGGGGAGGTGTCATGACCAAATCTGTGCAGTTACTTCCTGAAGCACCCATGACCAGTTAGAAACTGGGTCACGTAGTAGTTCAACTCGCAATGTTTGTTCTTCATCCAAAGGGTTACATCAGGGACAAGACGAAATGTCCATCTTCCCTTTAAACTGCTTTCCCATCGTGACTGCCATTTGTGCATGGAAGTCCTTCGTTACTCCGCTGTTATAGCTGCTATTCGTCCCGGGTGCTCGAGACGGCTAAGGTATATCCTTCTCATCTCACCCGCCAGTATATCTATTGGTATTGTCTTTGCCAATACCAAAACTGCCTAATCAGACACTGTCCTGAAGCCATTTATCCGTCTAATCGCGTTTAGACGATACACCGAGGACAGTATCCTCCTCGTCGTCCCCACTGTGAGTGCCTCCGACCATATTGGGCAAGCATACAGCATTATCGACGTTACTACCGCCGAAATTATCCTCCTTTTGAATGGACCTGGTCCTCCAATATTTGGCATCATCCTCGCCAGTGCTCCCTGTGTTACAGATGCTTTTTCACCGATGTATTTCACGTGCTCCTTGAAGTTCAACCTGTCGTCGATAATCACTCCCAGGTATTTTATAGCCCTCTTAGATTCGATCTTTGTACCCCCAACAGTCACTTCCATCTTCTCCACTATCTTCCGGCCACTTATCAAGACGGCCTCCGTTTTATGCGCAGCAAGTTTCAAACCTGCCTCATCCAGCCATGCTCCAACATTTCGATTCGCTGTGTTCGTTTTCTCCTCTATTTCTTCTACCGTTTTAGCTACCGAGACTATGGCAATGTCATCTTCAAAGCCCACAATTGTAGTCCCGCTTGGCAATCGCAGTCGAAGTACTCCATCGTACATAATGTTCCATAGTAGTGGAGCCCTGCGGGACTCCCGACGTCACTACATATTCCTGCTCTCCTTCATCCGTTAGGTATATTACCTTTCTGTCCTGAAAGTAATTGTTCAGTATCTCCAATAAGTATGGCGGCGTAGCCATATTAAAGAGGGCTCTCATAATCCGCCCCCTAACCCTTTAGGTGTAAATGAGTATGTGTGTGTATAGATGTGCACCAATATTGATTAAATTATTTGCCTTTATTTACTTCATTTAGCACGTCTTTAATAGATTTTATCACATTGTCTATTCAAAAAAAAGTTTTCTTTTATTTGTTTTATTTTTGTTGTCATTGTTGTTGTTTTTATTAAATCACATTTATTAAAATGATTTAACAATACATATCAATTTAATTTATTATTATATTCTTATATTCGTATATTCATTTCCATATTCGTTTGTTATTCTTTGTATTTTTTTCCATTTCTTTTCCTGTTTAAATCGCCTGTGGTTCACCGATTTTATAATTGATTTCCCCGTCACTCAGTTTAGAATTTTCTTGCTCTTTTTTTTTGTTGTAAGAATTTTTGGCTTAAGAGGTACGGTGAGAAGTGTTGCAACAATAGCTTCAAATTTTAATTAAAAACCACAAATTTAATGGAAATAATTACCAAACGGCTTAGGGGATTAAAGGGACAGACATGCATGGAATTTAATTTTGTGTTTTTATTTAAAAAATTTGATTTTCAAATTTGATTACGAATAATAAGATATCCTTAGATATACCTCGTAGTTGCTGTAGTCTAGTACGTAGTGTGTTGGCTTATTAGACGTCAGGCCACGTTTCATACTCCAGGTCAAACTTCTCCAACAAACCAAATCTAAAAAAATATTCCTTTTGGTGACTTCCATTCAGCAGATTTCTGGCAACAACTCTGGTTAACGAATAGAAAATTGCATGGATGGGTAAAGGCGTTTTAAAACAAATTCACACTTTCAGAAGATTGGAAGATGCCCACCAGAAGCTGGAATTATATGATGGATTTGGTCTGATGGAATCCTTGTTACAACAGAATCAACAGAATCTTATAGGAGCCAAGTAATTCGTGGCCATTAAAGTGGCTGACAGGTTGAATCCAACCTATATGGCATCAATCCTATCAATTTATTATCTGACGATTCCTCTGCAGTCATCAGTTCTGCATTCCCATCGCAGTAGTCTAGTAGGTTGTGTGTTGGTTTACTAGACGTGAGGTCACGTTTCAAACTCCTAGTCAGATATCTCCAGCAAAATGAAATATACAACAAGTATGAGCTATTTGCTCAGAGATTGCAAATAAAATAAAGATAAATTTGGTGTTTAGTTTTAATTAAAAATTCTTTATTATTCGCACAATTCTGTGGTACCACTGTTCACAACTTGATGTAAACAACAACAATTGCTTTGTTTGTTATTCCTTTGTTTACGCACTTTGCATAAACAATAGCAATTACTAGACAATTATTCGACAGATCTTTGTAACGGAGATCTTCAAACCACGACTACTCTCTTCAAACACACCGCGTCTTCACACAAGACTTACTCAACTTAACTAATTGACTCGCCTGCTTTGCCTTGCCTTTTATATGTCAGGGTAAACAGTCCGAAAGTCGCCGCGGTCTAGTAGGTAGTGTGTTGGCTTATTAGACGAAAAGCCAGGGTTCGAGCCTCAGGCCAGACATCAAAATAAAATACAAAAAGAATTTCTTCGGCGACTTCCTCTCAGCAGATTTTTGGCATAAACTCTGAAAGTAAAATAAAAGTGCCATGAAAAAGTTTCTCAGAAATCTGTCGTTCGGAGTCGACTTTAAACTGTAGGTCCCGTCACTCATGTATAAAAATTAACACACACCACATAAGTGATGTGAGAAACTAGGTCGTAATCCTGAGTGAAGGGTTGTATTGACCAATTATGTATGTAAATAGTCTGATGAATGTTCTTGAAGGCGAATGTTCGTGACTTCGCCTTCTCGAAATCTCTAATAATGTAAACATCATTGTTTTCATTTATTCTTGTAGTGTTGTTTTTGTATTTTTTGTTTACTTGTTTACCATTTTTTATGCTGGCGTTTGTTGTTACATATATTAAGCAGTCCAATAATTTGTAAACAAGTTTGTTTACTTGCATTGTTTTGTTTTTGTATCTTTTGTTTATAACTTTAATGTTAAGCGATGTAAAAGCAAAACACCAACGTCTAGATATTTCATTTTCGTAACAATATTTTTTCGGCGACTTCTTCTTAGCAGATTTCTGGCAACAACTCTGGGAGTGAAAAGAAATTGCCATGAAAAGTTTTTCAGAAATCTGTCGTTCGAAGTCGACTTTAAACTGCAAGTCCCGCTGCTTTTGTATAAAATTAACACACACAACATAAGTGGTATGAGAAGCTGTGGTTGTAATTCTGAATAAAGGATTGTAATCACCAATTTTGTATGTATGTATGTTTTATTCAAAAATTTTATTTTATAATGTGATTACAAATAAATACTCCATAGATATACCTCATGGGATGACGAATGTAAATTCTTCCTTCCTTCTTGGTACAGTAAGATGCTTTTAACAAATATTCCAAATTCAGCAAAACTCCTCTATCCTATCATACATTATCCGGTAATCCTGCCAAAAAAATTTTAAAACTGTATTTATATCGAACGTATTTTATTATTTTATTTCATTTTCTTTCATTTTAAATATTTTTCTTTTTTTTTTGCTTTTATCGTGAGACTTATCCTCCATATACATATTGAAACTGCCTTAAGCTTTCTACAGCCTTTATTTCCGATTTTAATTCTTTTCTCCCCCTTTCTCTCTTCTCCCTTTTCCCTTGTGTATGAAGGTGATAATTTCTGAGATAAAACATTGTGGAGATTCCTTTAACATCATGCGAAATCCTTTTATGTTTTAACAAGAATCCTTTAAAACATTTCTTTGATTCAATTTCAATAACATCTGCAAAGGTATTGTTCTCTTACGGCATGTATTATTGCATGTATCGGGTTACCAGTTTAGTGTGTTCATAATCAAGTGTGTGACACTGCTCCCATGAGCCAAAAAATATGATCGATTATGGTTTTATTACATGAGCATTTTCCAAAATGAGAAACATCAGTTTGAGATCTATAATTGGATAACCCTTTAATTATTATTGCTAATAACATGTCCATGAGTCGGGGCATTTCGTAAAAGCATGTTTGAATATCCTGAACATGTCAATAATATTCATTTTAACTCGATTACAGTTATAATAACTCCTTCATTTTGTGAATGAAAGTGGAAGCGAAAGAGAAAATGGAAAGAAATGAAAACAAAAGAAGCCAAACGGCAAGCCAAGAAGCCAAAACAAGTAATGCGAGAGCATAAATAAAAGACATTGGCATAGTCATGTAAGCCATTGTTGTCATAATAATTTCAGGCAAATTGGTAATTATGAAACACACTGTCCGTCTGTCACTGTCTGTGTCTCAGTCAGAGCCCCTCAGCTATTAATTTCATACTTGTGGCAACGTTTAATTTAAGTCTGTTAAAGTCTTTCTTGTCTATGGATTTTAATTAAAAACTTTACAGTTTTTTAAAAAGAAATGTCAAAAAAATATTGGGTGATATAAAACGTACAATAAAAAATTTTTGTTATCGAAACATTTTCTATAGCAAATTGTTGCTATCGAAATATTTTCTATAAAAAAGTTTTGTTATCGAAATATTTTTTATAAAAATATAAATATAAATAAGTTTTGTTATCGAAATATTCTCTATAAAAAAGTTTTGTTATCGAAATATTTTCTATTGAAAAGTTTTGTTATCGAAACATTTTCTATAGAAAGATTTTGTTATCGAAACATTTTCGATAGAGAGGTTTTTTATAGAAATATTTCCTATACAAATTCTTTGTTATCGAAACATTTTCTATAGAAAAGTTTTATTGTCGAAACATTTTCTATAGAAAATTGTTGTTATCGAAACATGTTCCATAGAAAATTGTTGTTATTGAAACATGTCCTATACAAAATTGTTGTTATCGAAACATGTTCTATAGAAATTTTATGTAGAAGTTTTGTTATCGAAATAATTTCCTATAGAAAAGTTTTATTATCGAAATATTTTCTAAGGAAAATTTTTGTTATCGAAACATTTTCTATAGAAAATTGTTGTTATCGAAACATTTTCTATAGAAAATTGTTGTTATTGAAACATTTTCTATAGAAAATTGTTGTTAACGAAACATTTTCTATATAGAGTTTTGTTATCGAAACATTTTCTATAGAAAATTTTCATTATCGAAATATTTTCTATAACATAGTTTTGTTATCGAAATATTTTCTATAACAAAGTTTTGTTATCGAAATATTTTCTATAGAAAAGTTTTATTATCGAAACATTTTCTATAGAAAAGTTTTATTATCGAAACATTTTCTATAGAAAAGTTTTATTATCGAAACATTTTCTATAGAAAAGTTTTATTATCGAAACATTTTCTATAGAAAAGTTTTATTATCGAAACATTTTCCATAGAAAAGTTTTATTATCGAAACATTTTCTATAGAAAAGTTTTATAATCGAAACATTTTCTATAGAAAAGTTTTATTATCGAAACATTTTCTATAGAAAAGTTTTATTATCGAAACATTTTCTATAGAAAAGTTTTATTATCGAAACATTTTCTATAGAAAAGTTTTATTATCGAAACAATTTCTATAGAAAAGTTTTATTATCGAAACATTTTCTATAGAAAAGTTTTATTATCGAAACATTTTCTATAGAAAAGTTTTATTATCGAAACATTTTCTATAGAAAAGTTTTATTATCGAAACATTTTCTATAGAAAAGTTTTGTTATCGAAAATTTTTCTATAAAAAAATTTTGTTGTCGAAACATGTTCTATAAAAAATTTTTGTTATCGAAACATTTTCTATAGAAAATTTTTGTTATCGAATTTTGATTCTTATTTTTTATTAATTTTTTTCTGTTTTTCTTCATTCTCCCTTCATTTCTCCCCTTATTGACTCCTTAATTACTTGCAATTCTTAATTGAACAGGGTTTTTTCTTTTCTTTTTATTTTTCAGAACTTTTCCCGGGTTTGCATTTATTTTCTGCCATATTTTCTATAATTAATGAGTTTTAGTTGGATCAACTCAATAAAACATGGACAAATTAGTTTTAAAAATGAAGAAATCTTGTGTGTGTGTGTGTGTGTGCGTATGTATTGGTGTATGTGGACTTATTTAAATGATTATCGTGTGCATCTGTTAAAAGGAAAATGCAAAGAAAAATCGATTCAATAAGAAAACTCCAAAAGAAAAATGGCTGATCATTATGCTGAAGTGTTCGTCTTGTGTTCTCAAACAAGGCGAGTGAGAGGCGAATATGAAAAAAATCTCATGCATAATAAAATTATAAAAATAATGATGAATGAAGCTAAATGGTATGGCATGGCATGGCAATCATTATAAATTAATGATTAATGAAGCAAGAAAGGAAATAAAAGAGGAAACTCATGACAGGTACGTTCTTAATTATGAAAGAGAAAAAAATCTTTTTTTTTCTTTGTTTTATTTTTAAAGCACATGTTTTGTAATAATTTTGAATGTAATGTATACGTTATGTTGACATGTGTAATCAAATATAGTAACTCATACGCCTGCAAGTATATTAAAATCTGAATTCCTTTATAAAAATGAAAAAAGTTTTCCTTTCATTAACAAAAATCACCTCACAACACTCTTGCATAGCAATTAACGCTGATTAAATGTTTTTTCTGTTCTGCTTCTAAAATTCTTTTCCACACTTCATCAACACTTTTAAAATTCTTAAAAAAAAAAACTAAAAAAGCAATGCAAACACGTAACTTATTACCACCAGTACTTAACCTGTCCCACTCCTAGACTCTGTCTCCATCAAATCTTGTCATACTCATGGCATTAAGAGTAATTGGTACTTGGGATTTTGTTATTTAATGTTCAAATTTTAAGTGTTAACAAGTGCATGTACACCGAACTCTAACAGCAGTAAAAATCTACACTGTAAGCAAATATTATAAGAAATCGAAAATAAAAACAAAAAATTGTTATCGAAAAAAATTGTTATCGAAATAATTTGTTATCGAAAATTTTGTTATCGATATAATTCGATAACACTTTCTATACAAAATTTTGTTATCGTATATGTTTTGATATTAACATTTTGTTATCGTTCGTGGTTTTTGTGAAAAAAATTTTGTTATCGATATAACTCTCTGTAATAAATTTCGTTATCGTAAAAACTTTCGATAAAAATATTTGTTATCGTTAAAAAATTTTATAAAACTTTTGTTATCGTTCCTATTTTTTATAGAAAATTCAATTGTTGTTCAAATTGATAATAGAAAATTTTGTTATCGATACACTTTTCTGTAAAAAAAATGTTTTGATCGCTTAACTTTTCTATAAGAAGTGTTGTTCTCGTTCGTTTTTTGAATAAAATTCTTTTATCGTTCGTAAATTTTTCTTAAAATTTTGTTATCGTTTAAATTTATTTAAAAAAATGTTTGTTATCGAAATACCTTTCCTTAGTAATTCGTACTTTAGATTGAAATTTTGTTATCGTTTCAATGCTTTTACAAGTTTTGTTATCGTTACAGTTTTCAATAACAAATTTTGTTGTTGTAAATATTTTCGATAAAAAATTACGTTATCGTTCGAATTTTGTATAAGAATTCTTTTGTCATGCGTACTTATGGAGAAAAAATTTGTTATCGTCTACATTTATTGAAGTAAGTAGAAAGGGGCATAAAAAAATAGTTATCAGAAAATTATTGTTATCGAAAAAAATGGTTTATCGGATTGTTTCTTAAATTAACTTATCGAAAAGTTTGTAAAGGCTTCTTTTATCAAAAATATGGAAAAAAGTTATCGAAAAATATTGCTATCGTTTACATTTAAGTAGAAAGCAGTAAAAACCCACACTATACGTAATAGTATTATAAGAGCACGAAAAAAATTGTTATCGAAAAAAATTGTTATCGAAAAAAATTGTTATCGATTTGTTTCTTAAATGAAATTATCGAAAAGTTTGTAGAGATTTTTTTATCAAAAATTTGCTTAAAAAGCAGTTTTTAAAAAAATTATCAAAAAAAATTGTTATCGAAATTAAGTTATCGAAAAATTTATTAAGGTTTTTTTTATCAAAAAATATTCTTAAAAAGGTTTTTATCGGAAATATTTTAATCGAAAAGAAATTATCAAAAAATATTGTTATCGAAATTAAGTTATCGAAAAATTTATTAAGGCTTTTTTTTATAAAAAAATATTCTAAAAAGGTTTTTATCGGAAATATTTTAATCGAAAAAAAAATCGATAAATATTGTTATCGAAAACATTTCTTCTCTGCATTTCTGTCCGTGTATTTAACAACAATTTTTATGAAATATAAAGTGTCAGCCATACCTTATTTATATTGTTTTTTGGTTGCTGTTTATGGTGCTGTTGTTTGTTCTTCTGCTATGCAAAATCCTTAAGTAACTGTTGGTCTTTCACTCTCTTCGTATATTGTCGCTGTTGTTGTTGTTATTTTGTTGGCAATATTGCTGTAGTACTTGGGTTTTTTTTGGTTATAAAACTTATTGCGCTGCTCTTAATATTATTTTGTTAGTTGAGGTCAAAAATTTACCTCCAGGTGCATGTATGTATGTGTGCAAGTGAGAGCCTGTGTTTATACGTATGTATGTGTGACAATAAATTATTTACAATAAAAAAATTTCTTTCCACTACTCCTGCTCTCTGTGTTGCTCTTGTGCTGCCTGGTAAACATGGCCCCTTAACAGGTTTAATAAACGTCCGTCAGTCTACCTTTACCGTTAAACATTAATTTCCAACATAAACACGTTTTTTGTTGCCGGTTGTTGGCTGTTGTTGTTGTTGGATGTCGGTTTTGGTTGACAAATATTTAAAAAAAATTTTTTTTTTTGTTTTTTTTTTTGGATCCTGAGTGACTTTTATGAAATAAATTTAAAAAAGGGGATGGAAATGAAGAGGAAAACTCATGAAAAATTATGCTCGCTGTAGCCAATGGAAAAAAATAAGAGCCGCCGTTGGGAAATATAGCAGCAGGGCACAGAATTAAGCATGATTTGTAGAACACTCTACGGCAAGTGACTGTGAACCCAAGAGAGCGGATACACTTAGACCCTGTGTTGTCCATTGTAATCCGGAGATTCTGTTGAAGCAATCTTGACTCTTAAATCTCCATCGTTGTCAGATTAAGAAGGAGATTATCTTCATAGTTGAAACCCTGCTCCTACTTCTACGATATAACGCTGTTTCTGTACCCAAAAGGTGAAGAACAATTCCTTCGTTTTTGGGTCCTTCAAGTGCTCTGCAGAAGTCACTGCCTGTATAGTAGAACCTCCGCCTCCTCAATGCAGGTGACGGGCGTTGGCACTTGAGGTTTTTTCATCAGATCCCTAGACTCTGAAAGACAAAAGAGATGCTAAATCAAGCAATATGTCTTAAAATAATTCAGTAGCCTGGTGGACGTTTTAAGAAAACAATGTAATCACCTAGGCTGCCTTACAAAATGTTAGTTGCTTTGTGTTTGAACAAAGTATCGTGTTTCACAATGACGCTGTACAAAATATGTACAATGTATTCTATTTCAAAACGCCGTCAATGTGTATTTTTAACGCAGTCAAAAAGCAATCAGGCATCGGATTTATAGTTGACGCATTGTTTGGTTACTTTGCATATCTACACTCAGCCACAAAAGTATGCATATGGTTAACAAATTTCAGAAATTTTTAAACAATCCGATTTCGTTGAAAATCTTTATAATTGTCTGACAACTGTGCTCGATTTTAAGACGGTCTTGGTTAAAAAATTTCAGAAATTTGTTAACCGTATGTATACTTTAGTAACTGTGTGTACATAGTTTATATACAGTAGTAGAACTGCATACAAACTTTGTATTGATACATTTTGGAAGGCAGCCCTAGTCTGCTTCTTCATATCAGTACAGCAGAGTCTAGCAATAACGCAGAAGCTCACATGCTGCCAACGAATTTGAGCCTTTCTCGTAAAACTGCGGCAAAGTGCACAGCTTAACTGAAGTAATCGGAAGACCTGTAATATGTCGGGGGTTCCGAATTCCGTAGCAGCCCTAGTTATTTCCCCAACAATGTAATATTCCGCCGATATGACTATGATCCGGAATCCATGTAATATCGGGTCCGCCATCTAACGTTTTTTTTTTTTGTTCAGCTAGTGCTTATTTCGTGAATGGTAACACTTGGCTCATGTCTGATTTGACAGATAATTAGTTTTATCCTTCCGCTGAACGAATATGGTTGTGCATACGCTTGAACAACGCTGGGGGGAAATATTGCGACATTACTTTGAAAATCATGGTAATGTTGCAGAATGTGCGCGAAAATTGCGTACGGATTTTGGAAGAATAGAAGCACCGTCAGCTCCGTATGTTCGTTATCTTGTGAAAAAAAGTGAAAGAAACTGGCATCCTCATCGATAAACCAAAGCGTGAAAAGCCAAAAACAGTGCGTACGCTCGAGAATATTCCTGCTGTGGTAGAAAGTGTGCGTGAAGCGTCATCAACATCAATTCACCGTCGTTCTCAACAATTGAACATTTCGGAGACATCATTGAGACGAATTTTGTGCATAAAGACCTTGGTATGACGCCATACAAAGTCCAATTGATTCAGGAGTTGAAGCCAATTGACCCTCCAATGCATTTTCGCTTCGCTAAGTGGGCCTGTGATCGACTTACAGAAGATAACGATTTTGGCAAAAAAATGTCATCTTTTCAGATGAAGCTCATTTTGATGTTGGCGGGTATGTAAACAAGCAAAATTGTCGCATTTGGGGCACAGAAAACCCGCACGCATACATTGAAAAGCCGGCGGACCCAAAAGGAGTCAGTGTTTGGTGCGGATTTTGGCCCAGAGGCATAATTGGGCCAATTTTCTTCGAAAATGAGCAAGGAGTTGCCGTTACAGTCAATGACGATCGTTATCGGGCCATGTTGAACGAATTTTTGTTCACAATAATTGAAGAGGAGGATATTGGCAACATTTGGTTTCAACAGAACGGCGCTACGTGCCACACAGCCGAAGCTACACTCGATGTTTTGCGCCCTGTTTTTGAAGATCGCATTATCAGCCGCAGAGCTGATGTCGTTTGGCCACCTCGGAGCTGCGATTTGACACCGTTGGACTATTATTTGTGGGATGTTGTTAAAGATAAGTGTTACGCCGACAAGCCAGATACAATTGACGCTTTAAAGGACAATATTCGTGAAGCCATTGGTGAAATACAGCTGCAAACAATCGATAATGTGCTTAAAAAGTTAGACAGATCGTGTAGGCTATTGCATGGCCAGCCGAGGCAGCCATTTGAATGAAATTATTTTCGATTATTAACCGGAAGGATTGTATTCAGTAGTTTTTATTTTTAAGCATTTTCAAAAAAAAGGTATTTGGCGGACCCTTTAGTTGCCGCTGAATAATTTAAGACTATTTTTAGAAATTCCGTAGGAATTTCCATGGCATTCAGGGAATGTGATGGCAAGCAAACTGTCTGCATAAATCATGAGACTTTCATTGAACCCCATAATCCCACAAGCTTTTTAATATGGCCATTTACTCCAGCTAGACCACTGTCACATACTCTATCTAGCGTTTCGTTGCCAATCGCTAAATACCTCAAGGTCCCCTCCGAGGACTTTCTGATCTCCCCTTCAGAATAAAATTCCCCCTGCGAAATTTCTAAAATTTGTTGCGGATGATTCATGTTGGGGTGTTATGTCACGGCCGTGAGGGACTTCATCGCCTTTGGGATGTCTGAGTAAATTAAGTGAAAACTCACTCACCATCCTACAACAGAATTGCGCTGCTTTGAATAAGGCCATTACAACACGGGACGTAAAATCAAGACTAGCACTAGACTGGGATTAGCATTTTGGGGCCGGTGCCTTACCATAGACTTCCGCATTGGCAAGTCCATTAGCCTCTAGTCGGAATACAGTCGGGTACGTAGGGTGTCCGTGGAAAAAAATATGTTTCAAGTTCGTTTGTTCAACAAAGTTGATGCACCGCATGCAACTATTTGTAGCCAATTTTGTTCTCCTTTTTTTTTTACCGTATTTGTGTTGTTGTTGTTGTTTATGTAATTTTTTTCCAGGTTATGTTTGTTGGCCATAGTAAGAGCAGAGTGACGTGGTTAGACACGTAGTGCCGGTTCTAGTGTAGTTTGTGGCAAAAGCGGTGTATTTTTTAAATGACTACGCCAACGACAAGTACAAGTGAGTGAGTGAGAGTGTAAGTAAATAAGTGGTTGAGTACTTTATGGCGGCATGCAACACAGAGAGAGAGGCAAAAGAGAGAGAGAGAGAGAGAGAGAGGGAGAGAAGTTTTTAAGTCCTCGTTGCCAGTTATTTGTATAAAAAATATTTGCCAACATATTTGTTCTCTTGTGTTTCTTTCGAAAGCATTCAAAATAAATTGTTTTTGTCGTTATTGTTAAGAGGGCGGAAGGCGAAGGGGCGATTGTGTTGAAGTGGCATAATTGATATGCTTGTTAACGCCCTTTTTCAATTGTTGGCATAAATCATAAGCAAATTTCAAACATAAAGAAACACAAAATTTTAATGGCATTCTGTTACCTGCCTGCCTGCCTGCCTGCAATTGATTTAAATTCATCACGCGCACACACACATACAATCATAAATGATAATGAAAAATAATAAACGAATCACAAATAAAAAAAGAATTTAAAGCCGTTATAAAATAGGACAGGCCTTTACAGTTTACAGTTCATTGTGTTTGTATATGCCTTGGTAAGCCTGCTCAAGCATAATTATTTATTAATAATGAGATTAGTATACCCTGGTCATAATTTATTACAGACAAATGCCCTACATTATCATGGGTATTGGCATGTTGAGCTTGAGATGGTATTGGTGACATGAATTAAAAGTTTTTGCACAGTTTTGGCACTCCACACAAACGTCACATTAAACATTTTACCAACAGGGTGAAGTCTTTCAGTCTCGATCAACAGTTCACATCACCTCTACGTGAGATGACCATGTCTTCATAACGCTGTTGCAGAATATCCAATCAGACATAAGCTGTGTGGACGTAGCGGCGTCATAATGAAATCACATGACCAGTGTCCAGATCAGAGGTCAGCAATGAGTATTCAAAACGATGAGTAGATTTGAATCATACTTATAATTTCTGATATTTATACGCATTCATACTTATTTTAATGTCATACTCATACTACTCATATTCAAAGTTTGAAATACTCATGGTACTCGTACTTAACAATACTCATGAGATGATATTGATTTCGACTCTCCATGACTCATCGTATACACGAATGACAAAATAAGTATGAAAAGCCGATACACCTAAAACGAGTCACTGTTTGGTGCGGATTTTGGTCCAGAGGCATAATGGGGCCATTTTTCTTCGAAAATGAGAACGAAGTGGCCGTTACAGTCAATGGCGACCGTTATCGGGCCATGTTGAACGAATTTTTGTTCACAAAAATTGAAGAGGCAACATTTGATTTCAACAGGACGGCGCTACGTGTCACACAGCCGAAGCTACACTCGATGTTTTGCGACCTGTTTTTGAAGATCGCATTATCAGCCGCAGAGCTGATGTCGTCTGACCACCTAGTCGTTGGACTATTATATGTGGGGTGTCGTTAAAGATAAGTGTTACGCCGACAAGCCAGAGACAATTGACGCTTTAAAGGACAATATTCGTGAAGCCATTGATGATATACAGCTGCACACAATCGATAATGTGCTTAAAAATTTTACCGATCGTGTAGCCGACTGCATGGCCAGCCGAGGCGCCATTTGAATGAAATTATTTTCCTTTTTTAAACGGAAGGATTGTACTTTCAAATAAAAAAAATAAATTTGAGAAAATATTCAGTAGTTTTTTCTTTTTAAAGCATTTTCAAAAAAAAAAAGTTATTTGGTGGACCCTTTAGGAGTATCAACGCAAATCTCGCATGAGACCACCTTGTTTGTTTTGAAAGAGCAAATAGAAGAAGCCCTGTCATCGATCGATTAGTATAATAAGTAGGGCATTACAGTAACACATGGAAGGAAATAAATTTTTTATGTTTTCGAGTTATTGACCCCCTATAGTAATGTGTACCCCCTCCCCCGGCCATAACCTTTGTATGGCACATTATTAAATAACGTTTAAATCATTACAACCAGCAGTTTACAAAGCTCAAACCATAATATACGATATAAAGGCAGGGAGGGGGGTATACGTAATACTTATGATTTTGATTTCGAATTCTTTTTCCCTTTTTTTCAAACAAAATTTACTGCTTTTTTCATTGGAATTGTATAAAACGGTTAATTACTCACTCTCTCTCTTGCTCTCTCTCTCTCTCTCTCTCTCTCTCTGTCTCATACATACAACGACTTACACACACTCACTATACTCACTGTCTGTCATACATACTCGCATTATAACTTAATTGTCGATGAGTGTATAAATGAACAGCAAATTGCTAATGATTCTGGCTGGCTGGTTGGCTGACTGACTGATTGATTGAATGACTGATTGATTGTCTGCCCATGCTATTGACGATGATGATGATGATGAGAATAATGACTGTTGATATGTGATGATTATATTGCTTGTGTTGCTACTAATAACGATAATGTCGATAACGATGATGATGCTCATGCTGATGCTGGTGATGATAATATTTAATCATGATACTGTGATTATTAATTCCATTTTATAATCCTGTTTGTTTGATGGCTTTCGAGCTCATACTATTAGGGTTAATGAACAACGTCAATCGTAGAGAAAGAGAGAGTTGCAGAGATCAATAATTTTTAAATGCGATAACAGGAAATAAAGAGCTAATCAAGTCGTAGCTGAATTGTTAGTGATAGTGATAGGCAATCACAGCTTAAGTGATACAATAACTGGGATTTCATTTGTATTCTTGGCTGGTAAGGGCTTAAGGAAACCGTATGGGATTAAGCAGTCGTATGAATTTGTGGAAATGTAATAATCGAAAAAGATATTAAGATGACAGCTTTTCAAGGCCAAAAAAGTATTCACGATCCTAATTCGTGTGAAACTAGTAAGGAACTCCGGTCACGTTAATCAATTTAAATTACTGGCCTGCCAACTTGCGAACATTCTTTATAGCAAGTTGCGTCGTATCCCTAATAGGACGCGTATTCAATTGCCCCATAGTTATTCTATGGTCACTTAAACCGCGTTCAAAACAAGGTTCTGTAGCACATGGGGAGAGTACCCTTATTTATGTAGCATCCCCCCAGGTAGTGAAGTCGTCTTAAAGCCAGGGTTCGAGCCCCAGGCCAGACATCAAAACAAAATACAAAAAGTATTTCTTCGGCGATTTCCTCTCAGCAGATTACTGGCAAAACCTGTGAGAATAAATTAAATTGCCATGAAAAGTTTCTCAAAAATCTGTCGTTCATAGTCGACTTTAAAGTGTAGGTCCCACAACTCATGTATAAAATTAACACACACAACATATGTGGTGTGAGAAACTAGGTCGTAATCCTGACCCTGAGGGTTGTAATGACTAATTATGTATGTATGTATCCCCCCAGGTATTCCATCATCACATGAACATCGTTAATCACAATATTCTATAGTATAGGGGAGAGCACCCTAATTAATCGGGTGTATCGTTGAATCCCACTTTCGATAGGCGTTCCTTCCACGAACTAAAGTCTACCAAGTTGAGTCTGTCTTAGTCGTGTCGTTAGTCGAACTAATTTCGATATTCAGTCCACCATTATATCCTGTACACCCAACCATGTTAATGCTTCTGCTGTAACTCCTAATTCTGCATTATTTTGGAACCAATGAACAGCCATGGTATACTGACTTTGCTTTACTGACTCCTGTATCATATGCGTGAGTGTATGGACGGCGGTCTCTACGTACCACCCTTTACTGTATGCCTGTTGTCGCTTGGATAGGGGGTATTATCATCATAAACCGCTCTATGAGCTCCCTATAATCTCTAATAATACGAAGGGAATTCTAAAGAGTCTACAATTCTCTGGTATGGTATGCTCAAGAGATCAACAATGAATCGTTTTTTCGCTACTCATAAGTACTCATGAAATGTTGAGTATGAGTGAGTTAACAGTATTGAAATCCAACTACTCTTCATTCATTCGTACTCAGTACGACATTGATTTATAAGTACAACGTTGACATCAAACTCATAACATTCGAACTATGTTTGATTCATACGCCTACTCATTCAGATTCATAAATTTAGAAAAATACTTACAAATAATACTTATAAATGATTCGAGTGATTCGAATCATTCATCAAAATTTACAGTCTTAGTTGTTGTTGGATTTACAAAGAAAGAAGAAAGACACATAAGCAAAAAAGACGAAGACAACAAGCAGAGCAAACACACAACCTTCTTATGAGTATTGTGTAGTGTTCGTACGAGTATCATATTTATTTTGTGATTCGTGTATACGATGAGTCATGGAGAGTCGAAATCAATAGCATCTCATGTGTATTGTTAACCATGAGTACCATGAGTATTTCAAACTTTCAATATGAGTAGTATGAGTATGACATTAAAATAAGTATGAATGCGTATAAGCATCAGAAATTATAAGTATGATTCGAATCTACTCATCGTTTTGAATACTCATTGCTGACCTCTGGTGTGTATGCTAGACGGTCTCTACGTACCACCCTTTACTGTATGCATGTTGCCGCTTGGATAGGAGATTATCATCTAAAGTCTGGCATATAATCTCTCTAAGACGAAGGATATTCTAAAGGGTCTACAATTCTCTGGTATAGTATGCTCCCCAAGATGTACTCCAATCTTAGATGTTGCAGAAGGGCTGCTTAACAGCCTCCATAGGCACGTTTGCTTATTTATTCTTTGTAGCACAAAAGATGTAATTGCCAGAATTCTCTCTCGCTTACGAGGTGAACTAAAAGAAACCTTATAACGTTTAGCCGTGTACCCTACTTCCAGATTTCCATGATCATTGAAGAGTCAGCATGAATCAGCGGTACTAATGCTGATTTCTCGAACAGAACTGTAAAGATCAAACGTTATTTTAGAAAAGTGTGTGCTTTTTATGCCTTATCGCCGTAGTCTAGTAGATAGTGTGTTGGCTTATTAGACGTAAAGCCAGGGTTCGAGCCCCAGGCCAGACATCAAAACAAAATACAAAAAGTATTTCTTCGGCCACTTCCTCTCAGCAGATTTCTGGCAAAAACTCTGAGAGTAAATAAAATTGCCATGAAAAAGTTTCTCAAAAAATCTGCCGTTCGGAGTCGTCTTTAAACTGTAGGAGAAACTAGGACGTTGTACAATGGGTCAATTCAACCTCCGGGTACTGTCTTAATTGCTAAGTACACGTCCTCTAACCTAACCTCTAAGCTAACCTAAGAACTAAAAGAAACTTTACAATGTGTAGTCGTGTACCCTACTTCCAGATTTTCATGATCGTTGAAGGGTCAGAGTCAGCGTGAATTAGCGATTGATGGTGATTTTTCAAAGAAAACTGAAAACCCTATTGATTGGGTGCCCTGGTAGTCTAGTGGGTAGTGTGCTAGACTATTAGCGTGAGGGTCGTGGGTTCGATTCCCACCAGAGACTCTGGTCTGTGACACTACACCGAGCAAATAGTCAAGTTACTTCGCTGGTATATAATTAGGATATAATTTGTAATTGTATTGGAATTAATAAATAAATAAATAACCCTATTGATTACGAAAGCAAGTAAAATTATCGCATATGAGCCTCAGAGATTCCAGGCGTAACTTTAGAAAAGTGGCTGCTTCGTATGCCTTATGAGGTCTAGAGGTGTTATTGGTCCACCTAAAAAATTTTTTTGATTTTCTGTTGAACACTCTTCTCTCAATTTTATTTCCTTCAAAAGCTTTTTTTTGTTTTTTTTTTCTAATTTCCTTTGACTTGACAACAAAAATTGAACAAATTAGGCTTCAATTTAAATAAAATCTTTGAATATTTCAGTTTAAAAAAATAAAAATAAAAAGGAAATAAAATCGATGTAAAGAATAACAATTTGTACTCCTACTTACACTTACTCACTCCTGTTAAACATCTTTCGAACAAAAACACAGCCTTTCAATACAGCATTTACTACGAATCACACACTCATACAGGCTTAAGCTTAAAGCCTATAAAAGAAAAGAATTCAACAGAAAAAATATTTTTAAAATGTCAATGTCAAACAAGAAAGGACACAGAGAGAGAGAGAACAGAGAAAAAATACGACACCCGAGTAGTAACATTTGCTTTTGTCATATTTTTAATATAATTGTGGTTACTTCAAATACATAAACTCAACAGTACATGCATGCAATCGCACACACACACGCACTTGCACGTACAAACAAAAAACTTTCAAAACAACATCACAGCAATAGCAACATCAACAGCAACAGCAACAATTTGTTTCCAAACATATGCTCTTGAAATGAAAAATTTTTTTTTACAACAAAAAATGCATGTCAATACTACCTCAGCATACAAAAAATAAGTATTCCAATGCATTTCGAACTATTTCATACACACACTGGAGAGACCGTTATGAAACAGCATAAGTAAGAGAGCAAGAGGTTGAGACAGCCTTGTTGGAATCTTGTTAAATGTGAATAACACACTGTTTTTAGGCATTTGAATTGAAATAAATAAACTTTCTCTCTGTCGCTCTCTCGATCTCTCAGTGTGTATAGCAGCATTTTGTTTTTCTTTGTTATTCTCTGTATTTATTTTTATTTTAACTCTCTAAACCTCATGATTTGTTTGATAAATTTGTTATAGCTCTGCATATGCATTTGTATAGGAGTAAGTATGTATGTGTATATGTGTGTGTGTTAATAATAATACTGTAAGTAAGTCGTCAGTCGTTATTACTAAAACAGAATAGCCTGCTGCACTACTTTTTGTATTGCATGTGTGTTACAATTTGAAATACTAGTTATTAGGCTACTATATGTATGTGTGTATGTACACATACATGTGTCTATGCATATATGTGTATAAGTAATTTTATTTAAAATATTTTTCTTTTTCATGCTGTATGTGTGCAAAAGAGAGCAGAGTAGAGTTACACTCACACATTTCTTGTATTGTACGTATGTGTGGAGTGCATAATGAAATGAATTGTGCATGAAAAAAGAGCAAAAAAACAGGGGAAATTAAGAAATTATAGAAAAAGAGTAAAGAAGGCCACAAAGAAAATTATAAATTCATGCAGAAAAATTACATGCTGCGTTAAACATACGGTAGAGTAAAGTTTTTCTTCGTTTCTTTAAATAAAAATTTTTTTTTAATTTTTTTGGTTTTTTTTTTTTTAATTAAAAAAAGATTTTTAAACACACCCTAACGAGCCAGCATGTGCAGCATTTAAACCCCGTAGAATAAAAAAAATCCAAATTCATTCAAGTAAATCAACAATACTGTGAAGCAGCCCAAATAGATGTCGCAATGTCGCTCTATTGTTAGTTGCTTAAGAAAATCTCACAAGAAAAACTCCACTAAAAGGACGAAATCGCACAATCTCGATGAACAGTTCACATCACCTCTACGTGAGATGACCATGTCTTCATAACGCTCTCGAATATCCAATCAGACATACGCTGTGTGGCACGTAGTGGCGACCTAATGAAACCTCATGTCCACAGTGTCTAGATCATCCAATTCAGACCAAAAAAAGTTGATAATCATTGACCTGTAGTACCCCCATTTTATAACAACGGCCAGTCCAAAATCCCACAGTAAACATTAATTTTTTAGATGGTATTGGATGCTCTGGGATCTCATCAAACATACATACATACATAATTGGTCATTACAACCCTTCAGTCAGGATTACGACCTAGTTTCTCATCAAACTTTTTGCTTGTTCGCGTATCCGTCCATCATCTAGAAACAGGGCTTGTAGCTGAAGATGATTTTTTGAGGCATATTAAGGTCTACTGTCCCTGTAGTCTAGTAGATAGTGTGTATGACTTATTGACGTGAGGCCACGTTTCAAATACCAGGTCAGAGATTTTAAACAAAACGAAATCTGAAAAAATATTTCTTACTCTCAGCAGATTTCTGGCAAAAACGGTGTGAGAGAAAATAAAATTGCCTTGAAAAGTACCTCAAAAAAATCTGTTGTTCGAAGTCAATCACTAAAATTAACACACTCTGCATAAGGTTAGGTTAGGTTAGGTTAGAGAACGTGTACTTGTCAATTAAGACAAGTACAGTACCCGGAAGTCGAATTGACCCACTTATGTTGTGTGTGTTAATTTTATAAAGGGTGTTTTTTATAGAGGTATAGAACTTTAAGTTGCAATAAAACAATGATGGATTATTCGATTGACATGAATTTTATTTATCCGAAAGATAATCTTGTGGCATTACATTTTAAATATGATTTCTGGCATATGATCGCCACGGCTGACGCGGATGTAGTCCAATCTGGACGTCCAATTTTCGATGACTTTTTCCAACATTTGTGGCCGTATATCGGCAATAATACGGCGAATGTTGTCCTCCAAATGGTCAAGCGTTTGTGGCTTTACCGCATAGACCAATGACTTTACATAGCCCCACAGAAAGTAGTCTAGCGGTGTTAAATCACAAGATCTTGGAGGCCAATTCACTGGTCCAAGACGTGAAATTAGGCGGTCACCAAACGTGTCTTTCAATAAATCTATTGTGGCACGAGCTGTGTGACATGTTGCGCCGTCTTGTTGAAACCACATCTCCTGGACATCATGGTTATTGAATTCAGGAATGAAAAAGTTTGTAATCATGGCTCTATACCGATCACCATTGACTGTAATGTTCTGGCCACCATCGTTTTTGAAAAAGTACGGACCAATGATTCCACCAGCCCATAAAGCGCACCAAACAGTCAGTTTTTCTAGATGTAACGGTGTTTCCACATACACTTGAGGATTACCTTCACTCCAAATGCGTCAGTTTTGTTTGTTGACGTAGCCATTCAACCAGAAGTGCACTTCATCGCTAAACAAAATTCGCTTATGAAAATCGGGAATAACGGTAATCTCGTTTTGGGCCCATTCGACGAATCTACGCCTTACTCGATGATCGTTTGGCTTCAATTCTTGCACGAGTTGGATTTTGTAAGCACGCAAACCAAGATCCTTCCGCAAAATCTTCCGTAAAGTGGATGGACACAGATCCAATTCCTGTGCTCGATGGCGGATGGACTCATTCGGGTCTTCCTCAATGCTACGCTCTACAGCAGCAATAGCTTCTTCTGTACGCACCGTACAGCGTCTCTGGGGATGCGAGTTATCAATAAGAGTAAACGTGGTGCGAAAACGTTCCATGGTTAATCGAATTAACTGCTCTGATGGACGATTTTGTCGACGATAAAATGGACGTAGTGCGCGATACGTTTTCCGCACAGAATCATTATATTCGAAATAAAATTGCACTATTTGCAAGCGTTGTTCAGGCGTCAGTCTATTCATGATGAATTGCCAAACCAAACTGAGATTAAATCACTTGACAGCTGTTAAATCGGTCGCCATCTTGAAAAGTAATGCCAACTTAAAGTTCTATACCTCTATAGAAAACACCCTTTACATGAGTAGTGGAACCTACAGTTTAAAGTCGACTTCGAACGACAGATTTTTTGAGAAACTTTTTCATGGCAATTTTTATTCACTCTCAGAGAGTTTTTGCCAGAAATCTGCTGAGAGGAAGTCGCCGAAAAAATACTTTTTATATTTTGTCTTGATGTCTGGCCTGGGGCTCGAACCCTGGCTATACGTCTAATAATATACGTTGTTATCATATCCGTTCGTCATCTAGAAACAGGACAAGCCGCTGAATATGATTTTTTAATGGATATTCAGGTCTACTGCCAACTGCTGCAGATCCTATTCAGCGAACACACATCGCTCTCTATGCTTATCCATGGTGATTTAGTAAAACAAAATAAAGAAATGACAACTAATTTGTGAGATTTAGCTTCAACAAGATAGCTGTTATCAACTTTCCAAGATCAAAAGTCATTGTTGGAAGATCTCTGAGAGGTATCTCTGCACAGAGTTCTTCTACAAAACGTTCGCCATGCATCGCAGCATGTAAATATCACTCTCAGCTTAACACATGCTAAGGTGCTCAGATGTTTTCTTTTCCCAGAACACCGCTCAAGTTCCAAGTTGTGTCGTGATGTTTCATTTTCCTGTCAACACAAAATGCCCCGATTCTTTGAATTCCTTGTATTGACAATGGGCGCTACGAAGCCGAGTTATTATTTTTTGTCTGATCCTGCATTACAGTATCGAAACCTCCTTGAATTATTTCACAAAGAGTCTCTGCAAGCTAACCTGCTGATGTCAGAACCATGGCGTCCGTAAAGCCTTGACATAGGGAAGGCCTCCCTTACAGCATATTCAACAAGAGTTCATCCACAAACAGACTTCAGCTTAGTGGTGAAAAAACCATTGTATTCCACCTCTAGTTGTGCTGACCTATTTGCTATTTTCTTCCTGCATTACAGCATCAAAACCTCATTGAATAATTTCACAAAGAGTCTCTGCAAGCTAACCTGTTGATATCAGACAATGACGTCTTGACATAGGGAAGGCCTATTTCACAGCATCTTCAACAAGAGCTCATCCACAAACAGACTTCAATTTAATAGTGAAATAACCACCCTTTTATTCCACCTCTGTGTGTGCTGACCTATTTGCTATTTTCTATCCTGTATTTATTTCAGCCTGGAATTGATGTTTGCCCTGCCTTATCGCGTAGGGCATCACTGAGTCGTTTGCCACTCACTTCATTTATTTTCTCTCTTTTTGTATTTACGTCCATTGTGTGTGTATGGTAATGAAAGTGCGTGTATGTATATGTGTGTGTATGTATTTTAAATTAATGAAATTATTTTCATTTTAAGACACAACCAGTCAACCAGCCAACCAGTCAGTCAGTCAGTCACTCAGCCAGTGAGTTAGCCAGTCAGTTGGTATGATTGCTTCTCTCACGGTTTCTCTTTTCTGTTGCTGTTTCTGTTTTCTTTTTTTTCTTATTCTTGCTCGTCTGTTTGCAAGTGTTTCATCATTTCTTTTCCTTACTTTTGATTAGACTTGACAGGCAGACGTAGCAGGAGAACAGTAGCACAGCAATCATTGAGTGAAAGGAACAAAAAAAAAAAATCAACTACAGAGACGACCCCCATAAACATAAAATTGTTATGATATAAGTGAACAACAACAACAACAACAACAACTCAATGGGGGAATGATTTCGTAATTGGAATACAAATATTTTGTTGTTGTTGTTGTTTTTTTTGTAAATTTTTACACAAAATGTGTCTGATTTTCTTTCAATGGATCACTGAGCGTTTGAGGAATGACTTGCTGATTGAAAATATTACTCATACGCACCGGGTGTGTGTAAATTATGCGTCAATAGGGTGAGACATATGAGACTCAAAATTTCTATTCAGATAACGTGGTCGGATATATGAATACACGGGAATGGTATTCAATACAATGGCCAAGTAAAAGGTCCGCCAAATAACTTTTTTTTTTGAAAATACTTTAAAAGAAAAAACTACTGAATATTTTCTCAAATTATTTTTTTTGTTTGAAAGTACAATCCTTCCGTTTAATAATGGAAAATAATTTCATTCAAATGGCTGCCTCGGCTGGCAATGCAATAGTCGTTCAAAGTCGATTTTTAACTGTAGGTCGCTGACACACATGGACAAGAAACTAGCTTGTAATCCTAACTGCAGGGCTGTAATGACCAATTATGTACGTATGTTGTTGGTCTTAAGCTTACCTTAGCAGTAATTGCCTTTCACCTGTTGCTTAAATGTTTCAGACAGAAAATAATAACTTGGGTTCGTATCGCGCATTATCAATACAACGAATTGGAAGAATCTGTGTTTTTGTGTTGAGAGGGAAATGAAACAGCACAACACAACTTGGAACTTGAGCGGTGTTCTGACAAAAGAAAACACTTGAGTGCTTAGTAAGTGTTAAGCAGAGTGTAATATTTACATCATGAGGTGCATGGAGAACGCTTTAGCCCGCTTTAGCAGAAAATTGCCTTTCACCTGTTGTTCAAATGTTCAGCTTTATGTCGTAAGGGAAGAAATAACCTGGGTTTCTACTAGTTGCATTAGGTAATCTTGCTGATCTGTGTCAGGAATGGCTATTTAGATTCTAAAAGGTTTCCCATAAAGCTGTGGATGATTGTTTTAGTCTTAAGACATATGGAAGGCATGTGGTGCATTGTGAACCACAGGAGCCGTAGGTATGTGTACAGGGTGGCTGATATGTATTGCAACCAACTTCAGGTTGTTATCATTTGTAAACCGCTCGTCTGACAGCTGACAGATTTATTCCAGTGACAGTTCATTTTATTATTTACAAGCTTACAAAAGCATTTTTATCGATTGCATTCAGAAAAAAAGTTATTCGTGATGGAATTCAAGCGTGATAGTGTAATTGCTTTATATTTGGCTGGAAAACCTCAGACGGCTATCGTTAGAGCCCTCCAGCATTTAAATGTGAATAAATCTTTTGTTTCTCGTACCATTGCTCGTTACCGTGATACTGGCAGTGTTGCATCGCGTCGAAAAAGTGGACGAAAAAAAAACGGTAACAACACCAGAAATTATCCGTAAAGTGAAGGCCAGATTTGATCGAAAACCACGCCGCAGGGGTAGAAAAATTGCTCGTGAGCTGAACATATCGCGAGAACGGATGCAACACATATTGAAAAATGCGTCTTGGACTAAGCCCTTTGAAGTTCCAAAAAAGTGCAAGAGCTCACCGATGGACAAAAAAAAAGTTAGACTGGAAAGAGCCAAGGAGTTACTTCGCTTGCACGAAAGTGGCCAGTTACTGAATTTGGTTTTCTCCGATGAGAAGCCGTTCCAAATTGAGCAGTTTGTGAACAAACAAAATGATCGGGTTTACTTGCCAAAGAGGTCAGCTGGAAATTTACACCTGCGATTGGCCACCAGAACTCAACCAATGGTGTGGGCCGCCGTGAAGGCCGATGGTCGCTCCACGCTCATATTCATCGACCGTGGGGTCAAAATAAATGCCGAATATTATCGGGAAAATGTCTTAAAGACAGTATTGAAGCCCTGGGCAGACAAATATTTCGGCCGCAGACCATGGACATTCCAACAGGACTCAGCATCACCTCACTCAGCACGCGTCAACCAAGAATGGCTTAAAAAGGAAGTTCCTCGCTTCATTTCTACCGCACAATGGCCACCAAAATCTCCGGATCTCAATCCGTTGGACTTTTGCGCCTGGGGCATTTTGGAGAGTAAGGTTCTCACTAAAAAAAAATACCAAAGTGTCGATCATCTCAAGACGGCGCTTCTTCGGGAATGGGCCAAAATACCGCAGAGCCACTTTCGTGCAGCCTGTGATGACTTTGTCGGCCGTTTGAAGGCCATAATTCGTATCAAATGTGGCCAATTCGAACAAATCTAAACTGATTCTAAAATTTGATGTTATTTCCAACATTTTTTGCTTTTGAACAATAAAATTTGAAAAAAAAAATTAAAAAATTATAGCGCTTTACTTTGTTGCATTATATATCAGGCACCCAGTATGATGGAGCGTTCATAAACAAATAATTTTTAAAAAATTTTCAATAGAAAACAGGGTTTACTTTGCTTTTCCTTTTTTGGTTATTTATATGATCACACTTTCAATTATTTTTTTATTTTCCCCAATTGAGTTTTCTCCCTTGCTTTCACACAAAAATAATTTAATTTAAGCTGCTCAAAAGTATTTCATTTAATACGACAAACTCAATTTTCTTATCCCCTAAAATTATGCTACAGAAAATCAAACATAAACTCACGCTCCTTCTCTCTCTCTCTCTCTCTTTACTCTGTTGTAATTTCAAATAAACGAATGAGTAACACCACACAAGTATGTGTAGAAATGATTAGAAAGAATAGGGAAAGAGGAGCAGAAGTAACGGGTGATTTTTTTAACTATTATCTTTTTGGCAGCACTGGTTTAAACAGCTCACGCACGTCTCGTGTTTTGTTTCACAGTCAAACATCTTCAGTTTTGGTTTATAATTTAACCATGAATCGTCTTACAAACGAATAACGCTTGAAAATCATTGCAATTTTATTATCAAAATGCGTGATCTGTTAAGAAAGTTCATTGCGCGCTTCTTTCATTTTATGGTCAGTTTAATCGACCCACTGAAGCGGCTATTCGGGCTATTGTGACTAAATTCCGCACAAAATTTACATTGTTTTGGACATTAAAACACCAACACGCTTACGTAGAGTGCGAACTGAAGAAAATATCGCAGCTGTAGCGGCCAGTGTTAATGATGACCATCAATTGTCGTTTCGTCGCCGTTCGCAGCAATTGCTCTGCAATCTGTTACTCAACAACGTGGAAAATTTTGCGAACGGATTTAGGTGTGAAGTCTTTCAAAATACAGCTGGTGCAAGAATTGAAGCCGAACGACCTACCGCAAAGCAGAATTTTGTGGTGAATGGGGCTCTTGGAAAGTTGGCCGAAGATCGACTTCTTTATCGAAAAATTGTGTTCAGCGACGAAGCTCATTTTTGGCTCAATGGATACGTAAATAAGCAGAATTGTCGATTTTGGAGCGAAGATCAGCCGGAAGCATTGCAAAAGCTACCAATGCATTCAGAAAAAGTCACAGTTTGGTGCGGTTTATGGGCTGGTGGCATCATTGGACCGTACTTCTTCAAAGATGCTGCAAATCGTAACGTTACTGTGAATGGTGAGCGCTACCGTGAGATGATATTCAACTTTTTTTTTTGCCCAGAATGCAAGAGCTTGACTTGCATGAAATGTGGTTTCAACAAGACGGTGCCACAATGCCACACAGCACCCGTAACAATGGACTTATTGAGAGGCGAGTTCGGTGAACATTTTATTTCACGTTCGGGACCGGTCAATTGGCCGCATAGATCGTGCGATTTAACGCCTTTAGACTATTTTTTGTGGGGCTGTGTTAAAGCTCATATCTATACAGACAAGCCCGCTTCAATTGACGCATTGGGCGGCAACATTAAAGCATTTATTCGTGAGATACCAGCCGAAATTGGTTGGAAAGAGTATGACAAAATTGGACTAAGCGGATGGACCATTTGAGGCGCAGTCACGGTCAATATTTGCATGAAATAATCTTCAAACATTCGATTGTATGGACAGTACTATCGATTCAAATAAAGATTCCTTCATGCAGTTTTCTGAATTTTATGTGTTTTTTTTTGAAAAATATTCCTATAGCTCTTAAAAAATCACCCATTATATAAACCAATACTATTATTATCTCTACATTTATACGTGGGTCTACGCTACGACGTGGATAACAATGTTAACGAAAAGACAATTCCATCTTAAATTGCTGTGTGTTACAATGTGGCCAAATTACAATACGAAACCCAAACAACCAACAACTATCAATAGCAATAGGCGAGTATATTACAAAAGACCTCTCTCTACGTGTATATGTGGGTATTTCTAATACATTGTCTAAATACAACTTACTCTCTCTCTCTCTATCTATCTCTCTCTCTCTCTCTCTGTAAGTCTTAAATATACCTGTGCTCATTTCTGTAACAATTGATATCGGTTTTCTAAACGAACTAAGCGTGTGTGTTCGAATGTAAGTGTATAAGGCTGTGTTTGTATGTATGCATGTATGTGTGTGCGTAATTTCAACCTGATTATTATTAAATTTCTCTCTTATTTAGTGTGTCCATACAGCACAAATAATTGTTTATTTGGCTTATATTTCTAAATCCATATTCCGCATACATACTCCTGTATTACACATTTCTATGGTTTTTGTATGTGTAGGTGCAGTTTGTGTTCGCTTGTATGTATGCTCGCATGATGAAATTTATTTTCAAACACCAACACCAACAACAACAACAACACTAAACCCATTATTGTTGGCCAAAAATTGAATTTGACATCTAAATTGAAGTGGAAATTAAGTTAAGCTTTATTAGTCAATTGTAGTCAGCAGTTGTTGTAGTTGTTGTAAAGGGTCCGCCAAATAACTTCTTTTTTTGAAAATATTTTCTCAAATTTCTTTTTGTATTTGAAAGTACAATCCTTCCGGTTAATAATGGAAAATAATTTCATTCAAATGGCTGCCTCGGCTGGCCATGCAGTAGCCATACACGATCGGTCCAATTTTTAAGCACATTATCGATTGTGTGCAGCTGTATTTCACCAATGGCTTCACGAATATTGTCCTTTAATGCGTCAATTGTCTCTGGCTTGTCGGCGTAACACTTATCTTTAACAACATCCCACAAATAATAGTCCAACGGTGTCAAATCGCAGCTCCGAGGTGGCCAAACGACATCAGCTCTGCGGCTGATAATGCGATCTTCAAAAACAGGGCGCAAAACATCGAGTGTAGCTTCGGCTGTGTGGCACGTAGCGCCATCCTGTTGAAACCAAATGTTGCCAATATCCTCCTCATCAAATTTTGGGAAAAAATGCGTTCAACATGGCCCGATAACGATCGCCATTGACTGTAACGGCCACTTCTTGCTCATTTTCGAAGAAAAAATGGCCCAATTATGCCTGTGGACCAAAATCCGCACGAAACAGTGACTCGTTTTGGGTGCACCAGCTTTTCAATGTATGCGTGCAGGTTTTCTGTGCTTAAAATGCGACAAATTTTACTTGTTTATATACCCGCCAAGATCAAAATGAGCTTTTCATCTGAAAAGATGATTTTTTTTTTTTGCCAAAATCGGCATCTTCTGGTGCATGCTACTGCATGGCCAGCTGAGGCAGCCATTTGAATGAAATTAGTTTTCATTATCAACCGGAAGGATTGTACTTTCAAATAAAAAAAGAAATTTGAGCAAATATTCAGTAGTTTTTTCTTTTTAAAGCATTTTCAAAAAAAAATTTATTTGGCGGACCCTTTAGTTGTAGTGTAGTCAGGTCAGTCATGTGTAATCCACTTATTGTTTTACGTTAAGGTGTCAAGGTTTATAATTTTAATTACACTTCTTAACTTATTCTAATGTAAACTGATCATTAAAATTATTTATTTGTGTGTGTGTAGCAACATTTAAACGATGACAGTGTCAGCAAATTGTTACTCAACCGTAAGCAAAAGTAATTGAAATTGAAATTTGTTGCTTAACACATAAATTAATTGTTGTTGTTGTTGTTTAAGCACCCCACAACTTTTGTCTTAGGAAAATAGGGGACAAACGCTTAGTAAGGGAAATAATACCACAGTAGCTATTAAGCAAATGAAAAAAGGTATTCATGGAATGCTCCTACTAAGTCTTCATTACAAATCAAATGTAATGTGTGTGAAGATAAATTCGAATCAGAGGTCAGCAATGAGTATTCAAAACGATGAGTAGATTCGCATCATACTTATAATTTCTGATACTTATACGCATTCATACTTATTTTAATGTCATACTAATACTACTAATACTACATATTGCATATAGTCTGTATGGTGTAGTATTTCTTATATGTTCCCAAAATGGCCACTGATCTTCTAGAGAATTTTCAAAGCCAATTTTTCCCAATACCATATCACTCTATATGTGACCCTGTTGCTGATTATATTAAGCCTTGGAACCTTCCTTTGTATATAGTATGATACATATAGACCTAAAGTATTTCCCAAAATTAGCTCCTAATCAAGTGGTGGATAGTTCAGATGGGTACCGTTAAATATCGGGTCCGCCATCTAACGTTTTTTATTTTCATCAAGTGCTTATTTCGTGAATGGTAACACTTAGCTCATGTCTGATTTGACAGATAATTCGTTTTATCCTTCCGCTGAACGAATATGGTTGTGTATACGCTTGAACAACGCTGGGGGGAAATATTGCGACACATTACTTTGAAAATCATGGTAATGTTGCAGAATGTGTGCGAAAATTGCGTACGGATTTTGGAAGAAGGGAAACACCGTCAGCTCCGTATGTTCATTATCTTGTGAAAAGAGTGAAAGAAACTGGCATCCTCATCGATAAACCAAAGCGTGAAAAGCCAAAAACAGTGCGTACTCCCGAGAATATTGCTACTGTGGCAGAAAGTGTGCGTGAAGCGCTATCAACATCAATTCACCGTCGTTCTCAACAATTGAACATTTCGGAGACATCATTGAGACGAACTTTGCATAAAGACCTTGGTATGACGCCATACAAAGTCCATTTGGTTCAGGAGTTGAATTGACCACCCAATGCGTTTTCGCTTCGCTAAGTGGGCCTGCGATCGACTTACGATTTTGGCAAAAAAAAAATCATCTTTTCAGATGAAGCTCATTTTGATCTTGGCGAGCTGATGTCGTTTGGCCACCTCGGAGCTGCGATTTGACACCGTTGGACTATTATTTGTGGGGTGCCGAGATGCAAAGATAAGTGTTACGCCGACAAGCCAGAGACAATTGACGCTTTAAAGGATAATATTCGTGAAGCCATTGGTGAAATACAGCTGCACACAATCGATAATGTGCTTAAAAATTGGACCGATCGCGTAGCCTACTAAATGGCCAGCCGAGGCAGCCATTTGAATGAAATTATTTTCCATTATTAACCGGAAGGATTGTACTTTCAAACAAAAAAAGAAATTTGAGAAAATATTCTGTAGTTTTTTTTAAAGCATTTCCAAAAAAAAAAAGTTAATTGGCGGACCATTTAGTATTTAAACCGAATCGAAGGGCTCGCCTGTCATTGCCTCATGTATGACCGATATGAATGATACAATAGTATTGGTGTCAGAGGTAACCATTAAGTGCTCTTGTTTGCATGTCCGTCATGCATGTATGCATGTCTGTATGCCGTTGTTATTTCCCGTTAAACTGATGTTTTCATTTTTAATTAACTTCTTATCACTCTCTTTTTGTGTTTTTTTTTTCTTGTTATAATTTTTTTATTAATAAAAATGGAATTAAAATAACAAAAGCAAAACGAAAATAAAAATTAAAATTAAAAAAAGAACACAAAATAAAAATGATTTTAATTATTCTGACAAAATTAAAACGTTAACGATCTCCGCTTTTCAGTGGAAAGTTGTCATCCGGTTTAAGCTCATTATAGAGAAAGAGAGGCAGATTTTCTGTCTGTCAATATTTCATTTTCATTTGATTTTATCACTCAAGTGTACATTGCATGTGTGTAGGTGAGTATCCATTTGTCATTGTATGCATAAAAGTGTATGCATAAGTCTCTGTGTGTGTGTTGTACGCAACATTTTTTTTAATGAAAATGTTTTCCTTTGAAACAATTAATGAAACATTCCTTTAAAAAAAAAAATCACACACATACACACAACAATTTCATTACAATCAATTCATAACGGCAGACATTCATTCATTCATTCATCCAATCATACATTCACTTGTACATAAGCATTCATACATTGAATCAATTGAGTCGTTCTTTCGTGCATTCGTTCGTTCATTTATTTATTTTACTGTGGCCTCTGCCCCTCTCGCTCTCTCTCTCTCTCTCTCTCTCTTATTTGTTAGTCACTCGTCGTAGTCTTCATTTCATTTCCGTTTCCTATCTTTACAATAACGTTAGCGTGTTTCAATTTTTCGTATTTGTTTTTGTTTTTGTTTTTTGTTGTTATTAAATTAATTAATAATATATTCGCATTCGTACCATTTTTGCATACAGATACAGTACGGGCAAAGGAAATTCGTACAAGCAGCATATTTTGTTTTCTATTAATTAAGCTTGTCAAAGCTATGGCTTATATTTCTAACAGTAACAATGAGTCAAGACCTGAATTATACAGTGTGTTTTAAATTGAAGATTGAAGATCGAAGGCTATAACGTCTATGATTTTGTAATGTTTTGCCGCGATGTATGAACAGAATGAAGTTATCTTTCTTTCAATAATGTATTCATTCATTAAAATGTAAAGGGTTATCCATTTCGTGGTTTCAAAAGTAAACGTAAATAAAACGCACATAAGATATTTTTTTTTTGTCATGATATTTCCTTTTTTATTGTAAAGTTTGAACGTGTTGACATTATGTGTGACTACACTATATCATTTAAATGACCTCAACGCCAAGTGTTGCAAGCATTGATTCTTTTTGAGGGTAATTTTCGACCACTTTTTGAGCACATATTGGACGGTATCTCAGCCATAACTTGACGAATGTTGGTTTTTAAGTGCTCAAGAGTTGAAGGTTTAACTGCATAAACACGGTCTTTCGCGTAGCCCCACAACAAAAAAAGTCTAATGGTGTCAAATCGCATGATCTTGATGGCCAGTTGATATCGCCACAAGGAGAAATTACGCGGCCACGAAATGTCTCTTGCCATAAAGCCATATTCGCTCGAGTTATGTGGCATGTGGCACCCACCTTCTTGTTGAAACCACATATTCTCCAAGTCGTATTCTTCAATAGCAGGCAAAAAAATAGTCGGTTATCATATGACACATAACGCTCTGAATTGACGGTGACAGTCGTTCCATCGTCGTTTTCGAAGAAGTAAAGTCCAGTCACACCTTCGGACAAAAGAGCGGACAAAAGAACGCACCAAACAGTGACTTTTTCTGGATGTAATGGCCTCTCTTCAATTACTTGAGGATTCTCAGAACCCCAAATACCGACAATTTTGTTTATTAACATACCCACCGAGTGTGAAATGTGCTTCATCGCTGAAGAAAATTTTGTTCGAAAAATTGCCGTCCACCGCCTGTTGTTCAAGCACCCATTCCACGTATCTACGACGCTGTGAATGTGGTCAGCTGGCTTCAGTTGTTTCGTGAGCTGGACATGCTGGATATGGATGTAGGTGTAGATCTAAATGCAAAATACGCCATAATATGCCGTAAGACAGTCCTAATTCCTGAGAACGATGAGGAATCGATACATTCGGGTCTTCGGCAAGTTCACTTCACTTACAAGAGCGATACTTTTCAGCGGAACGAGCGAAACAATGATGCACAGGCCTTTCAATATTTGTAGCCACTCCAGTCTCTTCAAAATTTCTTCACAATTTTGCCAATTGCTTGTGTAGTTGGACGATTATGTAAAGCATAATCTCCTCTTAAAGCACGGTATGTGGCTGTGGCAGAATCACCATTTTTGTCGTAGGTTTTGATCATTTCTATGCGTTGTGCGATAGTTAAGCCATCCATTTTCGTCAATGTCAGACTTTCAACTGAAAAGAAAAAAATTGTGTTCACAACTTAGAGATGTCGAGTTCCAGTCTCATACTTTTGAAACCACGAAATGGATAGCCCTTTAGAAGCATTCCCATTCCCTGAGCTTTGTTGCCTGCAATTGTACGATTTTCACAGGCTTTGACTGTACCCTTGCAAGCAGAGAGTATGTGTATAAGGCACGAGGGAGAGCAACATCACTTATAAACGCCATGTTTTTGTGTTTAAGTGCGTGTATGTGTCGGTGTATGTATGTGTATAAGTATTTTATTGTTGTTGTTGTTGTTGTTTTATGTGCTTTTTTATTTTTAAAATTTTTATTTCGAGTGTCATAACCTGCAGACATTTTTGTCAATATTTTTCATTTATTTTTTCTTTCTTTCTCTTTCTCTCTCTCCTTCGTTCTTGTACATTTTGCTTGTGAATAATATTTTTTGTTGCTTTTTTATTGAAGCATTTCAATTAAAATTAAGCACTTAAGTGTGTATAAATGGTTTTGGCTTCATTAAATTGGAAAGTGGCTTATGGTTGAAGAGCAGCATATTCAGCATACAGAGTTTTTTAAACATTTTTATGGTAAAAGTTATTGAAAAACAACAACAACAAAAAAAGAAAACAGAAAATCAGTTTAAAGAAGGCATCCAAAGTGAATGAATGAAAATTTGTGTAAAAATTTTCCAATGATCACCAACAATGTTACCATGGTGAGGAGGTAAACGTTTATAAAAATATCAACAAAATTTGCAAAAGAGAGGCAGGAGGAAGCTTAACTCTCTTTTGTCTATGAAAGTATGTTGAAATTTGTATTTGAGGATTGTGTGGATACGATATCATGTAGAATACCCCTTTGGAAAGCAACATAACCAAGGCGATCAAGGCACAGGTTGAAAGTGTTAATCAATCAGTATGTGGCTACTAAGTTTAGAACCCGGAGGCCATGGCACCCATTGTCTTTATTGAAGACCAAAAATAAAGGGCTATCAATTTCGTGGTTTCAAAAGTATGGGACTGGAATTCGACATCAAACTAAGTTGTGAAACCAATTTTTTTCTCTTCATTGACATTGACGAAAATGGATCGCTTAACTATCAAACAACGCTTAAAATTATCAAAACCTACTACAAAAATGGTTATTCTGCTACAGCCACGTATCGTGCTTTAAGAGGAGATTATGGCAAGCAATTGGCAAAATTGTTAAGAAATTTGAAGAGACTGGAGTGGCTACAAATATTGAAAGGCCTGTGCATCATCGTTTCGCTCGTTCCGCTGAAAATATCGCTGCTGTAAGTGAAAGTGTTGCCGAAGACCCGAATGTGTCGATTTCTCATCGTTCTCAGGAATTAGGACTGTCTTACGGCACATTATGGCGTATTTTGCATTTAGATCTGCACCTACATCCATATAAAGTTCACCGCACGCAACAACTGAAGCCAGTTGACCATTCACAACGTCGTTGATACGTGGTATGGGTGCTTGAACAACAGGAGGTTGACGGCAATTTTTCAAACAAAATTTTCTTCAGCGATGAAGCACATTGCACACTCGGTGGGTATGTTAATAAACAAAATTGTTTTATTTGGAGTTCTGAGAATCCTCAAGTAATTGAAGAAAGGCCATTACATCCAGAAAAAGTCACTGTTTGGTGCGTTCTTTTGTCCGCTCTTTGGTACTTCTTCGAAAACGACGATGGAATGACTGTCACCGTCAATTCGGAGCGTTATGGTCATATGATAACCGACTTTTTCTTCCCTGTTATTGAAGAATACAACTTGGAGTATATGTGGTTTCAACGAGACAGTGTCGCATGCCACATAACTCGAGCGAATATGGCTTTATTGCAAGAGACATTTCCTGGCCGCGTAATTACTCGTCGTGGCGATATAAACTGGCCACCAAGACCATACGATTTGACATCATTCGACTTTTTTGTTGTGGGGCTACGCGAAAGACCGTGTTTATGCAGACAAACCTTCAACTCTTGAGCACTTAAAAACCAACATTCGTCAAGTTATGGGTGAGATACCGCCCAAATATGTGCTCAAAAAGTGGTCGAACATTACTTCAAAAGAATCAATGCTTGCAACACTTGGCGTTGAGGTCATTTAAATGATGTAGTGTTTCACACATAATGTCAACACGTTCACACTTTACAATAAAAAAGGAAATATCATGAATAAAAAATATATCTTAAATGTGTTTTATTTACGTTTACTTTTGAAACCACGAATTGGATAACCCTATACAGTTGAAAAGCGAACAAATTAAAAAAGAAAAATTGAGGAAGAGGCGTTGAAGTAGAGTGATACTAAGCAGAAACAAAAATATCAGCTGTGTGATGATGTAGGAACATCTCCCGTCGAGTGTAATTGCACAGTAAATTTCAGGCGTGCCTGTGTACCAGTTTCCGGTACAAATAAACAAATAAAACAAATACCTTCCTGTGGTATTCACATTTTTGTTGCAAAAGCCAGGCAATCACAAAGGAGATGCTCTAGCATCATTAACTCGGTCTGAGAGGCACATGACACCACCAATGTTTCATAACACAAACGGTTGCGAGTTTGAAGCTTATAGAGTCTAGGAGGAGAGCCAGTTCTACTACTAATCATTGATCAAAGGTTTCTGCTTACATAAAAATTCATCTTAACAATATATGAGCGAAGCAGCATTCTATAAAGTTTGTAAGAGAATATTTTAATGAAATATCAACTATAATAGTTGAAATCTTCAATAAAATGATTACCACCTCACAATACCCTGATATTTTAAAGATTCATAGAATAGTGCCCGTTCCAAAAACTGCTCAGGCATTTACTGTGCATAAATATAGGCCGATTGCTGTGCTCTCTACTTTGGATAACATTTTTGAGAAACTTTTGTATAATAAGCTTTCGGTTTATCTGGATGACAATAAACTTTTATACAAATACCAATTTTGATTTAGAAGAGGCATGAGTGAGACGCTGTCTTGAATGTGGTAAGATATGTTTGCAATGGTCTCGATGAAGGAAAGAGTGGAGTAGTAGCGGGTATGTTTTTTAACCTTTCAAAGGCATTTGATCTGGTTCATCATGAAATAATGCTTAAGAAACTGTAATTTTACGGTGTTCGAGGACGGGAACTATTATTGTTCCGAAATTATTTCATTAACAGGAAACAGTATGTACAAATTGAACACTGTACAAGCGCTCTTGGGACTGTTGAATATGGTGTACCACAGGGGAGTGGACTGGGTCCTTTATTGTTTTCAGTTTATTTGAATGACTTGGGAAATTTGAATCTAACTGGTCGACTGTATATGTTCGCCGATGATATATGTTTGCTCTACCCAATTAAGCATGATCTTATTCTAAAAACACATATTGAGAGAGATGCGTCTCTATTATTTGAATTTACTCCTTTGAATGGTTTATTGTTAAATTCTGATAAGACCAGCTTAATTCGTTTTCGACCACATGCAGTTAGTATGAATAATAACTTTTCTGTTCATTTCGATGGAACATCTATTAGCGAAACACACTCAGTTAAATATTTAGGAAATACGTTACTGAGTAACTTATCCTGGGATCTTCACATCAATGAGGTGAAGAATAAGATAGTTCCTTCTATAGGTATATTGTATAAGTTTAAGAATAAGCTGAGTGTGAAAGGTAAGCTAATGATTTATAATGGTTTGATACACCCACATTTATATTATTTAGCTTGTGTGTATGCTTATAACAGGAACAATATTCTTCAGAAATCATTACAATCTTATCAAAATAAGGCACTGAAAATTGTATACAATTTACCAAGAACACATCCAACGATATCCCTATATAGGAGTGTTTGTAGAATTATTTTGCCTATTTATGGTTTGCACAAGTATCAGGCTTTGTTATTTGTATTTAAAAGTCTTCACGGCACAGGTCAGCAGACAATAACATTTTTGCGTAACCAGTCACATTTCAATTCTCGAAATATGTCAAACCGTAGAGTTCCTAGATACAGGTTGGAAAGAACTAAGCAGCGTATTGATTATGTAGGTGGTAATATGTATAATGATTTACCACCTAATTTAAAATCAATCGGCAGAATATCAACGTTCAAATCATTATGCAAGGAATACTAATGTGATGTAATATAAACGCTTCTTATGTAACTAATTTGAATTTAAAAGTGTAACATACAGAAGTATGTATATATTAATTTAATTATTTTTTGTAAGTTTTTCATTATGATACATATTTGTATATTGTGTAAATAATATTATTGATAAGTATATATATTGTCAACTTGCCTCAATAATGCCTTATTGGCTCTGAGGCCTAAATTGAAATGAATATCTAATATTGTATAATTATTATAATAATAAAAAAAAAACATTCTCTGATGAAACCACAGTATCCAAAAATATAAGACATCAACGTTTCCACGAACCCAACAGAATATAATCTATAGAGAATGGATTCCTCGAAGTCATGAAATCACTCGCAAGTTAACCCAATTCAAGTGCCCTGGCGTGCACTCTACTGTCAAGGAAAATCACCTGAAAAACTGGGCTAGAAAAAATGAGGTTGGAGACGACTTAAACCCACAAGAAAATAACCAAAATCCTCCAGGAATTTCTTAAAGTCACGAATCACTCGCAATTTACCGCAATTCAAATGCCCTGGCGTCCATTCTACTGTCAAGGCAAATCACCTGAAAATCTGCACCAGAAAGAATGAGGTTGGAAACGACTTAAACCCAAAAGAAAATAATTAAAATCCTCCAGGGAATTCTTGAAGTCACGAACCAGTCGCAATTTACCCAAATTCAATCACCCTTGCGTCTAATCTACTGTCAAGGAAAATCACTTGAAAATCTGTACTAGAAAGAGTGAGGTTGGAAACGACTTAAACTCGAAAGAAAATAAATAAAAATTCTCCATGGATTTCTTAAAGTCACGAATCACTCGCAATTTAGCCCAATTTAAATGCCCCGGCGTCCATTCTACTGTCAAGGAAAATCACTTGAAAACCTGCACCAGAAAGAGTGAGTTTGGAAACGACTTAAACTCGAAAGAAAATAAATAAAAATTCTCCATGGATTTCTTAAAGTCACGAATCACTCGCAATTTAGCCCAATTTAAATGTCCTGGCGTCCATTCTACTGTCAAGGAAAATCACCTGAAAATCTACACTAGAAAGACTGAGGTTGGCAACGACTTAGACACAAAAGAAAATCTGCACTAGAAAGAGTGAGGTTGGAGACGCCTTAAACCCAAAAGAAAATAACCAAAATCCTCCAGGGATTTCTTAAAGTCACGAATCATTAGCAAGTTAACCCAATTCAAATGCCTTGGTGTCCACTCTACCGTCAAGGCAAATCACCTGAAAATCTGCACTAGAAAGAGTGAGGTTGGAGACGATTTAAACCCAAAAGAAAATAACCAAAATCCTCCATGGATTTCTTAAAGTCACGAATCACTCGCAATTTAGCCCAATTTAAATGTCCTGGCGTCCATTCTACTGTCAAGGAAAATCACTTGAAAATCTACACTAGAAAAAGTGAGGTTGGAAACGACTTAAACCCAAAAGAAAATCTGCACTAGAAAGAGTGAGGTTGGAGACGATTTAAACCCAAAAGAAAAATAACCAAAATCCTCCAGGGATTTCTTAAAGTCACAAATCACTCGCAATTTAGCGTAATTCAAATGCCCTGGCGTGCACTCTACTGTCAAGGAAAATCACTTGAAAATCTGCACTAGAAAGAGTAAGGTTGGAGACGACTTAAACTCAAAAGAAAATAAACAAAATCCTCCATGGATTTCTTAAAGTCACGATTCGCTCTCAAGTTAACCCAATTCAAATGCTCTGGCGTGCACTCTACTGTCAAGGAAAATCACCTGAAAATTTACACTAGAAAGAGTGAGGTTGGAGACGACTTAAACTCAAAAGAAAATAACCAAAATCCTCCATGGATTTCGTAAAGTCACAAATCACTCGCAATTTAGCCCAATTCAAATGCCCTGGCGTCCATTCTACTGTCAAGGAAACTTTCTTGAAAATCTACACTAGGAAGAGTGAGGTTGGAGACGACTTTTATATGCCGGTCATAAACGCTTACAGGTACAGGTATTTAAAATCAACGATTTTTCATTGACTGGCTATTTAGCTAAGTGTTGTTCATATCACATTTTAGTTCTCTTCCTGTGTACCCCACCGTTACTTGAAATATTTTATGTTTCCTTAACTAATGGAGTGCAAGGAATATTACATTCTTCAATAATCTTCTTCTTAATTCACATTCCCTATCGATTCATTTTATTTCTCTGACTCACTGCTTAACCCCCTGTAACCCCTTTTTCCTGTGATTATTATTGATTTTGGTTTCCTTTCTGCTGTCACATTCTCCCTGTGCCATGGAGCCTCCTTCATTGCTCTTATCTAAACAAATAAAACCACTTAAATGTCTTGTCAAATCTTTCATAAGAAGTTGTCATAGATAAAGGAAAAATCGCTTATTGTTCTACGTAAACTTTCATTTGTTTTCTCGTGCTCTAACACACTTTCCTCTCTCTCTCTCTCCTTCTCTCTCTGAATTCTATTAAAAAGAGAAAAAGGAATACTTTTTATATGTCAATGTGTAACCATATACGTATACACAGTGCCTCTCTTGTACTCAGGTATTAGAAAAATCCATTTAACTGACGTTTCCTTTGGGTTGTCTTCCATTAGTTATTGAATTGAAGTGACGGTAAACTTCCGGATCATAAGAAAGACGGAGAGAAAGAGACTTAGATTCAGAATAATTTTTTTTTAATGAAATATGTTAGTAAAGATGTGCTTTTCAAAGATATACTTGATATTTTTTCCTAATATTTACATGGAGTAGAAAATGTAAAAAACTATGTAAAAAATAATTTTTTTTTACATAAAATTGATCTAACTTTGGTTTTACATATTTTACTGGATGTAAACTTTCAAAATTTACATTTTTTTTAATCAAATTTCATGATTTTATTTCATTTATACCACACTTATTTAAAATTTCATTGTTTACATTAGGTAAACAATGTAAACTTAATTTTCTACCTTAATTACCTTACAACAACCATTCGTAAAAATGTTTACATATTAAATTTTATGTATATTTACATTAGGAAAGCATGTAAATAATTATTTACATGATGTAAATTTATGAATCTCACAAAACTAAACAATTTTCAGTAGTTAAATTTTTAATAATGAAATTGTTTACCTAAGGTAAAATATGTCAATGCATGTAATTGTCAATATTACAGTATTTTTTCATTTCTACATGTTCAGTAAGGTAATTCTTTACTTATGTCAAATATGTAAATTATTGTTTACATTTGGTAAACAATGTAAACTTAATTTTCTACATTACTTACCTTATTCCAACCATTCGTAAAAATGTTTACATATTCAATTTTATCGTTCTTTACATTAAGAAAGCATGTAAATAATTATTTACATGATGTAAATTTATGAATCCCACAAAACTAAAACATTTTCTGGTGTTAAATTTTTAATAATGAAATTGTTTACATAAGGTAAAATATGTAAAGAATACTATAAATAGTGTCAAAGCATGTAATGCAAATATTACAGTATTTTTTCATTTCTACATGATCAGTAAGGTAATTCTTTACTTATGTCAAATATGTAAATTATTGTTTACATTAGTTAAACAATGTAAACTAAATTTTCTACGTTTCTTACCTTACAACAACCATTCGTAAAAATGTTTACATATTCAATTTTTATGGTTATTTACATTAGGAAAATATGTAAATAATTATTTACATGATGTAAATTTATGAATCTCACAAAAGTAAACCATTTTCGGGTGTTAAATTTTTAATAATGAAATTGTATACCTAAGGTAAAATATGTAAAGAATACTATAAATAGTGTTAATGCATGTAATTATCAATATTACAATATTTTTTCATTTCTAGATGGTCAGTAAGGTAATTCTCTACTTATGTCAAATATGTAAATAATTGTTTACATTGGTTAAATCTATTAAATACACAAAATGTATGTGTTTTTAATTAAATATGTTTGCTATAGTTTTTCAATTGTCAAGGTTACAGTTTTTACCTTAGGTAAAATATGTAAATAACTATTTACATTGGGTAAATCTATTAAATACACAAAATGTATGTGTTCTAATAAAATACGTTTGTTATAGATGCTGAATTCTCAAGACAATAGTTGTTTACCTTAGGTAAAATATGTAAATAATTATTTACACTTTCTATATTTATAGAATATAGTCTTAATAAAGGTATTAACAATTAAATTTGTTAATTTTTAGCATTAAATTTTTAATAATGTACTTATTTACATGAGGTAAAAGTGTAAATAATTAATGACACAAGATAAATTCATTAAACACCCGAAATTACTGCCTTCCATTAAAAACAGAACAGATATATTCAATAAATATATTATTTACCTGAAGTAAACAATTATTTACATGACGTAAATTAAGACAAAAAATCAAAATTACATACAAATTAATAGAATTCTTTTGTTGCAAGTGAAAATTCGTGAGTATCTTAACTATTTACCTGGAGTAAAATAAGGGTAAACAATTATTTACATGGTGTATATTAATAAAATAATCAAATTAAAGTAGTTTCTTAAGAAATTGCTTTGATCAAGAAGTTATTTTACTAATAATTTAATTATTTACCTTAGGTAAATAATGTAAATAATTCTTCATATTGAATATGTGTATTTATAAAAATGTGCAAATTTAAGTGCATATAAGGAATATACATATGTATATGAATTCGCTTCCAATAATTCATAAATCTTGAATTTATTTTACTGAAATTCAATTATTTACCTTAGGTAAATAATGTAAATAATTTAAATAATTCTTCATATTGATAAAATTTTCAAAAGAGACCAAATTTAAGTGCATATAGTTGCAATAGCTTTCAATAATTAATAAATTTTGAATTTATGTTACTGCAATCCAATTATTTACCTTAGGTAAATAATGTAAATAATTATTTACGTGATGTAAATAAGACAATACATCAAATTTTATTAAAAGTTGTAGTATTTTATGTAATTTTCTTAAGTAAAATAGGTTTATATAGAATAAGTACTCAAAACTAAGACATTGGTTACTCAATTATTTAGCCATGGTTGTTGAATTGTCAATAATTTAATTGTTTACCTAATGTAAAGGAGATGAAAAACTATATATATTTTGTATACATTATCAACACAGTGTAAATAACTAGTTTTAGCATGTCCATGTATTTTTTATTTCAATATTCTTTGCCCTATTTTTCTACGTATTTTACTTTTTCATTCCATATGTTAAGAAATTCTCTTGCTTTTTTACGTCCTTTTATCACAGTGTAAATATGCTTACTGTCATGTCATGTGATTGTATATGTACATATGTATACGTATTTGTGTATTAAATTTACATTTTTCTACGATAACCATGATTATAAAAGTTTTGTTTTGCTTTTATTTTCATTTTCATTTTGTTATCAATGCAAACACAATAGAATTGTTTAATGGTGTTAGTGTACGAGCAGTAAGTGTGTGGTTTAGATTTGTCAAAGTGTTATTGTTATATGATTTCTTATCTTTGTTGTTTGTATTATATTTAAAATAGTTTTGTTGTTTTGTATTGCTTTGCTGCTCTACCCATTATTCTCTTGCTCATGTCTCTTGCCTTATGTTGGATAAACAATTGCATGATTTGGTTTACAATGTTTTCCTTATTGTTTCTTTGTATTTTTGTTTTTCATTGTAATTGTTAAACTCTATTATTTACTGTTTGCTGAGAGAAAAACAAAGAGAACAAAGTTAAAGAGAGAGAGAAGAGGAAAGTATAGTTTTCTAGTTGATGTTGATTAAGTACGTCTGCTGTGTTTATTAAATCAAAACCAAAATGGCATCACAACTCATCTGACTAGAAGCATACTGATAGAAAAGAATGGAGGAGGGAGAGTGTTTTGAGCATGCCAAGCTCCTATTACATCAACATGCATACAAACACAAGCAAACTGTAACAATGCTGGTGATATTCTGTTACGAAGTGTTCGAAGTAAAACTTTGAGTTTTAAAAGCAAATTCAAGTCAAATTAGTAAATGGTTAATACATGACGAATAGATTCTTTCTTTTTTTCCAATTATTCATGCATATGTGTGTATGTATGTATGTGTATTGTATATGTATATAAGTATGTATAATTGGTATGTGTGTGTCCCTGTTCTAGACAGAATAGTAATTGTTCTGTGTGTGCTCTTTTTATTATTCATTAGCTCATAACCAAACAGATGTTTTCATATCATTTTTCTTAACAATACATACATACATATACATTTGAAGTATATCATTATGCATGTATATTTATGCTCATTTATAAAACGTAAATGTAAATTAATTATTAAAAAATTAAAAGAGTAAGAATGTTAAACGTAAAATGTTTGTAAAATTTATTTATTTATCTCCCGTAGAATATGTAAATAATTCTTTACTTGGGGTTATTTACATTAAAAGTGGTAATTATAACACTCTTAATGTAAACTTAATATGAATTTTTTCAATGTAAAATGTATGTGAATACAGATGTTTACATTATGTAGAATATGTAATTAATTAATTACTATGTGTAATTTGAATAAAGATCTAAATTATTACATTTTTTTTTAAATTTTGAAATTATAATTATTTACATGAGGTAATATTAGGGGACGTAATGTAAATTATTACATTTTTTTTTAAATTTTGAAATTATAATTATTTACATGAGGTAATATTAGGGGACGTCGAGACAATATATCACAATTTTCATACCAGATATTCGGAGTTAATTTTGATAATCTATTAAATATAAAATGCCTTATTCTCCTCCATAAGATTATTACTCTAAAACAGCCAATATACTTATTTAGTAGGATTACATTTGCTAGATCCAACCGCGGTATGAAGATTATCCAACACAGACATAGGACTCTTTTGTCACAACGCCAGTTTTTTATATACACCATCAGTCTTTGGAATGCTTTACCTAATTATATTCAGAATATAGGCAATGCAGTTAAGTTCAAAAAGGAGTTATACAATCTGTTCAAGTAGTTTTTAGCATATCTTGATTTTTTTTTGTGAATTTTTTCTCTCTATTTCTAGAGGGTGTTTTTTATAGAGGTATAGAACTTTAAGTTGCAATAAAACAACGATAGATTGTTCGATTGACATGAATTTTATTTATCCGAAAGATAATCTTGTGGCATTACATTTTAAATATGATTTCTGGCATATGACCGCCACGGCTGGCGCGGATGTAGTCCAATCTGGACGTCCAATTTTCGATGACTTTTTCCAACATTTGTGGCCGTATATCGGCAATAATTCGGCGAATGTTGTCTTCCAAATGGTCAAGCGTTTGTGGCTTTACTGCATAGACCAATGACTTTACATAGCCCCACAGAAAGTAGTCTAGCGGTGTTAAATCACAACCACATCTCCTGGACATCATGGTTATTCAATTCAGGAATGAAAAAGTTAGTAATCATTTCAATCAATTCCTGTGCTCGATGGCGGATGGACTCATTCGGGTCTTCCTCAATGCTAAGCTCTACAGCAGCAATAGCTTCTTCTGTAAGCACCGTACAGCGTCTCTGGGGATGCGAGTTATCAATAAGAGTAAACGTGCTGCGAAAACGTTCCATGGTTAATCGAATTAACTGCTCTGATGGACGATTTTGTCGACGATAAAATGGACGTAGTGCGCGATACGTTTTCCTCACAGAACCATTATTTTCGAAATAAAATTGCACAATTTGCAAGCGTTGTTCAGGCGTGAGTCTATTCATGATGAATTGCCAAACCAAACTGAGAATAAATCACTTGACAGCTGTTAAATCGGTCGCCATCTTGAAAAGTAATGCCAACCTAAAATTCCATACCTCTATAAAAAACACCCTTTATTAATGATTGTTTTTAATTTTTAATTTTTTTAATTAATATATCTTTAAATTTCATTGTATCTTAGTATATGAATATATTTTTAATTTGCTATTTCCCGTGATTTTAACACGTTATTATTCATTTTTATTTATACTTTATTTCAAACATTTCATTACGTATATAATCAATGATTTGTTATTACTTTTCTTTCTTTGATGTACTCTCATAGCACTTTCATTTATAAGATTATTATCTTGTTGTGCTATGACTAATAACAAATAAATAAAATAAATAAATAAATAAATAATATATGTATATAATTATTTACATGAGCGGAAATACATTAAACGTGTATATGAAATATGTAAATAATTATTTATATGATGTAAATTACATAAAAATAAAATGTGACACAGGTGCTCTGGTAGTCTAGTGGGTAGTGTGCTAGACTATTAGCGTGAGGGTCGTGGGTTCGATTCCCACCAGAGACTCTGGTCTGTGACACTACACCGAGCAAATTGTCAAGTTACTTCGCTTGTATATAATTAGGATATAATTTGTAATTGTATTGTAATTAATAAATAAATACACCTAATTCTGTTTTTACACGGTAGATTGGTTCCAGAAAAAACCGTGTAAAAAAACCGTGTAAAAAAAGACACTGATCGTGTGCAAAAATAGGTGATTGGTTTCTAATCTCTAAAACCTATTAAAATTAGTGAAAAACAAGGATTTTTTAAGAAGTTTTGTATTTGACATTTTCTTTTAGGGATTCATAAAATATTTAACAAAATTAAAAATATAAATAACTTAATAAATATAAAATATTTTTTGGCTTACCTTTCATCTTAATGCGTTAAATTTAATGTAACGATAGAAAAACAATTTTGCCAATAAAAAATTTCTTTAGCAAACACAAAATATTAACACATTTCAATTGCTCTGACCTTTGTGCTTGTATGCACAAAAGGGAATTCCCCTAAATTTGTGCCATTTACATTTGCTTTGACCAGTAAATTTGCTTGTCGCGCAAAAGGGAATTCCCTTAAGTTTGTGATATGAACATACTTTGCAAAAATTAAATTTGACAAAAAAATTTAAGCACAAAAAATTTTAAATCGTGCTAAATGGAATAGAAACGTGTAACAAAAATTAAAAATATTTTATTTTCAAACCGTGTTATATCAAAACCGTGTAAAAAAAGACCGTGTAAAAACAGAATTAGGTGTAATTAAATAAAATGTGACATTTTTCTTACAATGCTTTTACAAAACTTGTATAAAATTTCCTTATTATAATAATTTACTTTATCTTAAATATGTAAATAATTATATACATTACATAAAACGTAATAAAGGGTGTTTTATATAGAGGTATAGAACTTTAAGTTGCAATAAAACAAAGATGGATTATTCGATTGACATGAATTTTATTTATTCGAAAGATAATCTTGTGGCATTACATTTTAAATATGATTTCTGGCATATGACCGCCACAGCTGGCGCGGATGTAGTCCAATCTGGACGTCCAATTTTCGATGACTTTTTCCAACATTTGTGGCCGTATATCGGCAATAAGACGGCGAATGTTATCTTCCAAATGGTCAAGCGTTTGTGGCTTTACCGCATAGACCAATGACTTTACATAGCCCCACAGAAAGTAGTCTAGCGGTGTTAAATCACAAGATCTTGGAGGCCAATTCACAGGTCCAAAACGTGAAATTAGGCGGTCACCAAACGTGTCTTTCAATAAATCTATTGTGGCACGAGCTGTGTGACATGTTGCGCCGTCTTGTTGAAACCACATCTCCTGGACATCATGGTTATTCAATTCAGGAATGAAAAAGTTAGTAATCATGGCTCTATACCGATCACCATTAACTGTAACGTTCTGGCCACCATCGTTTTTGAAAAAGTACGGACCAATGATTCCACCAGCCCATAAAGCGCACCAAACAGTCAGTTTTTCTGGATGTACCGGTGTTTCCACATACACTTGAGAATTACCTTCACTCCAAATGCGGCAGTTTTGTTTGTTGACGTAGCCATTCAACCAGAAGTGCGCTTCATCGCTAAACAAAATTCGCTTATGAAAATCGGGAACAACGGTAATCTCGTTTTGGGCCCATTCGACGAATCTACGCCTTATTTGATGATCGTTTGGCTTCAAATCTTGCACGAGTTGGATTTTGTAAGCACGCAAACCAAGATCCTTCCGCAAAATCTTCCATAAAGTAGATGGACACAGATCCAATTCCTGTGCTCGATGGCGGATGGACTCATTCGGGTCTTCCTCAATGCTACGCTCTACAGCAGCAATAGTTTCTTCTGTACGCACCGTACAGCGATGCGAGGGGATGCGAATTATCAATAAGAGTAAACGTGGTAAGAAAACGTTCCATGGTTAATCGAATTAACTGCTCTGGTGGACGATTTTGTCGACGATAAAATGGACGTAGTGCGCGATACGTTTTCCGCACACAGAACCATTATTTTCGAAATAAAATTGCACGATTTGCAAGCGTTGTTCAGGCGTGAGTCTATTCATGATGAATTGCCAAACCAAACTGAGAATAAATCACTTGACAGCTGTTAAATCGGTCGCCATCTTGAAAAGTAATGCCAACTTAAAGTTCTATACCTCTATAAAAAACACCCTTTATTATAACGTTTGTGACATAAATTATTCACCCTTATTCTGGTTGTCGTCGTCGACGCAAGACGATGTCGACTTGCGTCGACAATTTAAAATTGGTATTCTGTTTGTCGTTATTGACAGTTATCGATGACTGTCGACACACATTTGGTATTCTGTTAGTCAATACTGAGTCGATATTGTGTTGTGTTGACTCTGATTTTGTCGACGTCATTTTTGGTAACGACAAGCATTAAAAAATAAACTCTTGTGGTGAATTTTTATTGTCTTACGTTCTTTTTTCCTTAGCACAATAGCGATATGGATCGCCTTGATATCCATAAAAACAGTTACATGTCGCCAAATGATTTCTAACAAAACATTCGGCATTCTGCCCACAGGTACCAGGACATGGGTTTTTATATTTCTCATTGACACATGTCCTGTTCGACGGGCAGTCGGAATCAAACATTCCGGTCGACAACCTTCATAAGGATTGCTAAATTAATCAGGTAAACATTGACAAGATGCAACACCATTTTGTTGGCGGCATTGAGCATAGGGTCCACAAGGCGATGGATTGCAAGGGTCGACAACTCCAGGTGGATTTTGTTGTACGGGAGAGCATAGCTCAAATGGATTACCAGTATAACCAGACTCACAATAACACATTGGCCACAAAGTTCTGAGCAGGGATCCTTACATTTCTGATTAATACAAGTTTGTTGCGAGGGACATTCAGAGTTTGTAACGCATTCAGGGCGGCAATTAGGTGGTTGTCCTGTATACTGTGGTAAGCAAGTACATTTCTACTATATCCTTACAGATGCTATTTGGACCACACGGTAAAGGTTGACATGGATTCGAAGCAACAACATCCTTTTGAGGTTCAACTAAAGACATTAAAAATCGTATTAATAGCTAAGTTTTCGCAGCAATTGTAATCCTATCGAACTTACTCATTCTTTGGCACTGAACAAATGGATTTCCTGTATAGTCTAGAATACAAGTACAGAACGGACTGTGGTTTACAACATTGCAAAGTGCAAAACGGCCACATATTCCTGGACATGGATCAATACATCGCTGATTTTGACTGATGATAAAAACTTTTTTTTTTAAATAAACCAGAAAATGAATCGGCTGACTTAAATAAAGGGTGCTTTTTATAGAGGTTTAGAACTTTAAGTTGGCATTACTTTTCAAGATGGCGACCGATTTAACAGCTGTCAAGTAATTTATTCTCAGTTTGGTTTTGCAATTCATCATGAATAGACTCACGCCTGAACAACGCTTGCAAATAGTGCAATTTTATTTCGAAAATAATGGTTCTGTGTGCGGAAAACGTATCGCGCACTACGTCCATTTTATCGTCAACAAAATCGTCCATCAGAGCAGTTAATTCGATTAACCATGGAACGTTTTCGCACCACGTTTACTCTTATTGATAACTCGCATCCTCAGAGACGCTGTACGGTGCGTACAGAAGAAGCTATTGCTGCTGTAAAGCGTAGCATTGAGGAAGACCCGAATGAGTCCATCCGCCATCGAGCACAGGAATTGGATCTGTGTCCATCCACTTTATGGAAGATCTTGCGGAAGGATCTTGGTTTGCGAGCTTACAAAATCCAACTCGTGCAAGAATTGAAGCCAAACGATCATCAAATAAGGCGTACATTCGTCGAATGGGCCCAAAACGAGATTACCATTGTTCCCGATTTTCATAAACGAATTTTTGTTTAGCGATGAAGCGCACTTCTGGTTGAATGGCTACGTCAACAAACAAAACTGCCGCATTTGGAGTGAAGGTAATTCTCAAGTGTATGTGGAAACACCGTTAAATCCAGAAAAACTGACTGTTTGGTGCGCTTTATGGGCTGGTGGAATCATTGGTCCGTACTTTTTCAAAAACGATGGTGGCCAGAACGTTACAGTCAATGGTGATCGGTATAGAGCCATGATTACTAACTTTTTCATTCCTGAATTGAATAACCATGATGTCCGGGAGATGTGGTTTCAACAAGATGGCGCAACATGTCACACAGCTCGTGCCACAATAGATTTATTGAAAGACACGTTTGGTGACCGCCTAATTTCACGTTTTGGACTTGTGAATTGGCCTCCAAGATCTTGTGATTTAACACCGCTAGACTACTTTCTGTGGGGCTATGTAAAGTCATTGGTCTATGCGGTAATGCCACAAACGCTTGACCATTTGGAAGACAACATTCGCCGTATTATTGCCGATATACGGCCACAAATGTTGGAAAAAGTCATCGAAAATTGGACGTCCAGATTGGACTACATCCGCGCCAGCCGTGGCGGTCATATGCCAGAAATCATATTTAAAATGTAATGCCACAAGATTATCTTTCGGATAAATAAGATTCATGTCAATCGAATAATCCATCGTTGTTTTATTGCAACTTAAAGTTCTATAGCTCTATAAAAAACACCCTTTATTAGAGATGTGTGTTTTGTGTTATTACAATTTTCGATAAACAGTCGACGTCGACACAGTACTGTTACAGAATACCAAAACAGTGTCGACTTGATGTCGACGACGATAGAAAACGATGTCGACTCAAAAACGACGACGACGACGACAACCAGAATAAGGGTGATTTACAACAATTGTTTAAATTTTCAAAATTATAAAAAAAAATTAATGAAACTTGTACTAAATTTCTATGTTATAATTGTTTACGTTATGTAAAATATGTACATAATTATTTACATGGTGTAAAATACATAAAAGCAAGTATTCTAAAATTGGTGATGTAAATTGTTTGCAAAAAGTTTATACATTTTCAAAATTAAAATTATTTACATGTGGTAAAATATGTACATGATTATTTACACGGTGTAAATTGCATTAAACGTGATAAATTTAACACTTTTTACGCGATTTTTTACGAACATGTTTATAATTTTTTTATATTGTAATTATTTACTTTGTGTAAAATATGTAAATAATTATGTACATTATGTAAATTACACAAAATCTAACATTATAACATTTCCGATGTAAATTGTTTACAACAATTGTTTACATTTTCAAAATTATAATTATTTACAAGAGGTAAAATATGTATATTATTGTTTACATGATGTAAAGGACATTAAACTTGGTAGCTGTAATGCTTTTTACATAATTGTAATTGTTTACCTGCAGTAAAATATGTGTATGATTGTTAACATGATGTAAAATACTTAAAACCTAGTATTATTACATTGGTGATGTAAATTATTTACAACAAGCGTATACATATTCAAATTTAAAATTATTTACATGTGGTAAAATATGTACATAATTATTTACATGATGTAAATTGCATTATACCTGATAAATGTAACACTTTTTACGCGATTTTTTACGAACATGTTTATAATTTCTTTATATTGTAATTATTTACCTTGTGTAAAATATGTATATAATTATTTACATCACGTAAATTACACAAAATTTAACATTATAACATTTCCAAAGTAAATTGTTTACAACAATTGTTTACATTTTCAAAACTATAATTATTTACCAAAGGTAAAATATGTATATAATTGTTTACATGATGTAAAATACATTAAACTTGGTAGCTGTAATGTTTTTTACATAATTGTAATTGTTTACCTGCAGTAAAATATGTGTATGATTGTTGACATGATGTAAATTACATTAACCTTGATAACTGTTATTCTTTTAGCATAATTTTTTGCTATAACTTGTATAAAATTTCTATATTATAATTATTTACATTACGTAAACAATGTAAATAATTTTGTACATGATGTAAACTATGTAAAGACTAAAAATTCGAATTGTTTTAATTTATTTTACAAGAAATGTATTACAATACAAGCATTGTATGATTTGGTTGTTTACCTGAAATTAAAATATGAAAATAATTATTTACATGACTCAAAATACTGCAAATATTTCTTTTTTACTACATTTGATTAAACTTTAGATTTAAACTTTACTCACGCCACTTCTCTATGAATTCAACATGCCACCTGTCGGGTGCCTGATTTATGAAAGGAGTACTTGGCTTAGTTAAGCTAAAAAGCGTTGCTGTTTTCATTGATGCCAGCCAGTCAGGAAACATTAGAAATCAATTGAAATCAATTGAACAATTCAGCTCTTGTTCACACGAGTACTCCACATATACGGATAATTATTCACAACCAACAACAAATTCATTGCATTCATTGTGCTCATTTATTTTGCTTTTTCTCCCATTTTACCTTCATTTACTATTCTTTTATCCCCTTTTGTTCTGTAATTTATTTATTCCAAACCATCAATCGCATGAGTGTATCCTTTAGTTGTCCTTTCGTTTCTCTTTTTTCATGCTTTTTTTGCCCCATAATTTGATTTCATGTCGTTGATTGTTATCGTTGAACTCCAACTAGTACCAGGCAACTGGTAAAACAATTTAGAGAAGTACCTTCTATTGTGACTGACTGACTGACTGACTATTCATTCAATTTATGATTCATGAGATGCTTCATATGCTTGGAAAAGCATTTTAATTCCATTTTTATTTGATTAAATCAACATAGAAATTCAATTTTAGTTGGAAATTGGAAATTTAATATCAGATTAGCAGGGGTGTTATCGAAAGTTGCATTCGATAACATGCATATTTTGTATCCCAATTACCTTCAGACTCTATTCAGAAGGTCTTTAACACAAAAGGGAAAAATAAGGCATTGGAGTACAGCAGAGTCAGATTAGCTGGGATGTTATATTTGATTAAATCAACATAGAAATTCAATTTTAGTTGGAAATTGGAAATTTAATATCAGATTAGCAGGGGTGTTATCGAAAGTTGCATTCGATAACATGCATATTTTGTATCCCAATTACCTTCAGACTCTATTCAGAAGGTCTTTAACACAAAATGAGAAAATAAGACATTGGAGTACAGCAGAGTCAGATTAGCAGGGGTGTTATCGAAGGTTGCATTCGATAACATGCATATTTCGTATCCCAATTACCTTCAGACTCTATTCAGAAGGTCTTTAACAAAAATTTAAAAATAACAGTTTGGAGTACAGCAGAGTCAGATTAGCAGGGGTGTTATCGAAGGTTGCATTCGATAACATGCATATTTCGTATACCAATTACTTTCACACTCTCTTCAGAAGGTCTTTAACACAAAAGGGAAAAATAAAAATTGGAGTACAGCAGAGTCAATGATTCTTGTGCTGACAAAGTCAGTCAGAATTCTACGCTGAGCAAAGAGATTATTTTCCTAGAAATTCCAAGCATGGCACTTCAAAACAACAACTCATTAGTGACTTGATGGGGCAAGTACCAAGCAGGAGGAACTTAGGCATGCACAAAGTTCAAATTACAGAATATCCTGAAATCCTTTAACAGTTCCAAATGCTACTTCTACGATATTTACATGCAAACTTTGCTGATTGCATTTATTTAAGCCGGACTAGTAGCCTCCTTCTTTGGTGGTATATAGTGTCCTAGAAAGTTACTACGTAGGTTAATTTTTCCCATATGTTTGGAATATTGCGGTCAATACTTGGTTTGAGTCCGTGGTTATCCAAGTTGTCGCTTACATTGATGGCATAGCCATTACATCGTCAAGAGTGTGACTGCAGACACCATCTGATACACTTCAGTTTTCATTGAACATTGCATCTGTGGTTAGTGGAATAAGTAGGGAACAATCCCAGAGTTAAACATCTAAATCTCATTATTGACTCCAAGTGAAGCTAGGGGCTGTAGCTGTAGCTGTAGGTCTATTAATTCGTCCTTCGGTAGTTGCCTGAATTTGTTTGATGGTTATCGATGCTAATCCTCTCTATGGAGTTTTCTTACTGGAGGGACTGTCTTCAATAACGATTGCAATGTGATACTCCTTCATAAAGTAAAATGTACTGCCACGCCCGTTTATTATTTCCTGTCTGAGAACTCGTCTATCCTGTCTGAGAGTCCCCACACTGAACGCAGTTTTGATTGGAGAATTTTCACTAAAATTCCAAAGTCTGGTCCTCTGATTCCTGGGTTTCTGTGGAAGTCTACATGTAAATAAGTGTTTCAATCTGGTACTCCTTGATAAAGTAAAATGCACTGTCACGCCCGCATATTATTTCCTCTGTGCCCTTGTCTATACTTTCTGAGAATCTCTTGACTGAATGTAGTTTTGATAGGAGACTTTACATTAGAATTTCAAAGTCTGGTCCTTTAGTTCATGTGGTTCTATGGAAGTCTACATGTCAATTAGCGTTCCAATCTGGTACTCCTTGATAAAGTAGAATGCACTGCCACGCCCGTATATTATTTCCCCTGTGCCCATGACTATACTATCTGAGAATCCTTTGACTGAACGTAGTTTTGATAGGAGACTTTACACCAAAATTTCAAAGACTGGTTCCCGGGTTTCTGTGGAAGTCTATACAGGCGGTTTTAAACTTGAGGAATTTCCTCTTTAAGGCTTAATATTAGGAACAGTTTGTAGTTCCATAGGCTTGGTTTATAATGACAACAACCAGCCTTTCAGTCGAAATCATGGATCAAATGCCGATTACACAAAAATCTTAACGGCATTGGGAGCCCTTAGAAATATCGGCTACAAGCTACAAAACTATGAGTTCTCGAGCAAATCTATTCTGGATAAAAGGGAATGGGAAAGTGATGTGACGCCCCTTGTGTGGGCTAACAAATCTTTGTGAATGTTCTAGAAATAAATGAAGCTATGTGCTGGGACCTCTATTTAAGGTTTACGCCTATTTGACACGATTTTAAAAGAACTTATTGGTCTTGAATCATGACTTTTATTGAACTGCTAAGCCATCATACTGAGATCAACTGATACTTGGGTCAACTGAGTAACCTTATTCAATAAAAGCTTCACTCCTTGAGACACCTGATGTCCTGCTTAAATTTCAAATGAAACGTCCTTGAGCTGTTATCGGTTTGTTGACCACTATTTTTAGCATTGGCTCTTCACTAAACACAAAACCGATGAACTCTATAAGAGAGAAAGGAAACTAATGTACTCGTACTCATCTTACAACAGCCAGGCGTACATTTTAAAGCAAAATATTAGTGGGATTTGCTGGTGGAGTATGCAAAATGTAAATGACCAGACAAATGAATGGCCATAAATATACCTCCCACTGTATACCTCCTTCTTCTCCGATATGATCTCTTGTTAGAAGCAGGTAATCAAAGATGTTCGTTTGTGTTGTGTTGAGGCTGTGTGTAGGTCTCTTTAAAAGAAATTCTCTGTTGAAGTGTTTTTGGGCCATTTTGAGTTTTAAATACGTTGAGTTGAGTTGAGTTAAATGCAGTTGAATGAACTTTTTAGTCCGGGACTAACAGTCATGCCAGAGGCATTTTGTCAATTAAACCGATATGCTTGGAAAATGTTGTCTAAAACAAAAATAAAAACAAAAACAGCAAAAAAACAAGAACACAGAGAAAGAGTTAATAAAACTTAAATGGATTTGTTGATAGACACAAGGACACTATAAATGTCTGGGATTAAAACAATTAAAGGAGTGAGAGAGACAGAGAGAGGGAGAGTGAGTGAGAGAGAGTGAGAGAGTGTGTTTAGGTTTTCAAATACAAATTGAAAATTGAGGTTAAGCTTGTAGGCTTAGAAATCAAATTAAAGTGTTTCAATAATTGTTTCAATTGGAAAATTGCTAGAAATAAACACAATTTCTGTAAGAAAATATTTTCAAACTAGAATAGGCTCCCTTAGATGTTAAGCAAATAATGAGAAGTCTTAAAGCGGTTACCCGTATCAGTTTTAAAGCCCAGGAATCTTCGAAATATTAAGCGAAAAGGCTCTATAAAAACAACGCATATGGTGTTTAACCAATACCTACGCTTATTTAGACATCACAGTCTAAAGAAATTTAATTTAACATTGTACTTAAATATGGTATCACAAAAAGTACCAAAAAAATTATAGTACCAAAAGAGTACCAAAGAAAACCCAAAAAAAAATAATAAAAATAAGAATCGAAAAATTTAAAGAAAATTTTTGCACTTTCCCGGGTACTTTTTTGTACTCTTTTGGTACTCTTCCAAAAATATAGAATATGCAGTACAGTTTGGTTTTTAAATTGTTTTTAATTTGGTGGTTTACTTTCGGTACTTTTTTGGTACCTTTTTTGTACTATTTTTAGTACTTTTTATTTATATAAAAATAAATTTTAGAAAAAGTACTAAAAATATCTTTAAAAATAATTTTAAAAAGTACTAAAAATCCGCCAAATAAGCTACCAAATTGTTGTTCGTGTAATACTCTTTCCCCTTGCTTTACAATCCTTAAACCAACCACGGTTTTTGATAAAGCCGGGTACTTCTTTTTTCTGCGTCACTTCTTTGGTTCTGCAATTTCTGCATAATCATTGACTTCCTGCACAACCCACTTATGCGTGCTCTGTTAAGAAAGTTCATCGCGCGCTTCTTCCATTTTATGGTCAGTTTAATCGACCCACTGAAGCGGCTATTGGGGCTATTGTGACTAAATTTCGCACCAAATTTACATTGTTGGACATTAAACCACCAACACGCTTGCGTAGAGTGCGAACTGAAGAAAATATCGCAGCTGTATCGGCCAGTGTTAATGATGACCATCAGTTATCGATTCGTCGCCGTTCGTAGCATTTGGACCGCAATCTGTTACTCAACAACGTGGAAAATTTTGCGGAAGGATTTAGGTGTGAAGCCTTTCAAAATACAGCTGGTGTATGAATTGAAGCCGTACGACCTACCGCAAAGCAGAATTTTGTGGTGAATGGGGCTCTTGGAAAGTTGGCCGAAGATCCACTTCTTTATCGAAAATTGTGTTCGGCGACGAAGCTCATTTTTGGCTCAATGGATACGTAAATAAGCAGAATTGTCGATTTTGGAGTGAAGATCAGCCAGAAGCATTGCAAAAGCTATCAATGCATCCAGAAAAAGTCACAGTTTGGTGCGGTTTATGGGCTCTGGTGGCATCATTGGACCGTACTTCTTCAAAGATGCTGCGAATCGTAACGTAACTCCAACTTTTTTTTGCCCAAAATGCAAGAGCTTGACTTGCATGACATGTGGTTTCAACAAGACGGTGCGACATGCTACACAGCATGTGTAACAATGGACTTATTGAGAGGCGAGTTCGGTGAACATTTTATTTCACGTTCAGGACCGGTCAATTGGCCGCCTAGATCGTGTGATTTAAAGCCTTCAGACTATTTTTTGTGCGGCTCATGTCTATACAGACAAGCCCGCTTCAATTGACGCATTGGAAGACAACAACGAAGCATTTATTCGTGAGATACCGGCCGAAATGTTGGAAAGACTATGCCAAAATTGGACTAAGCGGATGGACCATTTGAGGCGCAGTCGCGGTTAACATTTGTATGAAATAATCTTCAAACATTAAATTATATGGACCGTACTATCGATTCAAATAAGGATTTCATGCATTTTTTTGAATTATATGATTTTTTTTTGAAAAATTTTCCTACAGCTCTTAAAAAATCACTCATTATTATATTATAATGGTACTTTCTTGTAGTAGTTTCCTTGCTACTTTTTGGCACCTTTTAATAACTTTAATTTAATAACTTTATAAAATTAATTTTCTTTATTTTAGTTATTTATACTTTTAGTATTTTTTGGTACTTTTTTTCTAGTACTGTTCTTGGTACTTTTTAATAGAAATTTAAAATTTTTATTTAATTTTAGTTATTGGTACTTTCGATATTTTTTCTAGGCCAGGCATCAAAACAAAATACAAAAAGTACTATTTCTGCGACTTCCTCTCAGAAGATTTCTAGCAAAAACTCTGAGAGTAAATAAAAACCTGCCATGAAAAAGTTTCTCAAAAATCTGTCGTTCGGAGTCGACGTTAAACTGCAGGTCCCGCCACAAACGTATAAAATTAACGCAAACAACATGAGTGGTGCGAGAAGCTAGTCCGTAATCCTGACTGAAGGGCCAGGCCAATTATGTATGTATGTTTTTGTACTTTTAGTATTTTTTGGTACTTTTTTTCTAGTACTGTTCTTGGTACTTTTTATGTACTTTTAATAGAAATTTTAAATTTTTAAATGTATGTATGTATTTGTACTTTTGGTATTTTTTGGTACTTTTTTTCTAGTACTGTACTTGGTACTTATTAAGTACTTTTAAAAGAAGTTTTAAATTTTTATATAATTTTAGTTATTGGTATATTTTGTAATTTTTTAGTATTTTTTCTACTAATTTTCTGGGTGCTTTTTTGGTACCTTTTGTAGGTACGCTTATATAAAAGTTAAAAAATGTAATGCCATTTTTAAATTGATTTTTTCTATTTTAGGTATTAAATATAAAAGAAATTTTTTCATCATTTTTTTTGGTGCTTTTTAAGTACTTTTAAAAGAAATTTTAAATTTTTATTTAATTTTAGTTATTGGTACTTTTGTTATTTTATATTATTTATATTTTCTTAGTACTTTCCTTGGTACTTTTTTGGTACCTTTTTTAGGTACCCTTATATAGAATTTAATTTTAATTTTATACCATTTTAAATTGATTTTTTTAGGAATTAAATATAAAAGAAATTTTTTCAGTATTTTTTTTTGGTACTTTTTTTATTTACTTCTCTAATAAGATTAAATTTGTTTTCATTTGTTTAGTATTGTTGTAAAGAGAGAATTTATGATATTTTTTTTAATTATTTTTAAATGTTTTTGAATTGCACAATATTTATGAAGTCGTTTTTCCATTGAATTTCTCATTACGTTCTCTGTACAGCAATTACCGCAAGTAATTACAGTCCAATACAAATCCTTCTTACCAAAAGCATTCGAAGGATTTATTTATTTTGTATCACTTAAGTAGTGGTGTGTGATTGCATTATATGCTGTGTTGCCTTACACAGAGGGAAAAAAGTACTTTTTTTTCTGTTTTTAATTTATTAATGAATGGTTTGGTTGATTAAATTAAATTGCAATTAAGAAATGTTAGGAAAACATTGAATTGGAATCCTGTTTGGCAAAGGAACCTCAGAAGCATTCAAGAAATGATTTACGAGTGTTTAGCAAAGTAAGGAGGTGGGAAAGGAAACTGGGAAATAAATATTAAGAAATTATAAGAAGTAGAAGACTATGAATGAAAGAATGAAAATGAAAATTTATCGATTGATTTATGTTTACATGGCCAATTTATTTACAAAACAATTTTGAAATGATATTCGAAGAAGATAAAATAGTTTTGTATTCAATTTGTTGTTGTTGTTGTTGTTATTGTAAAGAGCTATCCATTTCGTGGTTTCAAAAGTATGGGACTGGAAGTCGACATCTGTCAAACTAAGTTGTGAAACCAATTTTTTTTTCTTTTCAGTTGAAAGTCTGACGAAAATTGACGAAAAGGGATCGCATAACGATCATACAACGCATAAAAATTATCAAAACCTACTACAAAAATGGTGATTCTGCCACAGCCACGTATCGTGCTTTAAGAGGAGATTATGGCAAGCAATTGGAAAAATTGTGAAGAAATTTGAAGAGACTGGAGTGGCTACAAATACTGAAAGGCCTGTGCATCAACGTTTAGCTCGTTCCGCTGAAAAGTATCGCTATTGTAAGTGAAAGTGTTGCCGAAGACCCGAATGTGTCGATTCCTCGTCGTTCTCATGAATTAGGACTGTCTTACGGCACATTATGGCGTATTTGGCATTTAGATCTACACCTACATCCATATAAAGTCCAGCTCACGCAACAACTGAAGCCAGCTGACCATACACAACGTCGTAGACATGTGGAATGGGTGCTTGAACAACAGCCGGTGGACGGAAATTTTTCAAACAAAATTTTCTTCAGCGATGAAGCATATTGCACACTCGGTGGGTATGTTAATAAACATAATTGTTGTAATTGTCGGGGTTCTGAGAATCGTCAAGTAATTGAAGAGAGGGCATTACATCCAGAAAAAGTCACCGTTTGGTGCTCTCTTTGGTCCGAAAGTGTGATTGGGCTTACTTCTTCGAAAACGACGATGGAACGACTGTCACCGTCAATTCGGAGCGTTATGGTCATATGATAACCGACTTTTTTTTTGCCTGCTATTGAAGGAGACGACGTGGAGAATATGTGGTTTCAACAAGACGATGCCACATGCCACACAACTCGAGCGAATATGGCTTTATTGCAAGAGACATTTCCTGGCCGCGTAATTTCTCGTCGTGGCGATATCAACTGGCCACCAAGATCATGCCATTTGACACCATTAGACTTTTTTTTTGTGGGGCTAGGCGAAAGACCGTGTTTATGCAGATAAACCTTCAACTCTTGAGCACTTAAAAACCAACATTCGTCAAGTTATGTCTGAGATACCGCCCAATATGTGTCAAAAAGTGTTCGAAAATACCCTAAAAAAGAATCAATGCTTGCAACACTTCGCGTGGTGGTCATTTAACGTTCAAACTTTACAATAAAAAAGAAATATCATGAAAAAAAAATATTTTATACGTGTTTTATTTACGTTTACTTTTGAAACAGCAAAATGGATAACCCATTATTATAATGCTACAATAAATTATTATATGCTCTTATATGCCATTAAACATTTATTTATTAAAAACATGTTTTCTTATTTCATTTTTGTTTCATTTCATAACAAAAAAAGTATCAGAAATAAAAGCATTCTTAGCTAAACTCCATTCAATTTTCATATATCTCTCTCTCTATCTCTCTAATCTCTAAATAATTGTGCTCTGTTTTATATCCCTTTCCCTAGTTCCATTTGTAGCTCTAGCAGCTCCACCATAAGCATTCAAGTGCATTAAAGCTTGTATAGGAACACTTGAGTGCATTAATGTTTTCTGCTGCTGTCTCAATCTCTCTCTCTCTCTGTCTCGCTCTCTCTCTCTCTCTCTATCCGGTTGTTAAACCCTTGAGAGCAGCTCTAGTTAACCTGAAAGCAAAGAAGTTCATTCTAACCTATTTACATAAGCGGGGGTGCATAAGAGGGGAAAAACAATTTAAAAGCTTTTCTTAAGATTAATAAAAGCAAAGAATTTCCCAATATTGTTGGCGGCCCCCTCTTATGGGTTAATTCTCTTTAGATTTTTGCCTTTCTATTGTACAATTCGATAGTTTTTGTGTGTGTGCGTGTGTGATAATAATTTGCCATGTGTTTAGCATTAAAATGTTACATCCTGCTACATATGTACGTATGTATGTATGTACACTGGCAGTATTAAGTTGTAAAAAATATTTTCTTTATTTTGTCAGCATAAACGGCAAAAGAAAATACTTCGTTTATAAAAAGCTTATTTTTTAGAGAAAATGTTTTAATATTATCGTCTATAATGTATGCTTAAATACTTAAATACTTTTAAACAATTAATCCATTTTTAAAGATTGCGTTCAGTCCTCTTCAAAAATACCAATATGGAGGACTATCGTGCAACAGACAGATGCGATGGAAGCATTACAATGTATCTTTCAAGGTTATTAAAGACACCATTTTTTATGCTTACAACATATTCGAAAAGTGGGAATATTTATCGAAAATGTCCAAGTTAAAGGTGATATCAGGTTATCAATTTAGTGTTTGTAAAACAACCAGTCTGGTGGGGATGTGTACTTTTAAATATTGTTATAAAAATGGAAAAATCTAGATACTGGTGTTTTGCTTTTACATCGTTTAACATTACAATTATAAACAAAAACTACAAAAACAAAACAATGCAGTAAACAAAACCTGTTTACAAATTATCGTACTCCTTCGTATAACAACAAACATTAGCCTAAAAAAAAAGATAAACAAATAAACAAAAATACAAAAACAAAGACCAGAATAAAAAGTAAAATAACAGTAAATAACAAGTAAACAAATATACAACAACAAACGCTACAAGAATAAACGTAATCCACGATGTTTACATTTATAGAGATTTCGGGAAGGCAAAGTCGTGAACATTCGCCTTCAAGACCATTCATCAGTCTGTTTACCCTGCCATATAAAAGGCGATGCAAAGCAGGAGAGTGAGTTATTAAAAGTAAATTGGCGTAAAGTACGTACGTAATTGGTCATTACAACCCTTCAGCCAGGATTGCAACCTAGCTTCTCACACCTCTTATGTTATGTATGTTAGTTTTATCCACAATTAGCGGGACCTACAATTTAAATTCAACTACGAACGACAAATTTTATTTACAGCAACTTTTTCATGGCAATTTTATTTCCTTTCAAAGAGGTTTTGCCAGAAATCTGCTGAGAGGAAGTCGCCTAAGAAGTATCTTTCATATTTCGATTTGATCGAGATGTTTGACGTGGGGTCTTCAGGTCTAAAAAGGCAACACAGTACCTACGGCGACTTTATGAACTCAATATGTATAGTTTTAATCGATAAAGTTTTGCCATTTTTAGGAGCCAAGCTATTATTATTGCGTCACTGTAAAACTTCTGGATTTTCAGAGCGTTTTTTCCATTTGCCTTTTGCAAGACTCAGTGGTATTTAAATTCTCTCAATTGAGAGAGCTCTATAGATATCGAAACAATGCATGTGTAAGCGATAATTCCAATTTGTAGATTCCACCCCGGTATTACCAATTGGGCCTATTAAAGACCCTGTGTAAGCGGATAAACTCCTACCTTAGGCGTATTTCTCAAACTACATTCGTAAATTTATCGCATAAATATTGCCTGTAATATGTAAAAATGTGGATGAAAATTCAAAATCAAAAGGAGTGGCACTCACTTAAATTAGATTATATTCCATTCATGATAGCATATTGCATCGTGGCATTATAATGATAAAGCCTTGTGTGCTATATTTAGCTTTAAAGCCAAAAGATTGTTAAGCCTTTATTAATGTGGCTAAAACAGGAGACCTATTGTGCCTACCAACTTTAATTTTATTCGCTTTCAGCTTCCATTTCCAACATATGAGGAGCGCAACTTCTGTCTTTTGCACTAAACTCTGTGGAGTTTATAACGCTCCCACTAGCTCATATCGTTTGCATTTCCCTCTTCTACTTTGGTTGTGTCTTATATTCTGTCTGACTTAGATTTGTTATCTCTTAGCAGAGTTTATTGAACTCGTTTCCATAAAGTTTCACATTTTTTCAGATGAGTTGTTCGCACACAATCGGATTATTTTTAGCGAATTTCAGAACCAATACCTCTCCGGTATTTATTTCATTTCCGAATTATGATCCTGAAACAGAATATTGAGGATCTCCTGGCATGTTCGTAACACAGTATCCTATTTGAGTTCGAGTCTCTGCAGATCAGGTGACCAGTTAAGTTTTTTTTCTGCAGCGATATATACCACCACTACGTCACAAAATAGATACAGTAATCCCTCGATTTACGGCGCAGTTGGTTCCCAAAAAAAAGGCGACGTAAATCGAAACGACGTAAATCGAATTTCATATCGCTCATACAATACAAAGTAGTATGTTTTTAACACCGAATTTAAAAAAGTTACAGTAATCCCTCGATTTACGTCGCAGTTGGTTCCAAAAAAAGGCGACTTAAAGCGAATGACGACGCAAATAGAAGTTAGGGGGAACAAAAAATTTGATGACGTAAATCGAAACAACGTTAATCGAGGCGACGTAAATCGAAGGATTACTGTAGTGTGGTGAAGAAAAAATACCTGCTAGGAATCATAGACATCTCGTTTCATAGGCCCAATGGTGTTACAAGGGGACGATAGTCCAATCAACTGGCTATCTGATATGGAGCAGAGGCACAGTGAACACAGTCAATGACATTTTTGGCCAAAACATTTCAATGCTTTTGTCACTGGCTTTAACACCTCGTAGTCATTTTTCACCAAAAAAAAAAATAATAGAAAATCGCGTCCATTTATCTCCTGTTAAGCAGACTTAAGGCACATTTGTGGCAGGCAACCACTTGATAGCATCTTAAATAGTAAACGTGGTTGTAACATGAAGCACCTTTTTAAGCCAATAATAAATCTTAAAAGCCAGTGTTAAGCACTTGTTATTAACGTTTAAACACTTGAGCAATAAAAATAAAACAACAGCAGCTTATAAGTACCTCCTGCACATTTGCTGGTGTGGTGTGGAGATATTTAACAGAGCCAAGAAGAAACACATCCTCCATGGGTAGGAGGCTGGGATACTAATTTTGTCAACATTTGCATGTTTTATGGGTAACAACACACATAAGCAAACATAGCTACAGCGATAAACAATCATGATTTGGGCCTTAAACTTTAATTACTTCTTGCCCCAACCGAAGCCCAGTAAAATTCATCTTCTTAAGCAATTGCTATCATCACCACGGCCAAAGGGCGGCAATTGTTTGATGGAGGCCAAAGCAAATGTTTACTTAGGTTTTCCTTTCATTCAGTGACCCTACACAAATTCAAAATAGAGGAAGAATAAAGAAGAAGAGGAAAATAAATTTAAATTGCCTGTAATTAGTTTGAAAACATTTTAACGGGATATTTAATTTCCTTTTGTATGTCACTGTGGACCGTTATTTTCATTCACATGTAAATGCCTTGAAAATTAAATGAATTTCTTTTAATGCTAAAGGGTCCGTCAAATAACTTTTTTTTTCGAAAATGCTTTAAAAAGAAAAAACTACTGAATATTTTCTCAAATTTCTTTTTTTTATTTGAAAGTACAATCCTTCCAGTTAATAATGGAAAATAATTTCATTCAAATGGCTGCCTCGGCTGGCCATGCAGTAGCCTACACGATCGGTCCAATTTTTAAGCACATTATCGATTGTGTGCAGCTGCATTTCACCAAATGGCTTCACGAATATTGTCGTTTAAAGCGTCAATTGTCTCTGGTTTGTCGGCGTAACACTTATCTTTGACGGCACCCCACAAATAATAGTCAAGCGGTGTCAAATCGCAGCTCCGAGGTGGCCAAACGACATCAGCTGCGATGCGATCTTCAAAAAGAGGGCGAAAAACATCGAGTGTAGCTTCGGCTGAGTGGGACGTAGCGCCGTCGTACTGCAACCAAATGTTGCCAATATCCTCCTCTTCAATTTTTGTGAACAAAAATTCGATCAAAATGGCCATATAACGATCGCCGTTGACTGCAACGGCCACTTCTTGCTTATTTTCGAAGAAAAATGACCCAACTATGCCTCTGGACCAAAATCCGCACCAAACAGTGACTCGTTTTGGGTGCGTCCGCTTTTCAATGTATACGTGCGGGTTTTCTGTGCCCCAAATGCGACAATTTTGCCCGTTTAAATATCCGCCAAGATCAAAATGGGCTTCATCTGAAAAGATGATTTTTTTTGCCAAAATCGGCATGCCCGCACAACATGACCCGATAACGATCGCCATTGACTGTAACGGCCACTCCTTGCTCATTTTCGAAGAAAAATGGCCCAATTATGCCTCTGGACCAAAATCCGCACCAAACAGTGACTCGTTTTGGGTACGTCGGCTCTTCAATGTATCCGTGCGGGTTTTCTGTGCCCCAAATGCGACAATTTTGCTTGTTTACATATCCGCCAAGATCAAAATGAGCTTCATCTGGAAAGATGATTTTTTTTATGTGCCAAAATCGGCATCTTCTGTTAGTCGATCGTAGGCTCACTTAGCGAAGCGAAAACGCATTGGATGGTCAATTGGCTTCAACTCCTGAACCAATTGGAATTTGTATGGCGTCATACCAAGGTCTTTATGTAAAATTCGTCTCAATGATGTCTCCGAAATGTTCAATTGTTGAGAACGACGATGAATTGATGTTGATGGCGCTTCACGCACACTTTCTGCCACAGCAGCAATATTCTTGGGTGTACGCACTTTTTTGACTTTTCACGCTTTGGTTTATCGATGAGGATGCCAGTTTCTTTCACTTTTTTCAAAAGATAACGAATATACGGAGCTGACGGTGCTTCTCTTCTTCCAAAATCCGTACGCAATTTTCGCACACATTCTGCAACATTACCATGATTTTCAAAGTAATGTGTCGCAATATTTCCCAGCGTTGTTCAAGCGTATACACAACCATATTCGTTCAGCGGAAGAATAAAACGAATTATCTGTCAAATCAGACATGAGCTAAGTGTTACCATTCATGAAATAAGCATTAGTTGAACAAAAAAAAAACGTTAGATGGCGGACCCGATATAAGGCAGTATTTGGATTCCTTAAAATACTTTCAGCGTGATGCAACAGAAAATATGTGCTTCGAAGGGCTAGATTTCTCTTGTATCTCTGCAAACGGTTTAATTTTGTCCAGCCTTCCTTTGAAAATGAGTGAAGTGAGCGTGAGTTTATTTATTTGCTTCCCAGGAGATGTATGCCTTGAGACATGAGTCATAAGTTGATTGTGATCTGTGTGGACGAGGTAGCATTGATGCCTGCAAGCAAATTTCTTGACATTCTGGACGGAAAACACAATGAGGCTGCAGAAAGATGACAGGATAATGTTGGCCTGAAATTGGTGACACAAACGAAAACAGCATCAGACCGACGCAATGGCCCTAAGGGCAGCCTGACTGTCAACGAAGATCATGTAAGATTCCGAATCCGGAGTTGGGCCACCAGCTGCGAACTCAATAGCCTTCAAGATTGCGAAAATCTCCGCCTAAAAAACGCTGCAGTTATCACGGCTCATTCGCGAGTGCAAGGAGTGGTTGAGGACTTTTGGACTAGACCGTATCCGTCTGTGCTGGGTTCCGGGTCATAGCGGAATACTGGGCAATGAGACGGCGGATGCCCTCGCTAGGTTAGGTTCGCCTTCTGGGGGCGATTTGATGGTTGGTCCTGATCCCCCGGTCTGTCACCTCTATGGCCTCATCAATGGATGGGTCAGGGAGGAAGAGCATAGGCGTTAGGGGAACGCATCGGGGTGTTTTGCCTTTAGATGTCTTTAGATGGCCTGCTGTGGGCAATAGGAGAACAGGTTGGCTGCTGGGCTTAGATAAGGCCAGCTTAAGGTTGGTTGTCGGTCTTATCACAGGGCACTGTGAGATTAGGTCGCTGACGTGGATTTGCCTATTTCAGCGCATGGTGCGATGAGGAGGAGTTGGAGACTATCGAACACCTCCTCTGTAACTGCCCAGCCAGTGGTAGAATGAGGTTGAGGAACCTTGGAAGGGTCTTCTTTGAGAGTTTGAATTCTGTGTCGAGAGCCGATATCAAGGCTCTCCACAGATTCATTAGTGGCATAGGCTGGTTGAAAGGCCCTAGGGCTTCATTAGTGTAGTCGCGCCCACCCCCTTTTTGTTGTTTCATATCTGTGTAATTTCTCCACTTCCCATTCTCCCCTTTCCTATATCCTCTCCTTTTTAATCCCTTCCCTCCGTAAGGACGTTGTAGAATGGGTCAATTCGACCTCCGGGTACTGTACTTGTGTTCATTGACAAGTACACGTCCTCTAACCTAACCTAACCTAATGAAAACAGCAATTAACACTGTGTGATGTGTTGGCCTCTGTATATTTTCACATGGGAGGCAATTGAGTACGTTGGTGTAATGATATATGCAAAGCTAAGCTTAAAGCAGCGTTTGACAATAGCTTGTACTCAGACTGCATAGTTAACTGGTCCGCTCGCATGTTTAATGCCAAATATTGCGGGTTCCCTGGGTGAGAAAGCCGGTTACTGTCAATGGAAATGGGAAAATCTTTTAGGTTAGGTTTGAGGACGCGTGCTTGTCATTGGGACCGGTACAATAGCCAGAAGTCAAAATAAAGCCATTGTAACCCATTGTATGTCTTAGAGGATCGAAAGAGAGAGAGAGAGAGAGAAAGAGAGAATAGCTAAGGAGATAGAGAAATAGGGATAGAAGAAAAGGTAGGAAAAAAAGGAGGAGATGGAGGCAAAAAAATGGTTGGAGGAAAAAAAAGAAGGACCACAAACACACAAGAGAGCATGACTACAATCTCGATTGCCCTAAACTTTCTCAAGCTTTAATGTCGGCTCTCGGCAAAGGGGTCCAAAAAGTCCCTGAACAGAATTCTCAACCTCAACCTACAAAGGCCAGGTAAGTTGCAGAGGAGATGTGACTACAACCTTGATGCCCTAGCACTTCTCAAGCTTTAATGTCTGCTCTCCACAAAGGGGTCCAAACCTTTGAAGAAGTCTGTGCCCAGGGTACTCAACCTCAACTTACTTAGGGCCGGACAGTTGCGGAGCTGGTGTTCGACAGTTTCCAACTCCTCCTCGTCGCAACATAATCTGCAATAGTCCGGCTGGAATCTGTTTCAGATCCTTGAAAGCGATCTAATTTCGCAATACCCAGTATTGAAGCCAATAACTAACCTCAGACTGGCCTTATCTAAGTCCAGTAGGAAATCCATTCTATCACTGTCTATAAACAGGCCCTAGACACCCAAACACTTAACGCCACTGCTCTTTCTACTATATTCGATAGAATATACAGCTTCACGCTCTGCATTAATAGTGTCCCAAGCGCAACGGTCAATGTAAGAAGACGTCATTATTATTTTACCCATGTATCTCCCGATTTATAATCAAACAAAGAAGCTTCACCGGTATGTATAGTATGGAAGGTCTGGCATCACTTTCCGACCACCTTCGTAACGAATTCAAATCTTAATTTTATTTTCATTTCAATGTACCGTATGAGTAACGGTTATTCAATTAGAATTCATGACAATTCACAACCAATCATTAACGTCGTCAAATAATGAAATTCCAATTGAACTGAACAATTCCGATATTTTGACTGATGACTGAGAGGAGTGACAATATTTTTACGTGTGAAAATGTGAATACCGGCACTTATGCACAGTGATGTTCACTTTTTTTGGGGAAGTCTCTTGCAATAGCATTTCAAATTAATTGAACACTTAAGGTGACAAGGCAGAAAAGTAAATGAATGCGTTCTTTAAAAGCAAACTTTGCTCAACTGCAGATGTTGTTAGTAAGCCTCGCCATTATGCGACTTAGCTTTACAGCCTTAATGGCAACTATTGCTGTCTTGGAACAATCACAACACTAAGATACTGTTACGTTTTTACATTTTAAAAACGTTTTAAATATAAGCTCGTAGATTGCAAATAAAATAAAAATAAATTTGTGTTTAGTTTTAATTAAAATTCTTTATTGTTCACACAATCCTGTGTGCCACTGTGTACAACTTGATGTAAACAACAACAATTACTTCTCGTTGTTATTCCTCTGTTTACACCCTTCGCATAAACAATAACAATTACTAGACAATTATTCGACAGATATTTGTAACGGAGATCTTCAAACCACGCTTACTTACTTCAAACACACAGCGTCTTCACACAAGACTGACTAAACTTCACTAACTCACTCGCCTGCTTTGCCATCCCTTTTGTATGGCAGGGTAAGCAGTCTGCTGAATGTGCTTGAAAGCGAATGATTATGACCTCGCCTTCTCGAAATCTCTATAAATGTAAACTTGGTTGTTTCATTATTGTTGTTTGTGTATTTTGTTTACATTTATTCTTGTAGTGTTGTTAGTATATTTTTGTTTACTTGTTTACATACATATATACATAATTAGTCATTACAATCCTTTAGTCAGGATTATAACCTAGCTTCTCACACCACTTATGATGTGTGTGTTAATTTTATCCTAAAGTGGCTGGGTACCTACAGTTTAAAGTCGACTCCGAACGGCAGATTTACTCTCTCAAAGCTTTTGCCAGAAATCTGCTGAGAGGAAGTCATCGAAGAAATATTTTTCATATTTCGTCTTGATGTCTGACCTGGAGTTTGAATCGTGGCCTTGCGTCTAATAAGCCAACACACTACATAAAGGGTCCTCCAAACAACTTCTTTTATTTTGAAAATGTTTTAAAAAGAAAAAACTACTGAATATTTTCTCAAATTTCTTTTTTTATTTGAAAGTACAATCCTTCCGGTTAATAATGCAAAATAATTTAATTCAAATGGCTGCCTCGGCTGGCCATGCAGTAGCCTACACGATCGGTCCAATTTTTAAGCACTTTATCGATTGTGTGCAGCTGTATTTCACCAAATGGCTTCACGAATATTATCCTTTAAAGCGTCAATTGTCTCTGGCTTGTCGGCGTAACACTTATCTTTGACGGCACCCCACAAATAATAGTCCAACGGTGTCAAATCGCAGCTCGGAGGTGGCCAAACGACATCAGCTCTGCGGCTGATAATGCGATCTTCAAAAAACAGGACGCAAAACATCGAGTGTAGCTTCGGCTGTGTGGTACGTAGCGCCATCCTGTTGAAACCAAATGTTGCCAATATCCTCCTCTTTAATTTTTGTGAACAAAAATTCATTCAACATGACCCGATAACGATCGCCATTGACTGTAACGGCCACTCCTTGCCCAATTATGCCTCTGGACCAAAATCCGCACCAAACAGTGACTCGTTTTGGGTGCGTCGGCTTTTCAATGTATGCGTGCGGGTTTTCTGTGCCCCAAATGAGACAATTTTGCTTGTTTACATACCCGCCAAGATCAAAATGATCTTCATCTGAAAAGATGATTTTTTTGCCAAAATCGTCATCTTCTGTAAGTCGATCGCAGGCCTACTTAGCGAAGCGAAAACGCATTGGATGGTCAATTGGCTTCAACTCCTTAACTAATTGGACTTTGTATGGCGTCATACCAAGGTCTGCGAAATGTTCAATTGTTGAGAACGACGGTGAATTGATGTTGATGGCGCTTCACGCACACTTTCCGCCGCAGCAGCAATATTCTCGGGTGCACGCACTGTTTTTGGCTTTTCGCGCTTTGGTTTATCGATGAGGATGCCAGTTTCTTTCACTTTTTTTCACAAGATAACGAACATACGGAGCTGACGGTGCTTCTCTTCTTCCAATATCCGTACGCAAATTTCGCACTCATTCTGCAACATTACCATGATTTTCAAAGTAATGTCGCAATATTTCCCCCCATCGTTGTTCAAGCGTATACACAACCATATTCGCTCAGCGGAAGGATAAAAACAGACATGAGCTAAGTGTTACCATTCACGAAATAAGCACTAGTTGAACTAAAAAAAAAACGTTAGATGGCGGACCCAATATAAGACTTCGGCGAATTGTTTACCATTTTTTATGCTGGTGTTTGTTGTTGTATTTTTGTTTACTTGTTTACCATATTTATGCTGGTGTTTGGTAGCTTTTGTTTATAACTTTAATGTTAAGCGATGTAAAAGCAAAACACCAGTCTCTAGATTTTTTCAATACTTTATAGCCTCATTTCCTTCGAAATTATCACGTGACATACAATTTAGAATTTAAATTATGCTGCCGTGGCTTGTGTGGACATTTTCAGTGCCGCTAATTCCAAACCAAGAACTCAAGTCATGTTTGTATTCCTGCGCAGCATCTCAATGGATATCAAGGATTACCTAAGAAGATCGTTTGCAAATGCATTTTAATTTAAAGCCTCTTTTAAATTCAAATTCCTTTAAATTCCTTTAAACACCTTTAACTTCCGGTTGATGTATGTATGTATGCATGTGTGTATGCAGGCATGCATGCATGTGTGAATGCAAGTACGAATGTGTGTAAACAGATAATGCTGAAGTATTTGTTTGAGGATTTCCTTACACACACAATGTTTATAAGTCAGCATCATTTTCTATGATTCTATAAGACACAACAACAACAAAAAAAAACATAGAGGGAGAGAGAGAGAGAGCGAAAGAGAATGGGAGAGAGATAGCAAAAATACTTAGTTTTTGTCAAGCAACATAAAGATTTGTGCGTGTAGAAGAGAGTGTTAGAAGTATAAGAAATTGAGTGACATCAAGTGTCAGTTTAACTTTTGAAAGTTATTGTCATTTTATACGTGTGTACGTGTGTTAAATTTGGATTTCAACATTCATATGCACACACTATTTTCACATGGTCACACACACACGTAGACAAATAAATATTTGGAAGAAATGAAACCTGTATTGTTGCTTAAGGAAAAAACATTGCATTTGGTCGTATGAGTGGAGTCTCAAACCATGCATTTGGTGAGAGGCAAGACCAACAGTTTAAAGTCTTCTCTGAATGAAAGATTTTTTGAGAAACTTTTCATGGCCATTCTGACTTACTCTCCGAATTTTTGCCAGAAAACTGCTGAGAGGAATTCAGCAGCAAAAAATATTTTCTGTTCATATTTCGTTTTCATTTCTGTTCGAAATTTCTGAAAGAACGGCGACTTCTAAGCCAGCTTAGGTTAGGTTAGGGAAGAGGACGTGTACTTGTCAATTAAGAGAAGTACAGTACCTAGAGGTCGAATTGACCCAATGTACAACGTCCTAGTTTCTCACACCACTTATGTTATGTGTGTTAATTTTATACATGCGTGGTGGGACCTACAGTTTAAAGTCGACTCCGAACGTCAGATTTTTGGGAAACTTCTCATGGCAATTTTGCCAGAAATCTGCTGAAAGGAAGTCTCCGAAGAAATACTTTTTGTATTTTGTCTTGATATCTGGCCTGAAGCTCGAACCCTGGCTTTTCATCTAATAGGCCAACACACTACCTACTAGACTAACGCGACTTTCCAGCTTAGTACACATATATAATTGGTCATTACAACCCTTTAGTCAGGATTACAACCTAGCTTATCTTACCACCATCAAGAAACCTGTACTGTTGCTTAAGTGCAGCCCTTGCGCTGAGCAACTTCTTCCTTTTCCCTGATTTTGACGGAACTGGGTTAGTACAGGGACTGCGTTCACCCGTGGCATTACAACGGGCCGCTATGCATGCTCAAGTGAGCTTTGAGTTATCAGAGCTACCACTCCGACCTAACCTAACCTAACCTAACTGTTGCTTAAAGAAAAGCATTGCATTGCTCCTACGAGTGAGGTCTCAAACCAGCCATGATGCGTTTGTTACTTTCATCCATGAGAGGCGGAACCAACAGTTTGAAGTCTATCCTGAAAGACAGATTTTTGGCTACTTACTCTGAGAGAATGGAAAACGCCGAAAGAAATATTTTCTGTTCATATTGCGTTTTTGTGCGAAATATTTGAGGCTAAGGCGACTTCTAAGCCAGGATTACGACCCACCTTCTCACACCACTTATGTTGGGCGTTCCAAATTTATACATGAGTGGCGGGACCTACAGTTTAAAGTCGACTACAAACGACAAATTTTTTAAGGAACTTTCGCATGGCAATTTTATTTTCTTTAAGCCAGGTTATTAGCAAAACTTAATTCCCCAAAAATTGTTCAAATATTCGTTAACAGTGTACTCATGTGTTGAGTATGTAGTAGAGATGGTATTTTTTTTTCGCCAAGGAGGGCACCATAGAGGAAGGCGTCACATCCTCCGTATGTGGGGCCCTCACCCACTAAATCCCCCCCTCGTCCTCTGTGGACTTGTCCATGCCCACTGCGGAACTACGGTGGTATTACTTGGGAGTGCAGTCCTTTTGGCCCTTTGGCCTCTTCATGTATGTATATATCCGCGTCCGGATTGCGAATCGAAAGTTGAGGAGTCATCCAATAGCGTCTCCACTATTCCTCTTTCGTCTAAATCGTTGTCTCGGTTACGCTTGGCACGTGTGACAGTATCAACTATGCCGACATGCTTACTCGTTCGGCAGCCTCAAGATCTCTCTTCTTCCATCTCAGAATGCGCTCTACATGATTCACTACCGAGGTCCAATTTTCACTATTCGCAGTCATAATCACGACAATATTAACGGCTGTGATCGTTCTAACTATTGACGTCAGTACAGAGCGATAGCTCTGCCAGCGTGTACACTCGTGTGCTCTGCATCATCAATTACCTCCCCTTCCTCGTAAAGACAGTAAGGGGAGGCGGCCTTAAGCATTCTGTGCAGATATTTCCTAAAATATCCGTGACCCGATAGCATCTGTGTAACGTAGTAGTTTACCTCTCCAAATCTCCGACCAATCCATGGCCTTATGTCTGGAAAAAGTCTCGCCGTCCATCTTCCTTTATCTTCCTAAAATATCCGTGACCGGATAGCATCTGAGTAACGTAGTAGTTTACCTCTCCAAATCACCGACCAATCCATGGCCTTATGTCTGGAATAAGTCTCGCCGTCCATCTTCCTCTATCTTCCTAGAGTAGAGATGGTATCAGTGAGTTGAGATATGTACTCATGTTTGGCTTTAAATGACTACAGCTGGGTTCGTGTATATTTCTGATAAACACTCTACACTTATAACCTAAGCCATGAAAAATGTATGCGATAATGTAGAGAAGTTTTAAACTCAGCTTTTAAATGATTTTTTGTTTCAGCATCAACCAATTGTTATAGCAAAAGATACAGTGGGTAATATAAGTAATGGTACATTAAGAAAAACATTTTCTGTTAAGGAATTGTAAACATTTCACACTGTAAACCTTAACGATGTCATTGGGGCTGGATTGTAAGCCTGGTTTTATCTTTAAACATTTCTTTTCCAAGCAAGTCTATTAAAAGGCTTACCATTGTTTCTGGTAAGTGGTGCATGTAAGAAAAATCTTCTTCAACTTACAGGAACCATTGTTCCCCTTTAAGCTCAACCATTTCCCGCAAATTTGCTCTTCAACTGTTATTTTCTACAGCAAAAAAAAACTTTCTTTCAAAAATTTCTTGTTGAAATCGTTTTCAATGCATTAGTGCCAGCTCTGTAATACGTATGTATGCTGCTGGTTGAAGTGATATGCTGAGAAGTTTAAAGTGAAATGTCTTGAATGTTGAATGTTTGATAAACTGAAATGGATTTTGTTCACTTTCTTAAAACTGTCATATGAAATGTTTCAATCCATCATTCGTTGGATGTACACTGCTGCACAGCGTATTAGCAAAAGGAAGATGAAGATGAAGAGTTGCACCCTGAAAAAGAGTTGAGAAAATAAGATAGTTTGGCTGACATGAATGCATTTCAACTGATTAAATTGTTTTTGGCAAGTGTTTGTCTTGCAAAAAAACCAAAAATCCCCTTGAGAAGCTAATTTTGAAAATCCAAAGCAATGGTTGAGGGAGAGAAAATGATTAATGGGTCTCGTTTTGAAAGGATTACGAAAGTGAAGGTGATAAACATGATTTTTATTGATTTATGTTTTTTAAACGAAAGAGTCAGCGGCCTTAAATACTCCAAACCTTTAATCATCTTTAACTTAAAGTGAGTGCCTGTTGATCAGTAGCTTAGCCTGCTTCCCTCTGCCACTTAATGTTTGGAACTGTGAAGGTAAGTAGGCAGATAGAGGTGGCTGTCCATCCAGTGAAGTCGAATGTACAGTCTTAAGCCACATAGGGCTTACTGTGACATCACTAGTTTTTCTATTATCCCCTAGCCCTAGAATAACTAGGAGCTTCTGATGATCAGAAGACCCCTGTTGGAAATCCTGAATATTGAACATCATAGGCAAATGCTTTAAATTGCAGCTCATCATCCAGTTACCAACGAAACTTGAAGTCGCCGTAGTCTAGTAGGTAGTGTGTTGGCTTATTAGACGTAAAGCCAGGGTTCGAGCCCCAGGGCAGACATCAAAATAAAATAAAAAAGTATTCCTTGGGCGATTTCCGCTCAGCAGATTTCTGGCAAAAACTCTGAGAGTAAATAACAAATTGCCATAAAAAGTTTCTCAAAAAATCTATCGTTCGGAGTCGACTGTAAACTGTAGGTCCCCCGCCACTCTTGGATAAAATTAACACACACAACATAAGTGTTGTGAGAAACTAGGACGTTGTACAATGGATCAATTCGACCTCCGGGTACTGCACTTGTCTTAATTGACAAGTACACGTCCTCTAACCCAACCTAACCTAACCTACCAACGAAACTTCCATTATAAGCTGATGTTCAGCCTGCCAATGTCTATGCGTGACAGTTTCTCAAGATCATCCACATAGTAGCCACCAAGATGCCATGTCCTCCTTTCCTAATAGATGAAGAAAAATCTCATTCTCTTCCTAATCTCTATAGTTTCTATAGAAATTGTTCATAAGGTTGTCCTAGATTAATAAGCCTCACTTGCGTGCCTATAATGCAATGCCCTGTTATGATGCCTTCCACTCACATTTGGCCAGATTTTCTGCTTCATTCTATTCATGTCCAAAGTCGCCCATTTGCAGTTGACCGCATTGTCAATCACATGCTTATAAGTTCCCAGAGGGATTGTCAAAGTCAAGAATTTGTCGTAGAGTTCAATGGTTATGCCACGCCTGGCCAGCTCATTCATTTTGCCGTTACCTGGAATATCAGGACTGGTACCCATATGATAATATGTTTCTGTCACCTCATTTAGATATCTGCGACAGCTGAACACCGTTCTAGAGTTCATCACGGCCTTTCAGCCTGTGTTGCCGGAACTTGCGCTTGAAAAACGTTACAGACTTGCGACAGCCTGAAAATAGCAACGTTTTTGAAAAATATTGTTACGTTTTTACCTTTTGAAAAAAGTTTAAATATGAGTTCGTTAATTGCAAACCAAGTAAAAACAAATATGTGTTTAGTTTTTCTTAAACTCTCTTTATTCTTAACACTACTTTTGTGTGTCACTGTATACAACTTAACTATACAACAACAATTTGCTTGTTCACTATTCTATTTCATACTTCTGTCCGCGTTAACAAGACTGACTGAATTAACACTAACTCGCTGCTGGCCCTGCTGCCTTTTTATATATGCACGCAATCAGTATGAGGAAAGTTCTTGAAGTGGAAGGTTCGTGAGCTCGCCTTGTCGAGAGCTCTATTGCTAATACATTGTTGTTTGTGTACCTTGCTTACGTTGTCCATCCCTTTTTGTCACATACATGTTGTTGTTGGTACCAGGCGCAACCAGGTTCGTCGTACATATGTGTGTGTACAGCTTTAGATATTCAAGACGTTAATTAGTGTGTATTTGTGTCGTGTGTATTGTGTTGGTGTAGCTGGTGGCTTTTGTATATCGTTTCTATTGTTAAACGATATTAGGTCGTTTCGATTTATGTAACAATATTTTCCTTCCTTCTCAGCCTCCCTGTACCCTTGCCAATACTATTGTTTCGAAAATGGAAAAGCTAGATACAGTCGTTTTGCTTTTATATCGCATAACATTAAAATTCTAAACAAAAGCTACAAAAACAAAACAATGCAGTAAGCAAACCTGTTTACAAATTATCGCACTGCGTAATATAACAACAAACACCAGCATAAAAAAAATTGTAAACAAGTAAACAAAAATGTACCAACAACACTACAATAGTAAAGGTAAACAACGATTGTAAAACTTTCCAAACAGCGGACTCATGAACGTTCGTTTTCAAGAACATTAATCAGACTGTTTACCCTGCCATATAAAAGGCAAGGCAAAGCAGGCGAGTGAGTTAGTAAAAGTTCAGTCAGTCTTATGAGAGGACGTGGTGTGTGTGAAGACAGTAATCGTGGTTTGAAGATCTCCGTTACAAAGATCTGTCGTATTATTCTTTAGTGATTGTTATTGTTTATGCAAAGGGTATAAACAGAGAAAAGCAATTGTTGTTGTTTACAGCAAGTTGTATAATTGTAATAATAATAAAGAATTTTAAATTAAAACTAAACACAAATTATTTTTATTTTATTTGCAATCTACGAGCTCATATTTTAAACGTTTTTAAAAGGTAAAAACGTTACAATATTTACGGGTTGAACTCTTGCTATGTTGCCCACGGTTTATATTATTTGGAAGCCATCATGGGCATGCATGTTTTAACGAATTGATAGCGTCATCCTACGCTGGCTTTAATTGGATACTAATCTTGGCCTCGTTTTGTTCCTAATCACTGTCCATATCAGCCCCTCTTTTTTAGTGCACATGAAAGAGAGGACTTTTCTATTTTCTGTACCAGAAAAATACTAGCAATGTGAGGTAATCTACACGGACGCATAGACGGAGTCTGAGTACCAAATATTTGTTGAATATTGTTGGGAAAGTGCATTCTGCTCAGATTGAAACAAAATCTGTTCGGCCCTCGGCCCGTATTCTGGCTAGTGGGGTCGTAAAGCAAAATTCAAAAAGAAAGAAAATTATTTCATATTAACATCCCCGACATCAAGTGCTTTTCATCTTACCAATGAATCCAGTTTATTTAAAAAATAAAAATTTTTTCGTCTTATTTTCTCGCACTCGTTTTCCTCTCCGAAATCCTATTTAATTTCTATTCATTTTAATTCTAATTTTGTTTTTGATTTTCCTTTTGAAAAGAAAAAGAATAACGAAATTGAGAATTTCCATGGAATAGTTTTCAAAGTCGAGTGCCTAAGTTGTCAAGTGTTATTTTGTAACAGGACGAGGCGGAGAGTGAGTGTTTTTCTGTTTTTCAAATTTTTGTAACACTTTCCTTTCTTTTCTCCCTCCTTGTTTGGCATAAAAAATCCTCTTGAGATAAGAAATGTACTCTGGAGATGAAAAGAAGAAAGTGATTTGGTAGTGGAGATAGAGGCAGGCATACACGACATAAAATCATACGTTGTGTGAGCATAAGAAAGAGAGAAAGATCTCTCTTTCTCAAGGGAAACAGAAATATAGGACATAAAAGCATGAAAATATAAAGAGAGGATATTAGAAATAAAACTGTTAAGTGCCGCGAATTAAAGCTGTACCTTAGGTAAACCGAATTTAGTCAAATTTCGGGGGAGTGGAGATTCTGCGAGTGCTGCCTTCAAATTCTGCTGACCTTGCTCTCTCAGCCAATCTTTGCTGCGTCAATACCTTCCTTGCGAAAACACATACTGGCAATTCCAATTGTCACATGAGGTTAACATCAGTTTAACCATATTATCGGGCGTTACCTGGAATCCTATTGTCCTCTCCAGGCAATTTCGTTGAACAACATATCGCGGGCAAGTAAAGAAAACATGCTCACATTCTGAGCATGCCTCGTCTACGTCATGACCATACTTATAGAGATATGTCCTATAACATCCATGGCCGGTTAGTAACTGTGTCAGGTAGAAGTTCACCTGACCGTGTCCCCTTTTGGTCCATTCGCCTATGCTCGGTATGAGTCTGTGGGTCCATCTTCCCTTGGTTGAATTGGACCAGTCATGCTGCCATCTATGTATAGCGTCATCCACTAACTGAACAGGATTGGAAAGATCCATTCCCCTGCTTGTGTCATGTTTCCTCCTCTCTACATCCACTAGTAGCCTCAGGGGCTAGTCATCGCCGCAATCACCAATGCTGCATCAGTAGACACCGTGCGGAAGGCAGAAATCACCCTGAGAGCTGATCTCCTGTATGCCCTCTTATCCATGGCCACGGCCCATATAGGGGCGGCCGCATATATATCAATCGATGTCACTACCGTCATCAGTAACCGCCTCCTCTCGTGTTTTGGGCCTCCAAGGTTAGGCATTATCCGGGAAAGTGCACATGATGTCGCCTCATACTCTCCACCGATGTACGTCAGGTGTTCCCTAAACGTGAGCCTGTTATCAATCATTACTGCCAGATATTTAATCGCCTGCTTTGATGTTATGCGCTGGTCGCTTACTGTTACAACTTGATGTAAACAACAGCAATTACTTTTCTTTGTTATTCCTCTGTTTTCATCCAATAACAATTACTAAAGAACAGATCTTTGTAATGGAGATCTTCAAACCACGATTACCCTCTTCAAAGGCATCGTGTCTTCACACAAGACTGACTGAACTTTTACTAACTCAGTTGCATGCTTTGCCTTGCCTTTTATATGACAAAGTAAACGGTCTGATGAATGTTCTTGTAGGAGAATGTTCATGACTTTGCCTTCTCGAAATCTCTATAAATGTAAACATCGTTGTTTACATTTATTATTGTAGTGTTGTTTGTGGATTTTTGTTTACTCGTTTACCATTTTTCTTTTATGCTGGTGTTTGTTGTTATATTAAGCAGTAAGATAACTTGTAAACAGGTTTGTTTACTGCATTGTTTTGTTTTTGTAGCTTTTGTTTATAATTTTAATGTTAAACAATATAAAAGCAAAACACCAGTATCTAGATTTTTCAATTTCGTAACGTTTTAATTCCAGCTCATTATGCAAGCTTGCAGTTACCAACATAACTTCCATTATAAACTGCTGATCAATTTGTATAAATCCTGATTATTTTTTGTTTGTTTGTTTTTTCATGTACTTCTGGTATTATTTTCTTTCGGTTTCTTGTACTCTTTTCCTTAGTTTTCCATCACCCCATTATTTTTCGCACAAATTTTCTTAAGAAAAAAAGAAATTTCATCGTTTTTATTTTGTTTTTTAAATTCCTTTTTAAGTTTATTGCTGGGCGCTATCAACAGCATTAGATTGTTGGGTTCCTTCTACTAGAAGTAGCACAAGAAAAAAATTACGAAAAAAAAGATGGAAATAATCATACGCCCTGATGTTTTAACTTTTAATGGCCATGAATGAATGGAAGAAAAGAGTTCTCGATATACTACGTTGTTGTTGTTGTTATTTATAAAAAAAAGGAAAAAATACAACAAAAAAGAAGAAGAGGAAATATTGTCTGGCTCATCGTTATTTTTGTCCCAATTTCCATTCATTTTTTTCGTTCTCTCCTCGTCATCAGCAGCAGGGCAAATCACCTAAAAAATGTAACAGAAAGTGTAATTTTTTTTTGCTGTTGCTGCTGTTGTTTTACGTATCCAACAGCAGCTGTTTTTTTTAATGTTGGACCTTGACAAAGTATCAAGTGATGAGCTTTTATTTTTCTTTTCATGGTAATGATTTCGTTCGTTTCGTTTCGTGTTGTTTGTTCCCTTTTTTGTCACAACAGATAATATCCTGTGTAGTGGATTTAAATTTTTCAACAAAAAATTTTAAAGGTCAACTGACAGTTTTCGTTGTTTGCTTTGCTTAAATAGGCTCGCATTTCATTTGAGAATCTTTGTTCGTAAATTTTTCTAGGAGATCAAAAGTATTCTAAATACCAGTAGAAGCCTGATTTACGGTATTTTTTTAGGACTGGTTCGTACATTCCTAATAGATAATATCTTTGCAGGCTTCAAGTTTTAGAGGCTTAATGACATATACCCCCTGGGCTTAAAGAAATCTTGAAAAATAAAGTCAAGAATGATTAAATCTGGCGGGCAATATATAATTGACTAGAAGTGTGACCATTCGATCATAGACCCTTAATCAATGTAGAATAAGTTTTCAATCCTGTTGCCCTAACAAACTTCAGTACTTTGTTCAGTGGCAGTAAGGATAACCCCCTACATAGGTAGCATAACTCCCTACCTAGGTAGCATAACTCCCTACCTAGTAAACATAACTTTCTACCTAGTACATCCACCCTTAACCAACACAGAAGACCTTTTCAAGCCTGTTGCCTTTGACGGCCTTCAGAATTTTGTGCTGTGGCAGTAAGCATAACTCCCTACCTAGTAAACTTGTACTAGTACAAGTACTTGGCAAGCATTCAAAAGTTTCCTTGTGAGATGCGTGAACAGCACACCAATTCTAAGCAAGTGTTCTGATGATTCATTCTCCTCCTCACATATTGTCCCTCATATTACACTTGAGCCGCTGCCTTTTCTGAAAAAGTGTTCCTTGAGCATTTACTGCCCGTTCTGTTCCGCTGGCTGCTTTTTAATAATCTGATGCAGCACTAAAAAACTCTTCTCTTGATTATTAGTGTTTGTTGGTCAATGGCTTACATTTTTTTAGTCAATAGCTTGCAATTTTTGGTCGATGACTTGCATTTTCTGGTCGATGACTTGCAATTTTTGGTCGATGAATTGCATTTTTTGGTCGATGACTTGTATTTCGTTGGTCGATGACATGTATTTTTTGGTTGATGAGTTGCATTTCGTTGGTCGATGACTTACATCTTTTTGCCGATAACTTGCACTTTGTTGGTCGATGACTTATATTTTTTCTTTGGTCTATGACTTAAAGTTTTTAGTCGATGACTTTGTTGCTCATGATTTGCAGTTCTTGGTAGATGACTTGCATTTTTTGGTCGATGACCTGTATTTCGTTGGTCAATGACTTGCATTTCGTTAGTCGATGACTTGTATTTTTTGGTTGATGACTTGCATTTCGTTTCAGTTTTTAGTCGATGACTCGTATTTTTTGGTCATGACTTGCAGTTCTTGGTCAATGACTCGTATTTTTTGGTTGATGACTTGCATTTTTTGGTTGATGTCTTGCATTTCGTTGGTCAGTGACTTGTATTTTGTTGGTCGATGACTTCCAGTTTCTAGTCGATGACTTGCATTTTGTGGTCATGACTTGCAGTTCTTGGTCGATGACTCGTATTTTTTGGTTGATGACTTGCATTTTTTGGTTGATGTCTTGCATTTCGTTGGTCAGTGACTTGTATTTTGTTGGTCGATGACTTCCAGTTTCTAGTCGATGACTTGCATTTTGTGGTCATGACTTGCAGTTCTTGGTCGATGACTTGTATTTCGTTGGTCGATGACTTGTATTTCGTTGCTCGATGACTTGTATTTCGTTGCTCGATGACTTGTATTTTTTGGTTGATGACTTGTAGTTCTTGGTCGATGACTCGTATTTTTTGGTCATAACTTGCAGTTCTTGGTCGATGACTCGTATTTTTTGGTTGATGACTTGCATTTCGATGGTCGATTACTTCCAGTTCTTGGTCGATGACTCGTATTTTTTGGTCATGACTTGCAGTTCTTGGTCGATGACTCGTATTTTTTGGTTGATTTTTTGCATTTTTTGGTTAATGTCTTGCATTTCATTGGTCGATGTCTTGTATTTTTTGGTTGATGACTTGGATTTCTTTGGTCGATGACTTACATCTTTTTGCCGATAACTTGCACTTTGTTGATCGATGAATTGTATTTTTTTGTTGATGACTTGCATTTCGTTGCTCGATGACTTCCAGTTATTAGTCGATGACTGGCATTTTGTTGCTCATGACGTGCAGTTCTTGGTCGATGACTTGCATTTTTTGGTTGATGTCTTGCATTTCGTTGGTCGGTGACTTGTATTTCGTTGGTCGATAACTCGCAGTTCTTGTTCGATGATTTGCATTTTTTTGCCTATGGCTTGCACTTTATTGGCCGATGACTTGTATTTTTCCATATAGAATGCGTGCAATCAGCATAAGCAGTTTCACTTCGACCTTGACAAAGTTAGCTGTTCGGCCACTAACCATGTACGGAATAGCTACCTTGATCTTGAAAATATTGTGATATTCCTTTATTTAAGTAATCCTTTAAATTTGAGCGAATTTATTCCAGGTTACTTAGAAAAGCTCGACAAAATTTTCAAATCAACGTGATTGTTGAGCCGTCTCTGCAGTAAAGAGTTTGCATTTAGGGAGACATTGACGTTCTGCTGCTAAGTCGACAAGCATTTGCTGCATTCATACGATAATTTTGTGTTGCCAGACGAGGCAACAGTTGCGAGGATGCAGTTAATCCGACATACAGAAGCAACAATTTTAAGTTGTTAAACTAGTTTGCAGTGCCTTTATTATCTCCTTCATAGGCCTCTTTTCTATAAATTTGTTTTTCTCTTTCAAATTTAATGTTTTCAACCACACTCTCGCCTACTGTATGAGGTAAGTTTGTTATTTTATTATTAAGATTCTATTGATACGACCATACTTAAGACGATTTACCATTTCTTCTTTTTTTTTACTGCCCTTAAATGGCTTTTAGCCATGGCTACCAATATTTTCTTCCTTCCTGTACAATAGAAATTCCGAATATTATATTTCCTGTTACCATACTCCCCATGATTCTTATGTTGTGTGTGCACCCCGATTGACTACCAAATTTCGAATTTCAATTGCACAATAATTTTTGTGAAATAATTGTTACAAAAGCTCTCTCTCTCTCTCCCTCTCCCTCTCTCTCATGAATTTTATTGAAAATACTCAAGAAATTTTTTTCTAAAATTGATATTCCAAGTAAAATAAACAATTCAATTCAAACAATTCAACAGTTTATATATACGAGGGTAGTTTTAAAATGATTTACGCATGGAAAACACTGCAGTAGTCACACTGCCTGTAGGAAAATCGGGTGGAAGATCCCTTAATTTATATTGTTACATAAATCGAAACGACCTAATATCGTTTAACAATAAAAACGATAAACAAAAGCCACCAGCTACACCAAAAAAATACACACGACACAAATACACACCAATGAACGTGTTGATTATCTAAAGCTGCACACACACCTATGTACAAAGAACCTGGTTTCGTCTGGTACCAACAACAACATGCATGTGGAAAAAAGGGATGGACAACGTAAGCAAGGTACACAAACAACAATGTATTAGCAACAGAGCTCTCGAGAAGGCGATATCACGAACCTTCCACTTCAAGAATGTTCGTTAGACTAGTTGTGTCGGACTATAAAAGGGCTGGACAAAGCAGGCAGCAGTCAGTTATAATTCAGTCAGCCTTGTATGAAGACGCATTGGGGTTTGAACGAACAAGTGCTATTGCTTGCAAAAAGGTTGTAAGCAGAGAAGATCTAACGAACAGTTGTTAGTGTTAACGCGGACAGAAGTGTGAAATAGAATAGTGTACAAGCAAATTATTGTTGTATCGTTAAGTTGTATACGGTGGCACACAAAAGTAGGGTAAAGAATAAAGAGAGTTTAATAGAATATAAACACATATTTGTTTTTACTTGGTTTGCAATTAACGAACTCATATTTAAACGTTTTTAAAAAGGTAAAAACGTAACAATATATTTCATAGCCTACGCTGACCAGACTTTTAAAGTCTTCGGTATATACATCAAGAAGTGGATCTTCAGACCGGTAGTCTTGAGTTGAAATCTTAAAATTTAATTTTGTATCGAAAAAATTATAAGAAACTATAAAGTCTACCAAAATGTGTCCAAGGCTTCTCAGTATTATAGCATGTGGGCAGTTGAGCCTTATCGCCACCAGCTTAGTTCACTGCTTGAATAAAAGTCCTGACAGCAGCCAATTAAGGATTGCAAATAATGTCTTATTTTGAATGGAACAGCTGAATACGTGGACACTCCGTATAGCAGCCTGTAGTGATAGGGAACTCCAACTTTCGCTGCGACTATGTACACTTCCCTTGCCATAGAAGCTTCCCTAATGACTCTTCTGGTCAAAAATATCGAAAAAATATTCACATCGAGATCATTCACATTGCGTTTACCAAGAAGGAGCCTTTAGTGCAACCCTCGAATGGACATCGATGCAAGCGCTTTCCACGTCACTGAAGGTTCCTAGTGAGCAGTGTTTATTCACCAGTGTTTTCCATCAAGACACCAGGTACAGTATCAATAGAAAGACGCCCAGTATAGATGCTTCTGTCGATGGTAGAAAATAAAGAACTTCATTGTCCAGCATAAAAAAATGGTAAACAAGTAAACAAAAATACAACAACAATAATGAAACAACGATATTTACATTTATAGAGATTTCGAGAAGGTGAAGTCATGAACATTCGCCTTCAAGAACAGTCATCAGACTGTTTACCCTGTCATATAAAAGGCAAGACAAAGCAGGCGGCTGAGTTAGTAAAGTTCAGTAAGTCTTGTGTGAAGATGCAGTTCGTTTCAAGATAGTAATCGTGGTTCGAAGATCTCCGTTACAAAGATCTGTCGAACAATTTACTAGTAATTGTTATTGTTCACGCAAAGGGTGTAAACAGAGGAATAACAAAGGAACAGTGGCACACAGAATTGTGCGAATAATAAAGAATTTTAAATTAAACCTAAACATCAATTTATTTTTATTTTATTTGCAATCTACGGAGCTTATATTTTAAACGTTTTTAAAAGGTAACAGTATGACTGTACAATTCATTTTAACATGACCCTCGAATGTATGTCTATATGTATGCGTGTTTATCAAATACAATAATAATACATTATTCCTTAGCAAACATAATACGGATTTATTTGTAAATATTTTATATTATAATGAGGCAAGTTGTACTCTCTAGGAGTGTTGCAATTTCAAATGCACTTCCCTCTTTGTCTAGCACTCTCTAAGGGTAATGAGTTTATTTTATCTTATAAGACTTAAATACATACGCACTCACACTCATAAAATATTATATTAAAATACAAAATAATTTCTATGTTTATTACAGTATTTAAGTATTCCAGTTTTAAGCCATAAACAAGGCATTTATGGGCAGACAGTCTTATGAAAAAGATGATGCAAATAAGACCGAAATGAAGACACATAAAATTGCTACTGAAATCATGAAAAGAGGAATCATCTTAAGCCTATAGGGCCTATGACTAAAGTGATCAATTTGATGCCGAATGTACTGCGCACATACAGCACACAACCTATTAACTGTTCGCCAGACTACCTCCAAAGGAACACAAGCAGCATTTTGTGTAGCAGTATTTGACAGAGTGCTGCCGCAGTGCACTTTTATCGGAATTTATTACTGCGATCGCAGATGAGCTCAGGCTAAAATTCAGTGTGACCTTAAGATTCTATTCAATCTCCAGTGCTATTTCCAATTTTTCTTAAGCATCTACTCACTTGAAGTTGGCTTATTAGATGTGAGGCCGCGGTACAAACCCCAGATCAGACATCTCCTCTCAGCAAAATTCTGGCAAAAACTCTCTGAGAGTAAATCAGAATTGCCATGAAAAAGTTTCTGAAAAATCTGTCTTTCGGAGTCGACGTTAAACTGAAGGACCACACAAACTGAGTGGTGTAAGAAGCTAGGCCGTAATCCTAACTGAAGAGTTGTAATGGCCAATTATGTATGTATGTATGTATGTATAAACCTTACGTACAATCCCTCCCTCAATCTGCTTTTGCAGGCACCTATATTTCAGGCCCATTCATAGGAGCTTTCAAGGGTGGCGGAACTGGTTCGTTGGAAAGACTAAATAAAACCAACGTAAGACTAATAAGTGGGTTTCTTAGGAGACATGACGGTGATATATCACAGATCTCAATTAGATTTCCGTATGATATCTATAGTTGTGGAAGAGTATGAAACAATGGAGCAGCTACTCTGTGAGTTGTGTGTCCTTTTTGTATCATAAGTTTGAATTTGGAAGAGAGTTTCTTTAAAGGTCTTAATATAGGCTTTACTGGGGTTTATAATTGGACTGAGCTCTTTGAATCTGAATTCTCTTACGTAGAATCCTTCCCTCAATCTGCTTTTGCAGGCCGTATAAACCTTACGTAGAATCCTTTGCTTAATCTGCTTTTGCAGGCATCCATGCTTCAGCATTGTGGAAGAGTATAAAACAAGAGAGCATCTACACCGTGACTGTTTGTATTTTTTGTATCATAAGTTTGAACACTTTGGGAGAGAGTTTCATTTAAGGTCATAATACAGGTTTTGTTGGGGTTTATAATTCTCTACATAGAAGCCTTCCCTTAATGTGCTTTTGCATGCACCCATGCTTCACGAGCACGAGCCAAATTAGCGTCTTATAGAGTATAAGTTTTGCTTGTCTAGAGGAGGCGTTTCTTAACTGCCCGCCAGTATAAGTTTTGTTTGTCTGGAGGAGACCTTCCTAAACTGCCTACTTTTACACAATTGATGTCCTTAGTTTAGTTCTACGAACCCATCTCTGGTCCTTAGAAACCATAACCTCAGTTTTGCACTCGTTAACTGCCAAAGTCATTTTCTTTGACTCCTTTCGATACCGGCAAAGACAAGGCTGCCATTTAGATCGTGAAAAAGGAAAAATTTCAACGAAACCATTGCCTTCCTGTACGTTTCATTTAAATTCTACTTTCTGAAACTGAGTACTGAGTAAACCCTTTTATAAATATCTTAACTTTTCCTTTTTATTTTTCTTTTTCTCTTTCCTTTTTCTCATAAAAAAACTTTCATTTTTTGTTTTGCTGTCCCTATTTTATTAACCACAATCTTAATTTAACCCAATTATTTACCCAAAAAAAGAAAAAAAAAATTTTTGTTCTTGGGGTGGTGGCCTATTGCTTTAAGCTATTTGAATTTCTTAGAAATGAATTGACCTTTCGCCCCCTCCTCTCTTTTCCCCTCTCCAAAAGTAAGGAAAAGAAAATATTGGTATTAAATTTTGTGATTCTCTTTAAACCTCAAATTCCAGGTTCGAACTCTATTTACAGGGAAAAGAATTTTGTTTTCTATGGGGCCTTAGTTTTTTTTTCTGGTTTCTGGGTATCAAAAAATTCCAAACCATTTTTTTTCTTTTTTCTTGTGGTTAATACTTGACTGGGGGATGAAAGAGTTATTGACACTGACAACAATGCGAGTGTCCTTTAAATTCCCCTTTTTTTCGAAATGTGAATGCTTCTGGTTTTAATTAGTTTTTATTTGGTTTTATTTCTGTACCCGTGGTTAGTATTTACGAATATTAACCATAAAAGATGGATAGCATTAGGGCAGTGCATACTGTTACGTTTTTACTTCTTAAAAACTTTTCAAATATAAGCTCGTAGATTAAAAATAAAATAAAAATAAATTTGTATTCAGTTTTAATTTAAAATTCTTTATTATTTGCACAATTCTGTGGTGCCACTGTTCACAACTTGATGTAAACAACAACAAATGCTTTGTTTGTTATTCCTTTGTTTACATACTTTGCATGAACTATAACAATTAATAGTCAATTTTTCCACAGATCTTTGTAACGGAGATCTTCAAACCACGATTGATCTCTTCAAACATACCGCGTCTTCACACAAGACTGACTGAACTTTTACTGACTCAGTTGCCTGCTTTGACTTGCCTTTTATATGGCAAAGTAAACAGTCTGATGAATGTCCTTGAAGGCGAATATTCGTGGCTTTGCCTTTTCGAGATCTCTATAAATGTAAACATCGTTGTTTCATTATTGTTGTTTGTGTATTTTATTAACATTTATGCTTGCAGTGTTAGAAGTCGCCATAGTCTAGTAGGTAGTGTGTTGGCTTATTAGACGTAAAGCCAGGGTTCGAGCCCCAGGCCAGACATCAAAGACAAAATACACAAAGTATTTCTGCGGCGAATTCCTCTCAGCAGATTTCTGGCAAAAACTCTGAGAAGAAAATAAAATTGCCATGAAAAATTTTCTCAAAAATCTGTCGTTCGGAATCAACTTTAAACTGTAGGTTCCGCCGCTCATGTATAAAATTAACACACACAACATAAGTGGTGTGAGAAACTAGGACGTTGTACAATGGGTCAATTCGACCTCCGGGTACTGTACTTGTCTTAATTGACAAGTACATGTCCTCCAACCTAACCTACGCTTGCAGTGTTTGTTGTTGCATTTTTGTTTACCTGTTTACCATTTTTTATGCTGGTATTTGTTTTTATATTAAGCAGTAAGATGATTTGTAAACAGGTTTGTTTGCTGCATTGTTTTGTTTTTGTAGTTTTTGTTTATAATTTTAATGTTAAGCGATGTAAAAGCAAAACACCAGTATCCAGTGTTTTCCATTTTCGTTACGTAAGTTTGTAGGCATATTTCAGCAAATGGTTGAGGTCAGACAACTGCAAGTAGGGTAAGTATATGGGCCGAAATACTACCGGCAGATTGACTCAGAACTCTTAAATGTTTATCAACACAAGGCTGACAAACAACTTGATTAACGGTAGGGTTAATATTCCTCAACATTGTTACCAAAAGCCAGATAGCATATACTGACATCAGCTCCAAATACCGAGAATCTGGATGTACACAAGAAAACTGCTTGGAGTGGCACATGAACGTAACCATCTGCTACTCATTAGCACAGTCCATATAGAAGGTTTGTGGGCGCGTACAAGAACAGTGGCAAATACAAAAACACCAGGTTATGTCGCCCATTATGTTTATCATAGAAAGAGAAACTAAGCGAGAGAGAAAGTGAGAGAAAAATAGGCAAATACAGTCTCCTCACAGAGCTCATTTCAATTATAAACCCCAGCAAAGCCTTTATATGACCTTTAAAGAAACTCTCTCCCAAAGTATTCAAACTTATGATACAAAAAAGTCAAACAGTCACAGAGTAGGTGCTCTATTGTTTCATACTCTTTCGCGCAACTATACATATCATAAGGAAATTTAATTTAGATCTGTGATATATCACCGTCTTATTCCCTAAGAAAGCCATTTATTAGTCTTACGTTGGGTTTAATAAGTCTTTCCAACGAACCAATTCTGCCACCCTTGATAGCTCCTAGCTTCGTAACAATTTGATCGACTTTTGCAGTAATTTTGTGTCATTCATATGTGGTATGGATAGGTATGGATTGGCAATTACGTTCGCTAGTCTGACTATTCCCAAATTGTTTTAGAAGAATATTGAAATTGTGCAGCCCTTGCGCTAACCAACTTCTTCCTCTTCCCTGATTTTGGTAGAACTTGGTCAGTACAGGGACTGCATTCACTCGTGGCATCACAAAGGGCCGCTATGCGTGCTCAAGTGAGCTTTGTGATATCTGAGCTACCACTCCGACCTAACCTATTCTAATATTGAAATTGGATTGTGGAGAAGATCTCTTTCACTGTGTCTACCCCACACAAACATACATAATTGATCATCATAACCCTTCAGTTAGGATTACGACCTAGCTTCTCACACCATTTATATTGTGTGTGATAATTTTATACATGAGTGGTGGAATCTACAGTTTAAAATCGTCTCTGAATGGGAGCTTTTTGAGAAACTTCTCATGGCAATTTTGATTTACTCTCAGAGTTCTTAACAGTAATCTGGTGAGAGTAGATGTCTGATCTGGGGTTTGTACATCTGCCTCACATCTAATAAGCCAACACACTACCTACTAGACAACGGCGACTTCAAGTGAGTAGATGCTTCGGAAAAATACGAAATACTACTGAGGAGAAAGCAGAATCTTGTCGTCACACTGAATGTTAGTCTAAGCCCATCTGCGATCGCAGTAATAAATTCCGATAAAAGTGCACTGTGGCAGCACTTTGTCAAACACTTTGGAAAAATGAAGTTAGTGTTTCAGAAGTAGATTGGCGAAACACTCAGAGTTTTTGCCAGAGATCTGCTGAGAGGAATTGAGAAAATCGCCGAAGAAATATTTTTTCATGTTTCGTTTTGTTGGAGGTGACTGACCTGGGGTTTGAACCGTGACTTTAGGTCTACGACGACTTCATGAATCCTTGATTTATGGATAGCCATGCGGACCAACTTCTGCAGCTGTTCTGGATCAGTTAAGGAAGGAAGTGAGTATTGTCCACTTTACTTGGCACTGTCCCTCCCTGGTTGAACACAGACTTCTCTTGTGTCAGTCAACCTTTGCCGATAGCGGATCGTTTACAAAAGTCTTTAAACCTGCAGAGCGGTTTATATATTGATTGTTAGGAAGTCATGTTTCAAGTGCAATGGCTTAGTTAAAACCATTTAATCAGGACTAATTTGTTAGCTCTGAGGCATTGCGTCATGTAGTATCGCATTGTCTCCATATGAGTGCTCAAGTCTGTCTTGATTTAAAAAATATGCAAGTACCTGCTACGTTACTGTATTGCTACGTTTTTATCTTTTTAAAAACATTTAAATATGAGTTCGTTAATTGCAAACCAAGTAAAAACAAATATGTGTTTAGTTTTTCTTAAACTCTCTTTATTATTCACACTACGTTTGTGCCACTGTTTACAACTTAACGATACAACAATCATTTGCTTGTGCACTATTCTATTTCACACTTCTGTCCGCGTTAACACTAACAACTGTTCGTTAGATCTTCTCTGCTTACAACCTTTTTGCAAGCAATGTCGCTTGTACGTTCCAACCGCAACGCGTCTTCACACAGAACAGACTGAATTATCACTGACTGCTGGCTGCTTTGTCCAGCCCTTTTATAGTCCGACACATCCAGTCTAACGAACATTCTTGAAGTGGAAGGCTCGTGATCTCGCCTTCTCGAGAGCTCTATTGCTAATACATTGTTGTTTGTGTACTTTGCTTATGTTGTCTATCCCTTTTTGTCACATACATGTTGTTGTTGGTACCAGGCGCAACCAGGTTCGTCGTACATATATGTGTGTGCAGCTTTAGATAATCAACACGTTCATTGGATTCTTAGTGTCAGTGTGTATTTGTATCGTGTGGCTTTTGTTTATCGTTTTTGTTGTTAAACAATATTGGGTCGTTTCGATTTATGTAACAGTATGATCCTCAGTAAATCTGGACTACTGATTAGCAGTCACCCTATTGCTATGACCTGTCATTTTTGTTGTTGTTGTTGTTGCATATATTTTGTTTTTCTTTTATGTGAGCTTTGGTTTCATATTTCGTTTGTTTATTTCTGATTTCTGGTCCCATTTTTTTCATTTGACTTTGTCTGTCCTTTTCCCAATAAATATTGACAACAAAAGATTTTCTTTTTATTGAAATTTCTATACTCCTCCCCCACCCCCGCTTTAGCCTTTGTTACCAAATCAAAAATCATAAAAGTCGTTACAACATATGAGAGAGACAGAGCGAGTACCCCCGAAATAAAAAAGAAAGTTTCGTTTTATTTTCTCCTACGAATACACTCGATTGGCAGCATGCATGTAAATATGATTTCTTTTGCTTTTCTTTTCCTTTCCTTTCCTTATTAAAATTTGAAGTTTTCTTTTTAAAGAAAATCGTCGTACCAAAAAATAAGAAAAAATGCCTGAAAACCATGGAAAACTTTTCTAAGGAAAATAAATAAATTTCATCAGCTAATATTGACATTTGAAAGGGAGAGAGAGAGAGAGACAGAGAGAGAGAGAAAGGAAAATTTGAATGAAAACTTTGCTTGTGTTTATTGAAGTTTTTGACAACAAAATATTGTCGTTATGACCTTTTGCAAAAAAAAGGAAGTTATTTGCGTTGGAAGTTAGATATTTGAAAGTCTTTACATGATAAAGGATAAAGTATTGAAGGATATTTTTAGATAAAAATATCCGCTTTCCTAACAAATCAAACCTTGATACATAGAGAATGATTTCAATGCTCACGCACTGCTTCAAGGATTATTGCTACTTGTTGGGAAAGTCTGGCAGTAAACTTCTTATTGAGAATGTTTTTAACAATTGTACTGCAGCATCATTGATAAGTTTTTCTTACTCAACGAAATTTTTCTTCAAATCATTATGACTCCCTTTAAGATAGGAAGGTTTCATACAACATGCAGGCCATTATGGATATTTTGCATGCTCGAAAACTATATTTATCTGCTCCTATGTATATCAACAATAACTCTATTCACTTCTCGGCTAAAAGGTAGAAGGAATGAATTGACTATTGTTACGTATTTTACTTTTTAAAACCGTTTAAAATATAACCTCGTAAATTGCAAATAAGATAAAAATAAATATGGTGTTTAGTTTTAATTCAAATTCTTTATTATTCGCACAATTCTGTGTACCACTGTTCACAACTTGATGTAAACAACAACAATTGCTTTTTCTTCGTTATTCCTCTGTTTACACACTTTGCATAAACAACAGACAGATTTTTTAACGGAGATCTTTAAACCACGATTACTCTCTTCAAACACACCACGTTTTCATACAAGACTGACTGAAGTTCACTACCATCATACTTCACCATTTTTTATGCTAGTGTTTGTTGTTGTATTTTTGTTTACTTGTTTGCCATTTTAATGTTAAGTGATGTAAAAGCAAAACACCCGTATCTAGATTCTTCATTTTTGTAACAATATATTTGTCGTTGGTAAGTGTATCCCCGACAATCTTATTTACTTCGGCTTTCACACAACATATATATAAACCAGCATAGGAAACTAGGATCTCTGGCTCCTCGTAAGATTTTACGCTCGTTTTTCTACAACTTTCCTTAGCAACATAAAGTGACAAGCATTGCAAACCCCGCAGAGTAATGCACTTCGATTCGCAGCATGTTATGCGAGAATAATAAGTGTGGAATACGTATACAAAGTGGTTGAAGATGTTGTCTGTCAGGCAACATAATGTGTTGTTTGCAAGACAATGCTTGGTGGCATGCCATCTGCTCAAAATACCTCAAATTGTGATGGAATATCCCCTTCCCCCTTTCCCCCTTTTTTTCCAGTTCTTCATTTTGCCTGAAGTGGACCTATTGTCAACATTAAACAGCTGCGGAGTGCTAAACAAATAATTTCGTGTGATTTTGGATCTGAATATGGCTGATCAGAAAATGGCACCACAAACACTTGCCTGGCCTGTCATTAAAGCTATCACGCTATGGTTTACTTATTTAACTGTTCTTTGAGGTACACTTCCCTTAAGCCCATTGGCTCCGTTTCTCCAGATACTAATCAGCTATCGGCATTATAAACCCTTGCCTGGCCTGTTATTAAAGCCCTCACGATTCGATTCACTTATTTAACTGTCCTGTTGGGTAAACTTGCCCTGTGCCCGGTGGCTTTGTTTCTCCAGGTACTAATCATCTGATGTCAACTGGCATTTAAATCAGATTCTATTTATTCCACAAGGGGAAGTCTTTCAAATCTAGGAGAACTGTTACAACAACAACAACAAAATACAGAAGGAAGAACATATAACTGATGAGATATGATGCACTGATGCTAATGGACGTGCGAACATCGAAGAGAATTGCTTACAGGACCACTGTTGAAATACCATGCCGCCTAGAAGACTTGTCTTGTGCTAAGAATTCTTTTTTGCTACGAATTCCAATTCCGTCTCGAAGTCTTGTTTTGTGCTGAGCTTCCTTTTTACTATGTAAGTTAGAAAGCATATGCTGGACATGGTTAATAATACCATTTCAAGTTGAGGCAATGGCTGATTAATCCAGCAAAATATTTTGACATTCTGGAAGTCACCTGGGACGTTTAGTGATTTACTACAGCTTAATTGAACATTGAGAGTATCCACAAAGAGAAAAATTTTATATTTTAAAATGAACAAAAATGTTTTTGCTTTCCTTCAATTTAGAAGACAACTTCTAGATTAGCAGGGTATTTCACAAGTTCTGAATAGCAAGATATCCTGTGTTTACGCTGATAAATGATTTTCTTTTTAAATTTTCTCATCAGCCACGTTATGTCATTATTTTTAATTTAAAAATCCATTTAATGCCGGGATCCTTAAAACGCCTTGTATGGTTGGCCGCCATGCACCTTCTCCCGTTAGGGTAGAACACACTTCTTCTTCTTCTTTAAGTATGAATTGCAAATCAGTTTGAAAAAGTTTGTGTGAAACTAAATGAAACTAAAAAAAAAATGGAAAAACCTGAGTAATTTTATACTCTTCCCCATGCATTGTATTTATTTATTGAATTAATAAAACGCTTATAAAAATAAATTCAAATTCAAATGAAAATAAATTAAAAACAAAATATTTTAACGAACACCTGCTTGTGTGGTGGGAATATTTAAAAGTTTCCAGCGACGTATTCATTCAACAGTAGCGGCAGCATCATCATCATCGTCGCCATCTTCATTATCTTCCATAAAAAGAAAGAAAGAAAGAAAAAACCTGGAAATCTATCAGCTACTATTACCACCGCAGCGTATAAGTGTTATTTAATTACGTATACGCTTGGGTGTACGCGTTCTTTTATATTTTAATGAGTAATAGTGGCAGTATGTACAAGAGAAAACCATAGTTGCCATACGTGTTTATGGAGTGTTGGTTGATTTCTTCTTTTCTTTTCAAATATTAATCATGCGTCTAGCTGGCTGGCTGGCTGGCAGTCACTTAAACAAAAATACAGAACTTTTTTTTTTGATTGTGGCTTATTTCTAATCTCCTTGCTCTTTAGAGTTATTTTATCATCAACAACAGAATGATTAGAAGTTTTAGGCAATATATGAAAATACACACGATAGGATAGTAGGAAGTGATAGTTTTACCGTGAAATAGAAGCTCATTTGAGTATACTGTTACGTGTTTACCTTTTAAAAACGTTTAAAATATGAGCCCATAGATTGCAAATGAAATCAAAATAAATTTGTTGTTTAGTTTTAATTAAAATTCTTCTTTGCACAATCTGTGTGCCACTGTTGACAACTTGATGTAAACAACAACAATTGCTTTTCTTTGTTATTCCTCTGTTTACACCCTTTGCATAAACAATAACAATCACTAAAGAATTATAAGACAGATCTTTGTAACGGAGATCTTCAAACCACTATTACTCTCCTTAAACGCACAGCGCCTTCATACAAGACTGACCGAACTTCACTAACTCCATTGCCTGTTTTGCCTTGCCTTTTATATCACATCGTAAACAATCTAATGAATGTTCTTGAAGGCGAATGTTCACGACTTCGCCTTCTCGAAATCTCTATAAATGTAAACATCGTTGTTTACGTTTATTCTTGTAGCGTTTGTTGTTGTATTTTTGTTTACTTGTTTACCATTTTTTTATGCTGGTGTTTGTTGTTATATTAAGCAGTACGATAATTTGTAAACAGGTTTGTTTACTGCATTGTTTTGTTTTTGTAGCTTTTGTTTATAACTTTAATGTTAAGCGATGTAAAAGCAAAACATTATCTTGATTTTTCATATTCGTAACAATACTAAACAACTCATTGGGACTGTTATCAAGTCCAAATTAACCGCAAGTCCCAATTAACCGCATTTGTTAAACAGCTCATTTGATTTGCTTTAAAGCCGCGATTTCGTATGATCAACTTGAAAATCTGTCACGAAGTTTAATAATGTGTCCAGTGAGAGAAATCTATACTACGATAGGCATGGAGAGTGCTTCACGCTTTCTATCTCCTAGATTACTAGAGCTATGGAGACATAATCATAGTCATACTGGAGACAATTTCGACAAGAGATTTATTAGGGGACATGATGACCTTACCAATTGAATGGCTTACAGCTTTATCCTTAACTGTCCCCTAGATAGCCCCAGTAAATTCTATAATTTTACTTTGCAGCGAGACTGAATAGTCTCTCGTGAATAGTCGTTCAAGAGAGACATCACTTCTGTAGACTTCGAAAAAGCAACGGCCGAATGCGTGTTCGATTATCAAGTGTTCGGTTAGGTTGGGTTAGTACGAAGTGGTAGCTTTAATTACCAAAGTTCACTTGAGCATTGACGGACCGTTGTGACGCCACAGTTAAGCCCATATGTTATTTGTTAAGCAAACGTTTAAGTCTTTAGAAGATGTGCTCAATTCAACACAGAGATTGGAGAAACGGAAGTGGAGACATAGAATACCATCTGACAACTAGGCCACGGTATACATAAGGTTAGGTTAGATTAGAGGACGTGTACCTGTCAATTAAGACAAGTGTAGTACCTGGAGGTCGAATTGACCCATTGTACAACGTCCTTAAAGAGGGAAGCATAATAGAGGGAATAGGATAAAAAGGAGAGGATGAAGGAGAGAGATGGAGGAAAGGAGAGGATGGGAAGCGGAGGAATTACACAGGTCAGACAAAACAAAAAGGTAGAGCGTGACTACATTGATGAAGCCCTAGCACCTCTCAACCAGCCCAAGCCACTAATGAAAATGTGGAGAGCCTGGATGTCGGCTCTCGACACAGAATTCAAACTCTCAAAGAAGGCCCTGCCAAGGGTTCTCAATCTCAACCTAAGGCTGGGCAGCTACAGAGGAGGTGTCAGATAGTCTCGAACTTCTCCTCATCGCATGCCCTGCGATAGTCCGGCTGTGATCTGTTTCAGATCCCCGTCAGCGACCTAATCTCGCAGTGCCCCGTGATAACACCGACAACCAACCTTAAGCTGGCCTTATCCAAGTCCGGCAGCCAACCTGTTCTCCTACTGTCCACAGCCGGCCATAGACATCTAAAGACAAATCAACCTGATCCGTTCCACCAACGCCTCTGCTCTTCCTCCCTGACCCATCATCCATTGATGAGGCCGTAGAGGTGACAGAAGGTCAGATGATATTGTGGAGAGAAGAGCTCCTACTCCACTGATGGGGATGAGAAACTTTATAGGGAGTGAGCAGAAATATTTTGGAAAGTTATATTCGCCATAAAGTCGCCGTAGTCTAGTAGGTAGTGTGTTAGCTTATTAGACGTAAGGCCTCAGTTCAAACCCCAGCTCAAACATCTCCAACAAAACGAGATACTTACAAATATTTCTCCGTCGACTTCCTCTCAGCAGATTTCTGGCAAAAACTCTGAGAGGAAAATATGAAAATATGTCATGAAAAAGTTTCTCAAAAATCTGTCATTCGGAGTCGACTTTACACTGTAAATCCCTGACACTCATGTATAAAATTAACAGACACACAACATAAGTAGTGTGAGAAGCTAGGTTGTAATCTTGACTGAAGGGATGTAATGGCCAATTATGTATGCGTGTACGTATGTATGTATATATGTAGTAGGTCATGTTGATTAATTTCGGTGTAGTAATCATACCTTTAAGAGGCCAGGAATTTTGCAATGAATGAGTTCAGAGCCCATTTAGAATACATTATGACGGTTGCCTTTGCAGCAAGATCATACTGTCCTGCAAATAAAAAGAACTGAATCACATTCCCTATCCAAAATAAAAGTATTTCTTCTTAGATTTTCAGTTCACCTTTAATTTTAAGTTCAAATCAGAGGTCAGCAATGAGTATTCAAAACGATGAGTAAATTCGAAACATACTTATAATTTCTGATACTTATAAACATTCATACTTATTTTAATGTCATACTCATACTACTCATATTCAAAGTTTGAAATACTCATGCTACTCATACTTAACAATACTCATGAGATGTTATTGATTTCGACTCTCCATGACTCATCGTATATGATTCGCGTACGAACACTACGCAATACTCACAAGAAGATTGTGTGTTTTCTCTGCTTGCTGTCTTTGTCTTTTTTGTAAATGCAACAACAACTAAGACTATAAGTTTTGACGAATGATTCGAATCGCTCGAATCATTTATAAGTATTTTTCTAAATTTATGAATATGAATGAGTATGAGGCGTATGAATAAAACATATTTCGAATGATATGAGTTTGATGTCAACACGTTGTACTCATACTCATTGCAACTTGTACTTATAAATCAATGTTGCACTGAGTACGAATGAATCAGATTAGTTGGATTTCAATACTGTTGACTCACTCATACTCAAAATTTCATGAGTACTTTTGAGTAGCGAAAAAGCGATTCATTGCTGATCTCTAGTGCAAATCTATTAAAAGATACGTAACAAACAGACTCTCTGTTTACGGTAAGCCCCCTGAAAATATGCTTCAAATAGTTTTTCTTACTGTTAAATACACACATACATATACACATATTTTCTCCTGCTGCTTTGTATTAAAGATGGCTGCAGTATTTTTTTGTATAAAAAATTTTGATTTTATTTCATAAATAATTATTCAACATGTATTGTACAAGTGTGTGTGGGAAGGAGATACACACACACATATATATATTTACTTTTTTTTGTTTAATGTACAGTTTTTATGTTTTAAGCACATTATAAAAAACTTTTCATGGTTTTCTTCAGAATTTTTTATTTATTTTTTTGGTTGTTGGGCTTTAGACAGAGAAAGTTTTTTTATTTTCAGAATCTCTTTTCTTTTTTTTAATTGAGAATTTTAATCATAATTTTTGTTAGCGAGAGAGTAAAACACTTACGTGATTTGTTTATCTAATGAATAAATTGAAAGCACTGGGAAGTAATGAAATTTTATACAGTGAATCACAATGAAAATGGTACAGTAAAGTTTTTAAAAATAAAAAAATGATTTGTTTCTGTAAATTCAATTCGATGGTTAAATGCAATAAAAATTGTAGTGGAAGTCAATACAAGATGCTTACATACATACATAGGTGTCTCGCATATTTAAGAGTATACTTCTCTTTATTTTGAATGCTGTATTACGACTTGACTACAGGATGGCTGATATGTATTGCAATCAATTTCAGGTTGTTATCATTTGTAAACCGCTCGTCTGACAGCTGACAGATTTATTCCAGTGACAATTCATTTTATTATTTACAAGCCAACAAAAGCATTTTCATGTATTGCATTCAGAAAGAAAAGTTATTCGTGATGGAATTCAAGCGTGATAGTGTGTTCGCTTTATATTTGGCTGGAAAACCACAGGTGGCTCTCGTTACAGCCCTCCAGCATTTAAATGTGAATAAATCTTTTGTTTATCGTACCATTGCTCGTTACCGTGATACTGGCAGTGTTGCATCGCGTCCAAAACGTGGACGAAAAAAAACGTTAGCAACACCAGAAATGATCCGAAAAGTGAAGGCCAGATTTGATCGAAATCCACGCCGTGGTAGAAAAATTGCTCGTGAGCTGAACATATCGCGGGAACGAATGCAACACATATTGAAAAATGCGTCTTGGACTAAAGCCATTGAAGTTCCAAAAAGTGCAAGAGCTCACCGATGGACAAAAAAAGTTAGACTGGAAAGAGCCAAGGAGTTACTTCGCTTGCACGAAAGTGGCCAGTTACCGAATTTGGTTTTCTCCGATGAGAAGCCATTCCAAATTGAGCAGTTTGTGAACAAACAAAATGATCGGGTTTACTTGCCAAAGAGATCAGCTGAAAATTTACACCTGCGATTGGCCACCAGAACTCAAGCGCCGCCGATGGTAATGGTGTGGGCCGCCATAACGGCCGATGGTCGCTCCCCGCTCGTATTCATCGACCGTGGGGTCAAAATAAATGCCGAATATTATCGGGAAAGTGTCTTAAATACAGTATTGAAGCCCTGGGCAGACAAACATTTCGGCCGCAGACCATGGACATTACAACAGGACTCAGCACCACCGCACTCAGCACGCGTCAACCAAGAATGGCTTAAAAAGGAGGTTCCTCGCTTCATTTCTACCGCACAATGGCCACCAAAATCTCCGGATCTCAATCCGTTGGACTTTTGCGCCTGGGGCATTTTGAAGAGTAAGGTTCTCACTAAAAAATACCAAAGTGTCGATCATCTCAAGACGGCGCTTCGCCGGGAATGAGCCCAAATACCGCAAAGCCACTTTCGTGCAGCTTGTGATGGCTTTGTCGGCCGTTTGAAGGCCATAATTCCTACCAAAGGTGGCCAATTCGAACAAATCTAAACTGATTCTAAAATTTGATTTTATTTCCAACATTTTTTGCTTTTGAACAATAAAATTAAAAAAAAAGTAAAAAAATATAGCGCTTTACTTTGTTGTATTATATATCAGCCACCCTGTATTACTGTGTAGACTGGAAGGTAAGGCAACAAAGATAGGCCATAACCAACTCGCCAAAGTCTCGTAAGTAGAGTGGTTTAAGCCCGAGCTCATTCACCTTAAACAAAACGAAAAAGAAAAGGAAAATATTTCTTTAGGCGACTTCCCCTTAACAGTCTTTTTGGCAAAAACTCTGAGGAGTTAATAAAAATTGCCATAAAAAATTTTCTTAAAATCTGTCGTTCGAAATCGACTTTAAACTGTAGGTCCCATGTGATGAAATTAACGCACACTCTATTAATGGTGGAGGCAGCTAGGTGGTGATCTTGACTAAATGGTTGAAATGAACAATTACCCACTAGACAGCGGCGACTTCTGGTATTCGTGGCTCTAAAATGCTAAATAGAGAAGGCTATGGTTTACATATTAATGGTTCTGACATCAGACTATCCTATAAGCTGCCTGATCACTGTAGTATTGTTCAGATTAAGATCATGTCCGTACGAAAAGTGGACGATAAGCTTGTTCGTGTATGGTATTCTTCTTGAAAAGTTTCCCAATTTACTTTACGTAAGTCGACTACGGCGTCTAGTAGGTAGTGTGTTGGCTTATTAGACGTAAAGCCAGGGTTCGAGCCCCAGGCCAGACATCAAAACAAAATACAAAAAGTATTTCTTCGGCGACTTCCTCTCAGCAGATTTCTGGCAAAAACTCTTGAAGTGTAAATTAAAATTTCCATGAAAACTTTCTCATAAAAATCTGTCGTTCAGAATCGACTTTAAACTGTAGGTCCCACCACTCATGCATAAAATTAACACACACAACATAAGTGGTGTGAGAAACTAGATCGTAATCCTGACTAAAGGGTTGTAATGACCAATTATGTATGTATGTATGTGAATTCCAGGAAATTCCAAATCTTCAAAGCAGAAGCTCACAGTCGAATTTCATAAAGCAAATTTTCTATCGAAAAATTTATTAAGAAGCATATAGTCGAAGCAATGTCTATGGCTTCCCAGTATTTCAGAATAACCACATTTCAGATCGTGTCAGGCATTCAGGGCAGCCACTAACGCAGCCCTTTGCTTCAATAGAATATAGGGGGGTAGTCAATTGCATGCATTTTGTGGCAAATTTATTGTGTGTTCTTCATTAAGAAGAGATTGCCTTCTTAGAGACGATTTTCCCTGGCATTAACTGTATGTTTTATGGAGTCAAAATATTGTTATATTTTATACATTTTAAAAACGTTTAAAATATGAGCTCGTAGACTGAAAATAAAATAAAAATAAATTTGGTGTTTAGTTTTAATTGAAAATTCTTTATTATTCGCACAATTCTGTGTGCCACTGTTCACAACTTGATGTAAGCAACAACAATTGCTCTTCTTTGTTACTCCTCTGTTTACATCCTTTGCATAAACAATAACAATTACTAGACAATTATTCGACAGATCTTTGTAACGGAGGTCTTCAAACCACGATTGATCTCTTCAAACGCATCTCGTCTTCACACAAGACTGACTGAACTTTTACTAACTCAGTCGCCTGCGTTGTCTTGCCTTTTGTATAGTAGGGTAAACAGTCTGATGAATGTTCTTGAAAGCAGACGTACATGACTTCGCCTTCTTGAAATCTCTATCAATGTGAACATCATTGTTTACGTTTATTATTGTAGTGTTGTTTGTGTGCGAAAAATTTGTCAAAATATTGAGTTTAAGCGTTAATTTATAAAGCGTCGTAAAAAAAGCATCACATGTGATCTTGAAAACCCGAAAACCTTAAACGAGGTTAAAGGTTAAGGTTAATTTTAATTTAAAATTCATATCATAATAAAAAAATTCTTGTTTTTTTAATTCTGTAAACTGCTCACATGTGCATTAAGAGTCATTTTGCCACCAAATGTTACACATACTGTTTTGCTGTTTCCCTGATTTTTCTGGGGTCTTTTTTTTTTTGGGGACTCCCTGCCACTTATCAAATGTATACACAGCCATACAGAGCCACAGTGTGTTACAATATAATGCCAGTCTCTGCATAATTTCAATGTTGCGTGAAATTGACTTGTTACAACAACAACAACAACAACAACAACAACTATAGCAAGCAGCAACAGCTATAGCAACAGTGACAATAAAATACAACAACAACAGCAACAGGAAACATTAAAAAAAGGGGGAAAATTACAGCAAAACACGACTGACGGTGAACAAAAAAAAGCGAAAAATACAACAAGGATTTCATCCGTTTTTAAACATAAGCCAGCAGTTGTATATACGAGTGTATGTACCGTACATACGCACATATGTATGTATGTATGAGTGGCATTTAAAAAAAATATTACGAAATATGAGTGAGTGGAACAAAATTAATATTGTCAAGTGAGCAAAAACGAACACAAAAAAAATGAAAAACTTGAACAAAAAATTTATCATTAAAAAGGGGCAGGAAATTATTGAGGAAAGCCAAAAGGGGGAAGGGGAGAGGAGTGAAAAAATGTTTAAAACATATTTTCCATAATAACCATTAATTTTGTTTAAATTAAAATTACTTACACAATGACTGACACAATTACTATATGTAGGCATACAGTAGGTAACATAAGTAATCAGACATTGAAAATTATTTTTAAAAAAACGTACGAATGCAATAACAAGTTTCGTTGCCTTAATAAAACAGGAAACCCCATTAAACGTTCAATTTTTAGAAAGAATTGTTGGCGTCGTTTTAATTGATTTCTCAGACAACTCTTGCAGGGATCTGACTGAATTGGAAAAAAAAACTGCTGAATATGCCAGTTTCCTAGGCATGCTAGGATGTAAACCCCCTTCACACTTGTTAACATACATACATAATTGATCAGTTACAACCCCTTAGTTAGGATTATGACCTAGTTTCTCACACCACTTAGGTTGTGAGGGTTAATTTTTATACATGACTAGCTGTACTCAGCGCGTGTTGCTGCACCACCAACTAAAATAAATTTGAAGGAAAGACATTACACAAATGTCCAATTAATTTTGAATCATTTTATTGATTTTGTTTCCCGTCGTCCTGATGATTCAGATGAACGGGCCTGAATAGTACGCATTCGATCAGTTTCTAATCTCACTTCTCGTTGTTCAAGTGGTTCAAGCGAACGGGTCTCAGCGGCACACACTCGAAGATTTTCCAGTCTCAATGCTCGTCTGATTCTGAGGCTCGTAATGCTCTTTTCTTCCGTGCTTGAGGTATAGGCAGACCAATTGCTTGTCATTCATTTTAAATAATTTTCAGTGACGCCATCCATCGGAAATTAATCGCACAAACCTCCGTCCGCTCAAGCGCAACAACTTTGTAAAAGAATGCACAGTTTACGATTTAATTCATTTTGAGTAATTTTCAGTAGCGCCACCTGTCGGAAATTGGTCATACCAACTTAGAAACCTTCGTCGGCTCATGCGCAACAACTTTGCTAAAGATCATAACACGATCAAATGCATAGTATACGATTCTATAAGGTACATACAAACAAACATTCATTTTTATATATATAGACTATGGGAGGTGACACGCCCACTATAGCCAATCCGCCCATTTTGTTCATATATACGCCGAAGTCGTCCATACAAAATTTGAGGACTCTAGCTGTTGCAGTTTATGAGATATGCGACATTTAATACTTATTGGGTATGTGGGCGTGGCACCTCGCCTATTTGAAATTTTAAAATAAAAATTCCAGACATACAGGAAGATACTGTGAAAATTTCAAGAAAATCGGTCCAGCCGCTTAGCCGTCTATAGACTTCAAACAAACAAACAAACCCACAAACAAATAAACACATATTCATTTTTATATATAAGAAGATTGTCATGACAAACTCTGCAAAGAGGTAGTGGCCGGAGAAATCTTTTATCATATTTCGTGTTGTTGGGGATGAACCGTTGCCTCACCTCCAATAAACCAACACTACCTACTAGGCTACAGCGACTCCTGGTATTCGTGGCTCTAAAATGCTAGATAGAGAAGCAGGCTATGGTTTACATAGTAATGGTTCTGACATCAGACTATCCTATAAGCTGCCTGATCACTGTAGTGTTGTTCAGATGAAGATCATGTCAGTACGAAAAGTGGACGATAAGTTTGTTCGTGTATGGGATTTTTCAGGAAAAATTTCCCAATCTATTTCTAGGCTGCATTCAAGTCCATCATTAAAATCATTTCGACATCCCTTGACGCTAATTAACCCCGGCAATTATTGGCTTTATTTACTTAATTGGTGATTACAACCCTTTACAATTGATTATAATCCTATCATGCCTAGGAAAATGAATATACCAGCACTTTTTTTCGAATTCAGTCAGATCCCTGCAAGAGTTGTCTGCTACCCCAAGTGAGATACCAATTAAATACAATGCTGGAATCTTGGAATCTTACACCACCCATGTTTGAGAAACTTTTCATGGCAATTTTATTTTACTTTCAGAAATCTACTGAGAGGATGTCGCCGAAGAAATATTTTTTTCGTATTTCGTTTTGTTGGAGATGTCTGACCTGGTATTTGAACCGTAGTAGAAGTCCATTAGTCCGGCATCCAAAAGTCCGGAATGCCCGATAGTCCGGCATCGCACCGGAAAATTGTAAAAATTTTGGTTTTCTCCAAAAGTGTGTCTTTAAAGCAAATGAAAACTCTCAAGAGCTATTCGGAAGTTTTCGGGCTAGTTCGGGATCATGCGGAAACGGGTGCAGCTCCGTTAATCAATCACGCCATTTTTTGGGCGTTGTTGTTTTGCGTCCTTTTACATCGCAGTAAACTTTTAAAGCTGTTTATAAAAAAAATGATTTTCGTTCTAACTGTACAGTGACCATGTTTTCAAAACCTAAGCCATCGAGTTCAGAAGGAGAGAGAAGTGCTGACAATCCCTTGAAAAACCTGCCTGATAAGGCAGAGGAGTGGCTTCTAATCGACGAGAATGAGCCTGTTGAACAACAACTAACCGATGAGGACATTAACAACAATGTTGTAAACCCTCAACCTACTCAAAATCTTGAAGAAAGTGACTCATTAATTCTGCTTATAATTACCGCCCGATAGACCGGAATTTTCGGTAATCCGGCACCGAGTCGGTCCGAAACAGTCCGGATTAACGGAATTCTACTGTACCTACTAGACTGGCGATCAATTACTTGGCAACGATTCTTTATTTAATTGACCATTACAACTCTTTAGTTAGGGTTACAACCTAGTTTCTCACACCATCCATGTTAAGTGTGTTCATTTTCTCCATGATTGACGGCACCGACAGTATAATTTCAACTCTGACCGCCAGATATTTAAGAAACTTTTCATGGCAATTTTTATTTACCTCAGGATTTTCAACAAAAGGCTGGTAAAAGGAAGTTTCAAATTTCGATTTCATCGAGATGTCTGAGATACGGTTTGAATCACGGGGTCTCCCGTAATAAGTCAACACACTACTTACTAGACTAAGAAAATTGTGTCCTTCGTAAACCATATTGATTGCCTTAGTCTTCTAAACTGCTGTCACTGGGCTGAATAGCAGGACCTACTTACGGCTGCATTATGTGAAGAAAGGCGCCAGTGACGGCAGTTTATAAGAAAATTGTTGGATAAGATGAAAACCTGTGTAGCTATGGGCATATCCAGTGCCATCAGGATTACTTCAAAGACTTGGTTGGGGCTGATTCTGTTACAACTTCCAGCGGAGGATTCAAGGAAATCGTACTAAGGCAGGCGATTTCGGTTATATGTGGTTAAAGTAAGATTAGATGCCTTGAATATAGTCAGGATATGTGACTGCGATGTAGTAGCCGTAGGCTTATTAGACGTAAAGCCAGGGTTCGAGCCCCAGGCCAGACATCAAAAGAAAATACAAAAAGTATTTGTTTGGCCGACTGCCTTTCAGCAGATTTGTGGCAAAAACTCTGAGAGTAAATAAAAAACTACCATGAAAAAATTACTCAAAAATCCTTCATTCGGAGTCGACTTTAAACTGTAGGTCCCGCCACTCATGTATAAAATTAACACACGCAACATAAGTGGTGTGAGAAACTAGGTCGTAATCCTGACTGAAGGGTTGTAATGACCAATTATATATGTATGTATGTATGTATGTGACTGTATGTGACAAGCTACGTGCTGCGGCTTTTCCAAACATGGAGCAGTGATATGGTGCAGGTAGTTTGCTTGATAGTCATGCAATATATGGGCTCCCTGATGAGTGCATTGTATTCCAAATAGCGACGTTGGCAAACAATGAATTGCGCTGGTAGACACGGTGGCTATGTATATGTATGTCAGGCTGCCTTTAAAGGCAGGAAGATCCCCAAGAACCTTTTAGGCAGAAACAGGTCGATACTGTATTGGGTTCCAGGATTTTGCGATGTATGTTGTAAAAGACCTGCATATAAGAAGACAAGGGAAGGCACAATGAATGACGCAAACCTAGTTAGGCGATCAATAAGACTCTCCCGGGAACACTTCTTCGAGGTGAGGGATCAGGTGATGAAATGGACACTCGATGCAGAATAGATAAGATGGCATAGTTTTCGGGTCCCTATGACTTCGGATTGATGGATCAGGTGATGAAGTGGAGACCTGATTCTTCATGGCAGAACAGATGAGATTACACAGTCTTCAGGCCTCTATGGCTTTGGGTTGATGGAGCAGGTGATGAAGTGGAGACTTGATTCTTCATAGAAGAACAGATGAGATTGGGCAGTCTCCAGGCCTCAAGTTTGATCCGTTCTACAACGTAATTAACCCACAAGCTAGAGAGGAAATTGCCATTGCGCTAGTACTAGTATATAGGAACGGAACACCCTTTATTTCTACAGCGAGTGTGGCAATCCAGTCCCGCTACATTAGAGTGCAATTGTTGCATACGTTTATCAAATCCCTGTGACTGAAATCGTTTAATTTTTCCGCCTTTTTTTGGCTGATAAATCTGAACATTTTCGAATTTCCTTCCGCTGTATTTCGAGCAATAAAACTAAGCAACAATGAACACAAAATGGCGCTTTAAGCCTGTCTGTTCATCTATTATTAGTAATCATGTCTGTCTGCCTAGCCGTGTTTAGAGTTGATAATTCCACTTCATGTAATTCCTGCATTGTCATTGCTTGCCCATGTTGTACGAGAAAAAATGAGAGAGACAGAGAGAGAGAGAGAGGGAGAGTAAATCGTAATCAAAAAAAAAGTATCCATGATGCCCCATGGTTGTTGGCCTTATTTAATGATTGTGGTTGTCGTTGGTTGGTTCTGGCTGTTGTCGGCAGTAATTTTAAATTGTTGTTACCATTGCTGTTGCTGTTGTTGTTGTTGTTGTTTTAAAGTTGATTTAAATTTATTGCATTTAAAGCTTTAAATTATATCAGCAACAGCAGCAGCAGCAGCATAATTTTACGTTTTGTTGGCATTAACAATGTTACTGAAAATAATCTCAAATCGCATTAGAAATTGGCCCAGCATAGTAGGCAGGCCAAAAAAACCCATGGAAATTATCACACATTGTCAATAAGAAAGGGGGATGGTGAAGGTGTTGGTGTTGGTGGTGGTGGTGGTGGTGGAAGTGTAAAAGAGTTGAAAATGTTTGATGGAATCATTTCGGAGTCATTCATTGAAATAAAATTGAATTTAAATTTATAAAATCACAGAGAGCCCCTATTATAATGAGTTTGTCAGTGCTACAGGCCTATATATAGCTGCCAGATATTAACAGCAAGTGTCTAGAGACTCTGTTTTTGGGTAACCAAATAATCCAAAGCTTTTGTGTGAATGCATAAAACGGAGGAGCCACACTCAATGCCTATAATGTTCACAAATTAGTGAGGCATTAATGTCCCCACAGGTTTCAAGAATATGTTCCAATGATTCATTCTCATCTCCACGAAATCTACATTTTGTACTTGACATAATCCTTATTCTGAATAATTATACCCTGATCTACAATGCCCCTGTCAAGAAATCGGTTCTCAACCTTAAGTTATTTCTGAAAAGTCTGAAGCATGAATCAGTTCTCCTTTAAAGCAATTTCCCAACAAAAGAGTCGTGGCCTCTCTTTGTGTTTTCTTTCGTTGAGCATAGCTTTCCAAACATACGCTCCCAACCCACAGTAGAAACATTTGCTTGCCTATTGCCGAGAATTCCCACATGTCTCAAGTTCTTCTCCTCTTATCGCAGTTTCCCAACAAAAGATTCGATTGTCTCTTGGCATGAGAAGGGCCTTGGCCTCTCTTTGTCTTTTCTTTCGTTGAAGATATCTTTTCAATCAGCCGCTCCCACTCCACAGTAGGAACGTTTGTTTGCCTATTGCCGAGAATTCCCACATGTCTCAAGTTATTCTCCTCTTATCGCAGTTTCCCAACAAAAGAGTCGATTGCCTCAAGCCCAGTATGCATGAGAAGAGTCTTCTCTCTCCTCTCTTTGCCTTTTCTTTCGTTGAGCATATTCTTTTCGAACAGCCGCTCCCACTCCACAGTAGGAACGTTTGCTTGCCTATTGCCGACAATTCCCACATGTCTCATGTTCTTCTCCTCTTATCGCAGTTTCCCAACAAAAGATTCGATTTCGAAGTCCAGTAGGCATGAGAAGGGTCTTGGCCTCTCTTTGCCTTTTATTTCGTTGAGCATATCTTTTCAAACAACCGCTCCCATTCAGCGGTTTCTGAACCTATCAGCGGATTACAAGCTCCTCTCCCCGCAAGTACTTTTGTTTGCTTATTGCCTAGAATTCCCATATGTCCGGAGAGCCAGCACCTTGTTATTCCTACCAAGACGATTCTCCTTCTTCAGACAGTCCCATACTATCTTCGATTTAATATTATCAGAGCCGAGTTCTAGAAAGGCTGCCCTACCTGCAGATAGTATTAGCAAGACTTGTCTTATTTAAGTCCCATTCAAGTTTAATTGAGTACGTCTTTCAATGGCACAAACTTCCGTTTGTAAGCCATGAGCTTGGAATATTTAAATGTGGGACCAAAAACTTCTGCTCCTCTTTCAAGAACCGTTGTTGAATAATCTGTATACCAGAGATCAGCAATGAATCGCTTTTTCGCTACTCATAAGTACTCATGAAATTTTGATTATGAAAGTATTGAGTATTTGAGTATGAAGTATTGAAATCCAACTACTCTGATACATTCGTACTCAGTACAACATTGATTTATAAGTACAAGTTGCAATGAGTATGAGTACAACGTTGACATCAAACTCATAACATTCGAAATATGTTTGATTCATACGCCTCATACTCATACAGATTCATAAATTTAGAAAAATACTTACAAATACTTATAAATGATTCGGGTGTTTCGAATCATTCCTCAAAATTTACAGTCTTAGTTGTTGTTGCATTTACAAAGAAAGAAGAGAGACACATAAACAAAAAAGACAACGACAGCAAGCAGAGCAAACACACAACCTTCTTATGAGTATCATGTAGTGTTCATACGCGAATCATACTTATTTTGTGATTCGTGTATACGATGAGTCATGGAGAGTCGAAAGCAATAACATCTCATGCGTATTGTTAAGTACGATTACAGTGAGTATTTCAAACTTTGAATATGAGTAGTATAAGTATGACATTAAAATAAGTATGAATGAATATATATATGATTTGAATCTACTCATCGTTTTGAATACTCATTGCTGACCTCTGCTGTATAACACAAAGGAATCCCTCTTTTATGTAGTTTTCGGATTACTCCATTTAAATTAGTTACTAAATCTCGTTGCAAAACATTTCTCAATATTATGGAGTCTACTGGTTATGTCCAGGGGAATCAGTAACCCAATTACCTTTCAATCCTTCCGGGAAGCTGCTGCGAACTTTTTTCCTTTTATTTTACCGGCCATTAACAACCCGATTAACGGATTTCGGTCTGCCTTAACACATCCTTCCCGGCGCCTCTGCTTCTTGTGCACATACGCCAGTTGGTCACACCAATCGATGACGGGGCTTCCTCGATTTGGTTCTTCCAACGCATACAAGGTCGACCTCTTCGCCGACTTCCGCAGATCCCCCCATCAAATATCCGTTTCGCCAGGACATCCTCCTCCATTCGAACAGCATGGCCGAGCCAGCGAAGCCGCTGTATGTTAATATGCTGCACAATGTCCATTTCGTTGAGGAGCTCAACTCGCCAACTCGCACTGGTCCGAAGATCTTACGTAGGACTTCTCTCTCGAATACTTTCAAGGCTATTGCATTAGTGCGGTGTGTTTGGAGAAAGTAAACGTGTAAAGGGTGTAAACAGAGAAATAACAAACAAAGTAATTGTTGTCGTTTACATCAAGTTGTGAACAGTGGGACACATAATTGTACGAATAATAATAATTTTAATTAAAACCAAAACACAAATTTTTTTTTTTATTTTCTTTGCAATCTACGAACTCATATTTTAAACGTCTTTAGAAAGTCGAAAACAATACAATAGTGTCCATGCTGCTGCGAACTCAACATTGTTAAAAACTTGCATGATGTCTTATCGTTGGCTGATCAACTTCCCATTTACAAAAAACCCAGGCTCATGAAACATTCAGAAATCAGTTTAAAAACTATCGCGTTGTGATGCAAGAATTTAAGTTAGGCTTCCTTACTCTCCACAAAAACAAAGTGTCAGGCATAGTACGGAGGTCATGAATTGTGTTGCACTCTACTTTATTATTTGAAGTTAACATTTGCTCTCCTAATACCTTTACTGGGTCTGGGTGTTAAGTTTTCATGTTTTATTACAGTACGACTATAATGATGTTGCTGATGCTGATGCTGCTGCTAATGCAACAATAATTTTAAATTTTTATTCTTTTCATTTTATTTGTTGCCCCCGCTGGTGTCGAGCATACCAGTGTTAAAACACATTTGCGGCACCTCTCAACACATGCAACATCAGCAACAGAATGGAATAAAATTTTTACAATGAATTTTATTTCGTTTTATTTTCTATTTTCTATTGTAGTTGTTGTTATTGTTTTTGTTGTAATTTTATAATTTCTAAAATATTATCACATAAAATACCACACCCCCCTCTTGCTCTCTCTCCATCTCCCTCTTTATAGAGACTCATTCACACTGCAAGTTTAGTATGTAACATTACACAGGAATTGTAGAGAGTTTATGGCATAAAAAAAGGATTCGTAAAATTTTAATTCACTTTACCCCTTACATTTCCATTTCCCTTATTCTGTTTCCTTTACTGGAGGTATCTAGAAAAAGAAGGTGTTTAAAAACAATAGCAAGAGTTTTCTAAATTCAGTTTATTTAATAGAAAGAAAAAAAATAGAAAATTGTGGTTGAAAATAAATTTTAAAAGTGTGGAAAATAAATTCACATGGAAATATCAAAAAAAGAGATAGAGAGAGAGAGAGAAAACATTGTAACACACACAAAGATATAAATTCTCAAAATTCGACGAATTTGCAAAAGCCAGGCATTAATATATCAGCTGAAAAATAGTCTGCTCTCCACCTTGAAATGCCTGACCTATGCATGCTTTGAAACAGGGCAGTAGTCTGTAAGAACCACAATAGATTGGTGGTTGGCTATGCTATTCCAAAAAAGGCAGGCAATTACTTCATCAAGCGTAGAAATTGATGCTTGATGCTTCCTCAAGCGTAGCATAGTGCTAGCGATATTGATGCTCTTTCTACTGCGCATGATCTATGCTTGCTTGATGGTGCATGTAGCCTGCACGAACCACAATTGATTGGTGGTTGGCTATGCTATTCCAAAAAAAGGCAGACAATCACTTTATCAAGCGTAGCATGGTGCTAATGAAGTTGATGCTCTTTCTACGGCACATGATCTATGTAGTCTGCAAGAGCCGTAATAGAGCTGTAGATGGTGCACAAAGTGTGCAAGAACCACAATAGATTGGTGGTTGGCTATGTTATTCCAAAAAAGACAGACAATCACTTCATCAAGCGTAGCAATGTATGCTTGATGGTTTATCAAGCATAGCATAGTGCTAACGAAGTTGATGCTCTTTCTACGGCACATATTCAACGCTTGCTTGGGTAGTCTGCAAGAACCACAATAGATCGGTGGTTGGCTATGCTATTCAGAAAAGGTAGACAATCACTTTATCAAGCGTAGCAATTGATGATTGATGATTTATTAAGCGTAGTATAGTGCTTACGAAGTTGATGCTCTTTCTACGGGACATGATCTATGCTTGCTTGATGGTGCATGTAGCCTGCACGAACAACAATGGATCGGTGGTTGGCTATGCTATTCAAAAATCACTTCATCAAGCGTAGCATAGTGCTAGCGATGTTGATGCTGTTTCTACGGCACATGATATATGCTTGCTTGGGAATAGCAAAGTAGTCTGCAAGAGCCGTAATAGAGCTGTGGTGCATGTAGTCTGCAAAACTACAATACATCGGTGGTTGGCTATGCTATTCAAAAAAGGCAGACAATCACTTCATCAATCTTAGCAATTGATGCTTGATGCTTCATCAAGCGTATCATAGTGCTAACGAAGTTGATGCTCTTTCTATGGTACATGATCTATGCTTGTTTGGGAATAGCACAGTAGTCTGCAAGAGCAGTAATAGAGCTGTGGATGATGGCTGTAGTCTGCAAGAAATACAATAAATTCGTGGTTTGCTATGCTATTCAAAAAAGGTAGACAATCACTTCATCAAGCGTAGCAATTGATGCTTGATTATTCATTAAGCGTAGCATAGAGCTGTGGATGGTGCATGTAGTCTGCAAAAACCACAATAGATCGGTGGTTGGCTATGCTATTCCACAAAAAAGCAGACAATCACTTTATCAAGCGTAGCAATTGATGCTTGATGGTTCATCAAGCATAGCATGGTGCTAATGAAGTTTATGCTCTTTCTACGGTACACCTTTGTTCTGTAACATGTCGGAGATTGTAAGTACTCCACATGTCTTTGTTAATTTAGCAGCAGCACAATATCCTCCGAAATCCGTATTTCTTAAACCATTACGATACTTACTGTTGATTGATCTAAAATCTATCCCAGACTTTGATTGAAGACAGATATAAAAAAATGTTCGTGGGAAACTTGATAATTACCTGACTGTCGGATTAAAATTTGGAAAATTTTCAGGAAGAAGTCTATTCCTCTACTAGGATTGGTCCGCTTTCAATATAGCCATGATCTCCGTCTGCAAAAATCCTGTCTATGAGAAAGTCTAATATCAGAACCCTTACATACATATGTATATAATCGGTCAATTACAACCATTCAGTCAGGTTTACGATCTAGCTTCTAACGCCACTTAAGTGAAGTTCAGTTGGTCTTGTGTGAAGACGCGGTGTGTCTCAAGAGAGTAATCGTGGTTTGAAGATCTCCATTACAAATATCTGTCGCACAATTGTCTAGTAATTGTTAATGTTTATGCAAAAGGGTGTAAACAGAGGAATAACAAAGAAAAGCAATTGTTGTTGTTTACATCAAGTTGTGTACAGTGGCACACAGAATAATTAAAACTAAACACATATATATTTTTGTTTTATTTTCAATCTATGAGCTCATATTCTAAACGTTTTTAAATAGCTAGCGATTACTGCAGGAATGAATATCATCACGTCTTACAAATACTGGCAGATCAACTTTAAGAGGAGTCTAGCAATACCTGTTGCATGGCTGTAGGGTGTAAATCAATGAAATAAAATGCCATACAATATAAATACGCACACAATTACAGACAGACAGACAGACCAATATTGGTACACTAAATTGATAACTGTGGTCAGCAAATGGAAATGGAAATGAACCGAAAGCACCAACAACAACAAAAAAAATTATTCCAAGACCATAACCAATGAAACCACTTTAAATGTTAAAATTAAAATGATGATAAAAATATGATCCACCGTGTCCTTTACAAACACAAACACATGCTCATAGTAAGTCCATAAAATAATTAAAAAAAAAAAAACAAAAATTTTTGGTTAAAAGGGTTCAACCATCTACCCGGCAGGTTGATGTTGTTGTTTTTGTTTGATTTTTCCATTAAAATTGAATAGAAATCGTATGTTTTTTCCCCTCCTTTTTTAATCGTTTTTATCATTCTCCATCTCTACGATGTGTGATTGCATTTTAATAATCCTTATCAGTGACCCTATGTATGTATGCATGTATAGTGAAAGGATACAAAGGATACTGGGCGGGTGGCTGGTATTGTGTATTCATTTCAATTGATTTCATTTCATTATTGTTGTTGTAAATGGTGCGGAAATTGTTACGAATTCATATTGTTGGCTAACAGGATAAAAGGATAAGAGTTTACAAATAAAATAAAAACAAATTATGTGTTGCTTATACAAGAACAACAACATCAACAACAAATTGTTATTAAATAATCCTTTAAATAATAAATCAAATAACATACAAGCCATACAGCCTGGGGTATCCATTAAATATGGAGAGAAATAAAGAGAAAAGTGTTATTGGAGGATTAGAAATTAAATCAAATTATACGCTGCTGCTGCTGACTACAATCAACATTCAACAGGTTCAAAGCCATTTAACCCTTATGTCAACAGATACATACCCGGGTATGTTTTGTGTTTTTAAATCGCCGTATCTCAGGAAGTTATAACTGTATTAACCTGAAATTTCCTGATATCCTCACTAGTAGTATTTTCTACCTTATTTCTAGACTTGAGTAAAAATGGCGGATGGGGGTCAAAGATGTGGCCATTTTTTGATTCCTATCCCTTACGTCAACAGTTACATCCGTATGGGTATGTATAATGAAATATATGAAAATATTTCGATATTTGATGTTTATTGTATTTAATTTAGAAGTTCTTAATAATAAGATTAAAATTCAATCAAATATAGGAAGACATAAAAAATATTAAACGCTAATTCTTCTTAAATGCATTTATTACGCTGCGGCATATAACTTGAATGAGCTGCACACACGGGCTTGGTGCATAACGTGCAGGATTTGCTGGTTGACCGACGTTTTGTACATAAATGGCAATTACCTTTTACTTTCATTCTACCAGTGCTGTCGGGTTCTTCCACGCTGCAGCACCTCTTACGCTCAAAGATTCCCCACATATGGCATCAATAGCATTGCGTGTTGAAAATATTTTTGTAACGTGTTTATTTTTATCTCTGTTTTCTCTTTCCGGCTTCACCAGTTGTTCGCTGAGGCTGTGTAGGAACATTCTACGGCGGCTTGTGGAACATTTCGACATTGGGTTATTTTCAACGTAAATTATGGGCAACGAGGTCTAGTATATTGTAGAATAAAGCCAAGGGCCATCTATTTGTTCGTCGCCTTGTTCAATATTCTATCCATATTATCGATGTCACCTTTATATTTGTTGTAATCTAAAATCTAGAGTTTCTTTTTCTTTGGACATTGCATTTCGTATGAATAACGCAAGAAGTATAACCAACTTTTTTTTTTTTTTGGATGTGAGAGCACAAGGTAATATTGTTACTAAAAATGTAGTTAACTCTAACTTCCCGTCCTTTAGATAAAGTTAAATATAGTAGTGCAAACACTAGTCTTCTGTTCACTGTACCTAACACTGATAAACTGCTGTCCATCATTAAACTTTTCGCTATGTTATCTGTTGTGAAGAAATTATCACAAACAATATTCCGTCCACTTCCACGAAAATGATTGACGAACAAGTCCTCCACTACCCTCTTGTCCACGTTTTTTTCCCGGATGCCACCAATCCAGTATAAATTTGTCCTTCATTGGATAGGATGACATGGAGTCACATACCCACCATACTATTCCGTAATTGGCGGGTTTAGGAGGTATGTATTGTGTAAACCCCGTACCACGTTCGGACCTGCTACGTAATTGCTGCGTAGATCATCATTCAGTATTAAAAATAAGCCCGTTATGACTGCAGCTTTGTCGGTTTTTTATGCTGTTGACGTGTGTTTCCGTTGTCGAAAAGTATAAAGCGGCTTATATCCAAAAAACGCCGCACGCTCATGGGAGCTCGATATAAGGGATGTGAGGTCGTAACCAGAGGGCGTTACACCACCCAACAAGTAAGTAAAACCAAATCAATACAAAAATAATCTTAGCAATAAAAGAAATTCCATATAAAATGTATGTATACGTAAGTATAATTTTTTATCTGTTGACATAAAAGTTAAAATCCGAATATTTTTCACATGTGCCTTTACAACCCGCCATTAGATATTGCGAATGTTTTACTGGGATTTTATGTCCACGTACCGTTTTAGAAGGATACCATATCCATGCTAGCTAAAGCAAAATATTTTCATCTCTTTCATGGTCTTTTCTTATGCAAAAGTGGATGAAAAGGACGCCAATTAGCCTCACATCATGAAAGTTGGATGACAGCATTAAATGTAAAATATTGGAAAGCATTGGCACTGCATCCTAAGCAATATAGCGTAAGGAGATCTACTGAGACAGCTTTTGGAAAATTCAGTGGGAGATTATCAGTTTTCCTTGAACGCCAAAGAAATGTTTGTATGCGCTTTTCTTGATATAGATGGATGGATGGATGGATCTCACACTCTTACTATGGCATATCGTTATGTGAGAATTTGTCAGAACTACTACAGACATATTTCTCAGAGCTGCGGAAAAACGCCTTGGTTTCAAAAACAACAACCGAAAGGAATGGATTAGCGATACTATGTGGAATTTAATTCAGGAAAGAAAGGGAGTTAAAGCTGCCCCAAACTGGAGCAAAACTCGTTCGAATAGAATCAAACACCAGGAAATGTACAACCGATTTAACCGAGCTGTTAAGAGTAATGCGAGGCGAGATAAGCGGCATTGGGTCAGCAATATCGCAAACGAGTTACAAGCAGCAGCAGCAGCAACCCATCGCACAAGAGACCTATATCTTGCTGTGAACAAGCTCACTAACAGAACATTCTCGACTGGCAGACCCCTTGAAAAATGACGTTGTCGAACTTATAACATCAAAAACACAGCAACTCAGCTTGTGGGAAAAATTTTACGCCGATTCAATCTGCACTTGCACCTCGCACGTGTCGAATCAGAACATATCTACTGAGTGCCCAGGAATGAATGAGATCAGCGGAGCAATTGGGTCAATTAAAAACAACAAATCTCCAGGCTTGGACAATATTTCCCCAGAACTCCTTACAACCGACCGCGCTACTAGTGCTCGCTTATTGGAACCCGTCATAAGGGCATTCTGGAATAACGAATCTATACCAGACGAAATCACCGCCGGCTCAATCATAAATCTTCGCAAAAAAGGCGATTTGACCGACAGGAAGAATTGGAGAGGCATAAATAGACAGGCATATAGCGAATAAAGGGTGTTTTTTATAGAGCTATAGAACTTTAAGTTGCAATAAAACAACGATGGATTATTCGATTGACATGAATTTTATTTATCCGAAAGATAATGTTGTGGCATTACATTTTAAATATGATTTCTGGCATATGATCGCCACGGCTGGCGCGGATGTAGTCCAATCTGGACGTCCAATTTTCGATGACTTTTTCCAACATTTGTGGCCGTATATCGGCAATAATACGGCGAATGTTGTCTTCCAAATGGTCAAGCGTTTGTGGCTTTACCGCATAGATCAATGACTTTACATAGCCCCACATAAAGTAGTCTAGCGGTGTTAAATCACAAGATCTGGGAGGCCAATTCACAGTTCACAAAACGTGAAATTAGGCGGTCACCAAACGTGTCTTTCAATAAATCTATTGTGGCACGAGCTGTGTGACATGTTGCGCCGTCTTGTTGAAACCACATCTCCTGGACATCATGGTTATTCAATTCAGGAATGAAAAAGTTTGTAATCATGGCTCTATACCAATCACCATTGACTGTAACGTTCTGGCCACCATCGTTTTTGAAAAAGTACGGACCAATGATTCCACCAGCCCATAAAGCGCACCAAACAGTCAGTTTTTCTGGATGTAACGGTGTTTCCACATACACTTGAGGATTACCTTCACTCCAAATGCGGCAGTTTTGTTTGTTGACGTAGCCATTCAACCAGAAGTGCGCTTCATCGCTAAACAAAATTCGCTTATGAAAATCGGGAACAACGGTAATCTCGTTTTGGGCCCATTCGACGAATCTACGCCTTACTTTATGATCATGATGATGATTCATGATGAATTGCCAAACCAAACTGAGAATAAATCACTTGACAGCTGTTAAATCGGTCTCCATCTTGAAAAGTAATACCAACTTAAAGTTCTATACCTATATAAAAAACACCCTTTATAATAAACAAAAGACTGTCAAAAGCAATTTTTCTCATAAGGGAACAAGCTGGCTTCCATTCCAACAAATATTGCGTCGACCAGGTCAATAGTCTCAGGATTATTGTGGAACAGTCAGCTGAATGGAGATCGCCTCTTTATCTCGTATTTATTGACTTTGAAAAGGCTTTTGATACGCTCAACCATACGGCCATATGGAACGCACTGGCTTGCAAGGGTGTCCCTACTAAAATAATAAACTTGATAAAGACATTGTACAACAACGCAACATGCCGCGTACTACATGAGAAACAACTAGGAAAGAGCATCAAATTAAAAACCGGAGTCCGTCAAGGTTGTGTGCTGTCACCACTCCTCTTTAACTGCGTCCTCGATGTAGTGATGCAAAAGTCGACAAATCATAGGAGAGGGATTACATGGGGTCTACAAGACAGATTAGAAGACCTGGATTATGCGGATGACATATGTTTATTAAGCCATTCTTTCTCCGACATGCAGTCGAAACTGTATCTAGTTAGCGAAACCGCAAAGTTAGCTGGATTAAAGATGAGTATCCACAAAACTAAATCACTCAGAATGAATGCTAACGCAACGGGGAAATTACTAATAAAGGGTGTTTTTTACAGAGGTATAGAACTTTAAGTTGCAATAAAAAAACGATGGATTATTCGATTGACATGAATTTTATTTATCCGAAAGGTAATCTTGTGGCATTACATTTTAAATATGATTTCTGGCATATGACCGCCACGGCTGGCGCGGATGTAGTCCAATCTGGACGTCCAATTTACGATGATTTTTTCCAACATTTGTGGCCATATATCGGCAATAATACGGCGAATGTTGTCTTCCAAATGGTCAAGCGTTTGTGGCTTTACCGCATAGACCAATGACTTTACATAGCCCGACAGAAAGTAGTCTAGCGGTGTTAAATCACAAGATGGACGAATCTCTGATGGACGATTTTGTCGACGATAAAATGGACGTAGTGCGCGATACGTTTTCCGCACAGAACCATTATTTTCGAAATAAAATTGCACTATTTGCAAGCGTTGTTCAGGCGTGAGTCTATTCACCAAACTGAGAATAAATCACTTGACAGCTGTTAAATCGGTCGCCATCTTGAAAAGAAATGCCAACTTAAAGTTCTATACCTCTATAAAAAACACCCTTTATATGGCAAGGAAATTGATGAAGTGGAGTCCTTCCGCTATCTAGGCAGTATAATCGATAAATCCGGCGGTTCAACAGCAGATATTTCCAGCCGCATTAATAAGGCACGCAAAGCTTTTGCCCAACTTAACCCCGTTTGGAAATCATCTTATATATCGGGACGCACCAAAATTAAAATTTTCAACTCCAGCGTCAAATCCACATTACTTTACGGTTGCGAAACGTGGAATATGGCAGCCCGAGATTCCCAGTCTATTCAAGTATTTGTGAACAAATGCCTGCATAGAATCATGCGTGTTTGCTGGCCCTCCATAATATCCAATGCCCAACTCTGGTCAGATACAAACCAACAACCAATAGAGATGGAAATAAGAAGACGCAAGTGGGGCTGGCTTGGACACACTCTTCGCAAGCCATTACAGGGAAGCAGACGCATCGGACGACCATCACACACCTGGAAACGCCAAATCACAATCGAATTATCCAAACTACATCTACAGTGGAACGAAGTGAAACACCGCGCTGACGATCGAGTTCATTGGAACCAACTTGTTGCGGCCCTATGCTCCCTAGAGGAGTAAGAGGAACATATATACTACAGCCATGCGTTTTAAACGTCCATAGTTTTATGGATAATTTGGTCATTAAGGTGTTGGGCTTTAATGATCACGCCCTCTTCTTGACGTGCAACCAGGCTTTAAAGTTTATAACAGAATGGAGTTCAGCGTGTAGCAAGGAGGTACGTGCAATTGTTGCTAGGCTTTGCTAGACACGTATGGATAAGAAGAGGCACACTTCTATCCTTAAATCGCATGGCCATCCACAGCACACTGCCGTTTTTGGTAAGCATGCCGAAAGAGTTTGCATTTCGGTAAATGGCTTCTGTAAAGTTATTGCTGGGCACGTATGGTTAAGAAGAGGCTCACTTCTATCCTTAAATCGCATGGCCATTCATAGCACACTGCCGTTTTTGGCAGGCATGCCGAAAGAGTTTACATTTCGGTACATGGCTTCTGCAAGAGCTATGGGTTTGAGAAGGAGGAAGAGGACGTCTTTGACTTCATGTCTCAGTGCCCTGCTCTTGTCATAAAGAGCCGTAGGTTTTTGTCTTCTCAATTTCTAACACCGCCAGTCTAAAGATTGCAGCTAAAGCAAGATTTATTTTATACACGGATTGGTTTCCTCTAGGGAATGTTTGATACCCGGATAGAAATTTGATTGTGGTATCACACAATTGGACTAAATTCTTCTTCCTTCAAGGAGAGTCTCCCACCTTTGCCGACCTAACCTAGTGAAATGTCCTAAAGTTTTATGTGCCAAGTGTAACAGAATATTAAGTCGCTTTGTCAGCAATCAAGGCGAAAGTGACCAAACCACCTGTAATCTATAGCATCACAAATCTATTTACCTTATCAATGCCGTTAAGCCATTGAGGGAGACCGAATCCTTCTGTGGAATGGGAAGAGAAGATAAAGAGAGAAACAAACTGGTGTCAAATTAAGTGGTTTTGAGGCAATCAAACGTTTTATTGAGGAACCACAATCAGAAACGATCTGAGTCATGCATCAGACTATCAAGAAATAATCTGAGGTTGGTAATCGGTCTCCTGACAGAGGATTGTAGACGCCAAGTACACTTATTCAGAATGGGTTTTGTCATGGACAAAGTATCTAAATTCTGTAACGATAAGAATGAATCATTGCAACATATTCTTGAAACCTGTGGAGCATTAATGCATTGCAGAAAGAAACACCGGGCAACATATCAAGTACTAAGCAGGATATTATTGTTGTTGATACCGAACAGCATGCTAAAGTTTGTGAGGGCAATAGGTGACATTACAGGGATACTTAATAAAATTCTTTATTATTTGCACAATTCTGTGTGCTATGTACTGTTCACAACTTTGTGTAAACAACAACAATTGCTTTGTTTGTTATTCCTTTGTTTGCACCCTTTTGCATAAACAATAACAATTACTAGACAATTATTCGACAGATCTTTGCAACGGAGATCTTCAAACCACGATTGCTCTCTTCAAACGCACCGCGTCTTCACACAAGACTGACTGAATTTCACTAACTCAGTCGCCTACTTTGCCTTGACAGTCGCCTACTTTACCTTGCCTTTTATATGGCAACGTAAACAGTCTGATGAATGTTCTTGAAGGCGAACGTTCATGTAAACATCATTGGTTTCATTTATTCTTGCAGAATTTGTGGTTGTATTTTTGTTTACTTGTTTACCATTTTTTATGCTGGTGTTTGTTGTTTTATTAAGCAGCACGATAATTTGTAAACAGGTTTGTTTATTTGCATTGTTTTGTTTTTGTAGCTTTTGTTTATAATTTTAATGTTAAGCGAAGTAAAAGCGAAAACATCAATATCTAGATTCTTCATTTTCGTAACAATACGTATATAATTGGTCGTTACAATCCTTCAGTCAGGATGACACAACCTAGTTTCTCACACCACTTATGTTGCGTGTGTTAATTTTATAAATGAGTGTCAGGGTCCTACAGTTTAAAGTCGTTTCCGAACGGCAGATCTTTGAGAAACTTTTTCATAGCAATTTTTATTTGTTCGCAAAGTTTTTGCCAGAAATCTGCTGAGAGGAAGTTGCCTAAGAAGTATTTGTTTGTATTTCATTTTGATGTCTAACCTGGGGATTGAACCGTGGCATTATCCTACTAGACAACGGCGAGTTGCAAGTCATATGTCTTGCAACAGTATTTGTTGCGGGATTTTGCGAATGATGCGTTGGAAGAACTAAGTTGAAGCTTTTCTGGAAGGATATTCTAAGCTAGGCTTACTATCCTACAAGCGGGCTATTAACGGCCAAGTAAGTAGGTAAGTGTATACAGAGTGGCCTTTCAAAGAAATGTATTGAATTCATTGTTTAGTTTTGTTGCCTATAACTATGTTGACCTGCCTTGTAACGGGTGATTTTTTTAGCAATTATCTTTTTGGCAACACTGGTTTAAACAGCTCACTCACGTTTCGTGTCTTGTTTCACAGTCAAACATCTTCAGTTTGGTCTATAATTTAACCATGAATCGTCTTACAAACGAACAACGCTTGCAAATCATTGAATTTTATTATCAAAATGCGCGCTCTGTTAAGAAAGTTCATTGCGCGCTTCTTCCATTTTATGGTCAGTTTAATCGACCCACTGAAGCGGCTATTCGGGCTATTGTGACTAAATTTCGCACCAAATTTACATTGTTGGACATTAAACCACCAACACGCTTACGTAGAGTGCGAACTGAAGAAAATATCGCAGCGGTATCGGCCAGTGTTAATGATGACCATCAATTATCCATTCGTCGCCATTCGCAGCAATTGGGCCTCTGTTACTCAACAAAGTGGAAAATTTTACGGAAGGATTTAGGTGTGAAGCCTTTTAAAATACAGCTGGTGCAAGAATTCAAGCCGAACGACCTACCGCAACGCAGAATTTTTGGTGAATGGGCTCTTGGAAAGTTGGCCGAAGATCCTCTTCTTTATCGAAAAATTGTGTTCAGCGACGAAGCTCATTTTTGGCTCAATGGATACGTAAATAAGCAGAATTATCGATTTTGGAGTGAAGATCAGCCAGAAGCATTGCAAAAGCTACCAATGCATCCAGAAAAAGTCACAGTTTGGTGCGGTTTATGAGGCTGGTGGCATCATTGGACCGTACTTCTTCAAAGATGACGCGATTCGTTACGTAACTGTGAATGTTGAGCGCTACCGTGAGATGATATCCAACTTTTTTTTTGCCCAAAATGCAAGAGCTTGACTTGCATGACATGTGGTTTCAACAAGACGATGCCATATGCCACACTGCACGCGTAACAATGGACTTATTGAGAGGCGAGTTCGGTGAACATTTCATTTCACGTTCGGGACCGGTCAATTGGCCGCCTAGATCGTGCGATTTAACGCCTTTAGACCATTTTTGTGGGGCTATGTTAAAGCTCATGTCTATACAGACAAGCCCGTTTCAATTGACGCATTGGAAGACAACATTGAAGCATTTATTCGTGAGATACCAGCCGAAATGTTGGAAAGAGTATGCCAAAATTGGACTAAGCGGATGGACCATTTGAGGCGCAGTCGCGGTCAACATTTGCATGAAATAATCTTCAAGCTTTAAATTATATGGACCGTACTATCGATTCAAATAAAGATTCCTTCATGCATTTTTCTGAATTTTATGTGTTTTTTTTTTGGAAAATTTTCCTATAGCTCTTAAAAAATCACTCATTATATACAGTATAGGTAGGTATTCAATTCATTGTTTAATTTTGATGCCTATAACTCTGTTGACCTGCCTCGCATAACAATAAAAGCCAGTTTAATTAGATTTGTTTTGTTTTTGTTTTTTGCATATTCTCTCTTTATTTATGTTGAATATTTTTTTGATATTTTTTTCTCTGTTTTTTTATTCTTATTTTTTTATTTTTTCTGTTAATATTTTATGCTCACAATCATTATTTTATTTTTAATTTTTTTTATAATTATTATTGTAATAATATAGGCTATATTTTTAATTCATATTTTTTATAATTTTTTTATTTTTTTTATTCTTTTTTATTTTCAATATAACTAAACTAAGACTAAAACATTTAGAATCGTTATTATTTTGGGTTTCCAGATACTCTGAAATTTTTTTTTTATTTTTTTCTCTTTTCTTTACTCAAATTTTATTTAATTTTATTTGATTTTATTTTCCTATTTTAATATGAAATGTTTTCTTTTTTTTGTTTTATTTTTCTATACAACTTTTCTTTGCTTTGATTTAAATTTAATTTTTTTCTTCTTTTTTTTCTTTTTTGTGTTAATTTTTGTGGTTTTTTGTTTGCCTTTCTTTTGTTTATAAAAAGTTTTGTATTTTTTATTTTTTTCTGCTTTGTTTGTTGTTGTTCAAGTTTGTTATTAAAATTTATTTATTTATTTTTTTATTATTTTCTGTGTATATATTGTTAGTTTTTGTTTAAATTTTCCATAGTTTTACTAACTTTTCCTAACGTTTTTCTCTTATTTCTAGAAATATTTTTTGTTTCATTCCTTAAGAGAGGGTTCTTGTCTATGGTTGATGAGTCCAATGTTGTCTTTACAATTTGTTTCTAAAAATTTTGTTTTTATTTTGGTTTGTATTCTTTATTTATTTATTTATTGCATTTATTTATTAATTTTTATCTTGATTTTCTTTAACAGAAAACAGATTTTTTTTTCATAATTTTTCTTGGTTCGTTTTGTTAACTGAATTGTTAATGAAAATTAATACTCTTCTAAATTTATGCTAGAATTACTTATATTTTTTTTAACTACTTTTTTAACTACATTTAAATCTGAATTAAATTTATTTATTTCTTATATTTTGTTTTTCGTTTTTTTTTCTTCTTTAAAAATAAATAAAAAAAATTTTGATTTTTTTTTTAATTTTTTATTTTGAAAAAAAAAGAAACCTTTTGTCAAGACTTTTTAAATTTAATTGTTTTTTTATTTTTTTGTTTTTGATTTTTTGATTAAGTAAACCATAACCCAGCAAAAATTTCTTTGATGAACGAAAATTTTTTTTAAAAAATGTTTACCACAACCAACGTGTATATCCGGACAAGAGATCAGCAATGAATCGCTTTTTCGCTACTCATAAGTACTCATGAAATATTGAGTATGAGTGAGTCAACAGTATTCAAAACCAACTACTCGGATTCATTTGTACTCAATACAACATTGATTTATAAGTACAAGTTGCAATGAGTATGAGTACAACGTTGACATCAAACTCATAACATTCGAAATATGTTTGATTCATACGCCTCATACTCTTACAGATTCATAAATTTAGAAAAATACTCAAATAATACTTATAAATGATTCGAATTACAGTCTCAGTTGTTGCATTTACAAAGAATGAAGAAAGACTCATAAACAAAAAAGACAAAAACAGCAAGCAGAGAAAACACTCGACCTTCTTGTGAGTATTGTGTAGTGTTCGTATGCTAATCATACTCATTTTGTGATTCGCGTATACGATGAGTCATGGAGAGTCGAAATCAATAACATCTCATGCGTATTGTTAAGTATGAGTACCATGAGTATTTCAAACCTTGAATATGAGTAGTATGAGTATGACATTAAAATAAGTATGAATGCGTATAAGTATCAGAAATTATAAGTATGATTCGAATCTACTCATCGCTTTGAATACTCATTGCTGACCTCTGATCCAGACTATGGTCTGTTTTGCAAAATCTTGGTAACATGAACGATCATAAAAAACAACGTGAGTGAGATAGAGAGAGCGACCCATTTTTGAACGAACTTGCATGTAAAGAAACAAAATTAACTTCTTTGGGGGTGCCCTGGTAGTCTAGAGGGTAGTGTTCTAGACTATTAGCGTGAGGGTCGTGGGTTCGATTCCCATCAGAGACTCTGGTCTACGCGGAGTATATGTAGAAGTTACTCCGCTCGTATATAATTAGAATATAATTTGTAATTGTATTGTAATTAATAAATAAATAAAATAAATAAATAACTTATTTAGGACAAGACCAACACACACATGTGCCTCGAATGCATGTCGAAAAAGTGTTTGTTTGCCATGGAATTTGAGCAGGCGCCGGCTGATAGTAATTCACAGAAGACCAAGTTCATATTATCTTCATCGTATCCCCCGCTTTAAGCGTGGTCTTACGCTCCAATAAGTTCTAGCGCTAAACGAAACAGCGTTAAACGAGGCAACTTAACACGTACATAAGTATATGGCTAGTAACGTTGGTGACAACTAATAAATGAACTGTGACGCAGGAAATATGAGTTCGTACTGTGATTGGGACTTCGGGAAATATAGTTGAAATCTTTATTCTGGACAGACTAACAAAAGAGCGTTGAAAAAGATACAGAGCAGAGCAGCGTTAAGCGGAGTCTTCCTGTACTAGAAAATAAAAAATTCCAAGAGAAAAAAACCAAGTGGTACTATGTTGAATTGACTAGCTTTTGAGCTCTAGGACAAGCTTAACAACTTTTGCAACAATCAGTCTGATCAACAAATAAAGAGACATTCTGCCTCGTTGAATACAGAATTCCTTAATCTATACGGTCAACCACGCTTGAACATCATAGTAACATCCAAGCTTGTCAATATAAATATCGATTATTTCTCTGAGGAATGTCGTATTAGAGTCCGTACATACATAAATAATTGGTCATTACAACCCTTCAGTCAGGATTACGACCTAGTTTCGCACACCACTTATGTTGTGTGTGTTAATTTTATCCAAGAGTGGCGGGGGACCTACAGTTTAAAGTCGACCCTGAACGCTAGGGATTTGAGAAACTTTTCATGGCAATTTTTATTTATTCTCAGAGGTTTTGCCAGAAATCTGCTGAGAGAACGTCGCCGAAGAAATACTTTTTGTATTTTTTTTTTTGATGTCTGGCCTGGGCTTTACGTCTAATAAGCCAACACACTACCAACTAGACCACGGCGACTTCAACACAAATTGACAAATTTGACAAATTTTGCAACTTGACTTGAATGTGAACATGTACAAAATTCAAGTGACGTGTGTTCTCTAAATGGGTTCTGGAGTAGTTGGCAACTGACCCAAAATTTTCATCAAAAAATCCATTCTTTTGAGGATAAATAGATACGAAAACAAAGAAAACTGTCGAATCGTGGATGAGATCAATCCTTGTCAGATCCACTGTTTGCTGGCGGCGTCATTATTACCATATTACTTTGAAGACGGGCTTAATGTCAACGGCAGGCTCTGTCCATGTCCATAACAACTTCGTTTGGCCTGAATTGGATGCTCTGAAGAGCAACGACATGTGGTCGTTGGCGCCTACGTGGTACACAGCTCATGCCACATTGGATATTCTGAACATGCAACTAGAAAGCATACAAGGTCTTCCTATTACTGTAGTAGCTGCGACACGGATGAAGAGGAAGGAATCATTTGACACTTGCAATTTTCCAATACTGCAGACTATTCTATGCATTTCATTTGCAGAGTTACCATTTTAGAACGGCATTTGTAGTATTTTAAAATGTGATTGAATCTGAATTACCGAAAAACACGGCAATGATTGACCCTTCTTCGAGATTCTTTAATTTTTTTTATTTAAAAAACAAGAATATTTTTTGAGGATATTTTTTATACAAATTTTGCTGGGTTATGTTATGTGGGTTTGTGTTATTATGTTATTTATAAATGTTAACTATCTATTTGGAAAATATATTTTATTTCTTAAAATTAGATTAGATTTTGAAAAAAAAACTTTATTTGAATACAATTACAATTGCAACATACTCTCATCTACACAGTCATCGAAAGTGAAGTCTTTATCGAAGGGGAAGCTTTAATTAAGACAATTTGGTTTATGTCATCTTAAATAAAATTTAAATAAGAGTTCAACCCAAGTTTCTTAGAAGACATCTAAACCGTCTACATCCCTCTAAAGCTAACACATTCTTCAAATGCGGCAATACCTCATGCCACGAAACCATATAAATTTACAAAAGAAAGCCATTCATGCACGTTAAAGAATACACTCTCGCCATTTTCCTGGACATCGAGGGTGCATTCAATAACGTCAACTCGGACGCTATAGTTAGGGCTCTTAACTCTCTCAATCTGGATCAGAATCTGGTCAGGTTCATTAAGCTCCTCCTCAAAACGAGAATAATAAGCTCCACAGTAAGGGCTTCACAGTGTCAGAGAATTGTTTGTAGAGGTACACCACAAAGCGGTGTTCTATCACCACTTCTCTGGAATCTCGCAGTCAACTCACTCCTGAGGAGACTTGAATCCTCTGGTATTAACGCCATAGCTTACGCTGATGATATTGCCGTTGTTGCTTCGGGAATATGTCCTCGGACGCTCTCCGATAGGTTGAACTTGCACCGTCAATTGTACTGGGCTGGTGCGGGATTTTTGAAATATCCGTCAATTCCTCTAAGACGGATACAATCCTTTTCACTAGGAGATACAAGGTCAAGACCCTCATCCTTCGGGGGACCAGACTTACGCTAAGTGTTGAGGTTAAGTATCTAGGCCTGATCCTCGACCCCAACCTCAATTCGAGGGCTAATCTGGCTGCCACGGCGCGAAAGGCGGCGTTTGCCGCTTACTGCTGCGGTAGGGCAGTCGGATTTAGATGGGGTCTCAGCCCAAGGGTCATGCGTTGGATCTACTCTGCGGTCATCGAATCCAACCTCCTATACGGTGTTGCCTTCTGGTGGACTGCTCTGGACAAGCGGTCCAATGTCAGACTCCTGGACGTAGTCGGAAGGTCCGTAGCTATTCGTATCACTGGTGCTCTGCGCACCAGCCCCACAAAGGCCTTGTGCACAATGCTTAACTGGCTTCCTACTGAGCTCCTCGCCAAGCAGGTGGCTAAGTTCACTGCGACAAGACTCAATGCCCTGTCTCGTTGGCGCGTCGTTCCCTCTGGTCACTCCTCTATTTTGGAGATCGATCCGGTGGCCCCAAAGGAAATCGATTATCTTATTGTAGAATACTGTTTTGACAGTGGTTACAACTTCTCGATCACGTGCAGAAGTGATTGGACCCCAGACACGACCGTCCCCCCAGAACTCCTGGATGTACATATATACCGACGGCTCCAAACTCGATTGCGGGGTGCGTAGCGAAGTCTACTCCAGGAAATTGGATTTGAACATTTCACTCCCGCTGCCGGACTATTGCAGCGTGTTCCAGGCGGAAGTAATGGCCATCTACCGGGCCGCACAATGGATCCTCGCATACGGTGTTCCTTTCACCTGCATCTCGATATTTTCGGATAGCTAGGCTGCCATAAAGTCTCTGTCCAACATTGCGAATAATTCCAAGATCGCCAGGGAATATCGCCGTTGTCTCAACCTTCTTTCTGGGCGCTTCAGTGTCACACTTGTCTGGGTTCCCGGACACTGTGACATTCCAGGAAACTGCAGAGCCGACGAACTAGCCAGAGCTGGGGCACTACTGCCGGAATCCTGTTCAATCGACTTAGGAATGCCACTTGCCTCGATCAAACTGGCTATTGCGCGGAAATTTTTCCGAGACGCCAACCTATCCCGGACACTATGACATTCCGGTAAACTGCAGAGCCGACGAGCTAGCCAGAGCTGGCGCACTACTCCCGGAATCCTGTTCAATCGACTTAGGAATGCCACTTGCCTCGATCAAACCGGTCATCGCGCAGAAATTTTTCCGAGACGCCAACCTATCCTGGATTAACGAGGAGTCCTGCTCTACGCTAGACTCACCAGGCCCCGGATGGATAGAAGGCGTACCAACCAGTTACTTGGACTTGGTCGCGGCATCATCTCAATCACAGTGGCCATGCTGACAGGTGTTATGTATGGAGAGATGGCGGCTCCCATTTAATGACTTCTGCCGTGTGTGCAGAACCGCTGAGGAGGACGAGACTGTTATCCACTTTCTTTGTCAATGCCCATCTCTTCCGAGATGGCATGAGTGAATGCCAGAGCCTACAGTTTAAAGTCAACTCCAAACGATTGATTTGAGAAACATTGTCATGCCAATTTTATTTCACTTTTTTCATAATTTTTGCCGGAAGACTGCTGAAGGTAGTCGCTGAAAGAAATATATTCTGTTCATATTTCAGTTTGTTTGAAACATTGAATTTCGCCTAATAAGCCAAACGGATTAATAGTAGACTATGGAGGCTTCATAAGCTAAACGTTAAGTTACATTTAAATAATAAATGTTGCCAAGAGAGAGAGAGAGAATGAGATCAAACCGTATTAATCCAAATGGCTGCTGTTGTCCAGTCTAGTCGCCGTAGTCTAGTAAGTAGTGTGTTGGCTTATTAGACGTAAAGCCAGGCCTGTCGAGCCCCAGGCCAGACATCAAAACAAAAATACAAAAAAAGTATTTCTTCGGCGACTTCCTCTCAGCAGATTTCTGGCAAAAACTCTGAGAGTAAATAAAAATTGCCATGAAAAGTTTCTCAAAAAATCTGTCGTTCGGAGTCGACTTTAAGCTGTAGCACCAGCCACTCACGTATAAAATTAACACACACAACATAAGTGGTGTAAGAAACTAGGTCGTAATCCTAACTGAAGAGTTGTAATGACCAATTATGTATGTACATATGTATGCTGTTGTCCAGCCGCAGAGGGTTTAAAAGACTTTTGCATGGCAGCATGGCAGCATTCGAACTGATAGTTCGTTCTAATATTTCTCTCCAATATTGATCAGATAATGCCTCTGGGTTAGGTTAGGTTAGAGGACGTGTACTTGTCAATAAAGACAAGTACAGTACCCGGAGGTCGAATTGACCCATTGTACAACGTCCCTCTATATCAGGCATAACCTTGTATTTGAGAGAGAGAGAGAGAGAGCGAAATCAAACCATATTAATCCTTTATTTTCTATTCTTTTTTTTTTTTTTTTGTAGAATCCCTTCAAACAAATACTTTTGTTTTATCAACAATCCTGTCATTTTGTTTAATTATAGGCTTTGAAAAACCAGCGGAAAACAACCAACGTACACACCCACAATGCATACTTTGGAGTCGTGATACGAAATTGAAAAATCGAATGAATATGGCTTTCAGTGTCAGACAAACAAACAGACAAACAAGAAAACAATTTCATTTTATTTATAAGCGAACTTTAATATACAGACACACACACACAGAAAAGAAAAATGCACAAGTGCATGTGTGTGTTACGGCGTATAACTGTTTCATATGAACACTTACAGAACTATTTACCAAATAACAGACACTTCCATACATTCATAACATCATTTAAAATATATATTTACACCATCCACATACACATACATACCTACATACACTCTGTTATTTTGCTACCTATACTTATACACATTTTCACATTTACATTTACTAACACATACATACGTACATAAATACATACAACACCTATAAACACGTATGATATTTTGATTCTCTTACAATATATTTGGCTTAATTGGCTATACACATACAAACATACACATACACACACGCATTTATATACAACATTCAAGTAAAACAGTTATAAGCTGACATGACACATTCACACTCACACACTCCCGCATACATACATATGCACATTTACACCTTTATGTTGGGGTTTTTGCAGGTCAAATTATAAAAAAACGCTGTCCGAAGCGACAGGATAAACAACAAACCCCGTTTTCCTCCCGTTATCCTGTTAAACATTTTTTACTGACGTGGTTGGGAAAAAAACAACAAAACACCACTAAATGGATGTGTGATATAGGAGCGGAAGAACAGGCAAACACCAACAGATTGTTACAATAACAGAGACAGAGAGGGAGAGAGAGAGAGAGACAGAGAGAGAGTGAGAAATAGTACGTAGACTTCATAACAAATGCATTCGAATATTATTAGGGACGTTACGTGCCACCAGAAAAAATTTATTTCAAAGGAAAATGTATGAAGAACAGCGTTAGTGATGATCACAGCCATGTTATCCAATGCCAGATACTTTGTGTTCCACATCAGCCTCGAGTAATCCTCAGCGATTAGCTGGGAGTGGTAGCCAAAACCTCACTTGAGCACTTATAGCGTTCCGTTCTGACGCCAAGGCTAAACGCAGTCCACATACTGACCAAATTCCACCGAACCCATAGAAGAAATTGGTCAGAGCAGGGTCAGATCATATTCTCCACGATTACTATTCCACTCAGCTGTTCTCCGGTTAGAATGAGTTTGAGGTGCCTTTTTTCATGTTCATAAAGCAGTTCCTTCGTCCTTCGAATAAGGACGAGCAAATCTCCGTTAGTAGCGACCCGATAAAAAAAATCTGGCGTGCAGCCCAACTTTACATCATGGCAGCTTTTGCAGTAATTCCAGGGGGGCAGACAGAGTTTGTCAGCGCAATTGCCTCAGTGTTCTAATAGAATTCTTCCCTAGTATGATAGAACTTGGTCAGTACAGAGACTGCGTTCACCTGTGGCATCACAACTGGCCGCTATGCGTGCTCAAGTGAGCTTTTGGTATCAAAGCTCCAACCTAACCTAACCTAACCTAACCTAACCTAACCTAACCTAACCTAACCTAACCTAACCTAACTAAAGTTTGCCTATCGGAATTTACAGAGCCCTACTGAACGTTTGGAGACGGCATGTGGGAGGAATTTTCTAAAAAAAGGTGACAGAATGTGTTTCTTTGGGCATCGTTAGAAGAACATCTCAAACTTAGTTGGACATGATTCTGAAACTAAAGGGTCCGCCAAATAACTTTTTTTTTTTTGAAAATGCTTCAAAAAGAAAAAACTACTGAATATTTTCTCAAATTTCTTTTTTTTTATTTGAAAGTACAATCCTTCCGGTTAAAAATGGAAAATAATTTCATTCAAATGGCTGCCTTGGCTGGCCATGCAGTAGCCTACACTAGAAGATGCTGATTTTGACAAAAAAAATCATCTTTTCAGATGAAGCTCATTTTGATCTTGGCTGGTATGTAAACAAGCAAAATTGTCGCATTTGGGGTACAGAAAACCCGCACGCATACATTGAAAAGCCGACGCACCCAAAACGAGTCACTGTTTGGTGCGGATTTTGGTCCAGAGGCATAATTGGGCAATTTTTCTTCGAAAATGAGCAAGGAGTGGCCGTTACAGTCATGGCAGGCCATGTTGAATGAATTTTTGTTCACAAAAATTGAAGAGGAGGATATTGGCAACATTTGGTTTCAACAGGACGGCGCTATGTGCCACACAGCCGAAACTACACTCGATGTTCTGCGCCCTGTTTTTGAAGATCGCATTATCAGCCGCAGAGCTGATGTCGTTTGGCCACCTCGGAGCTGCGATTTGACACCGCTGGACTATTATTTGTGGGGTGCCGTCAAAGATAAGTGTTACGCCGACAAGCCAGAGACAATTGACGCGTTAAAGGACAATATTCGTGAAGCCATTGGTGAAATACAGCTGCACACAATCGATAATGTGCCTCAAAATTAGACCGATAGTGTATGGCTACTACATGGCCAGCCGAGGCAGCCATTTGAATGAAATTATTTTCCATTATTAACCGGAAGGATTGTACTTTCAAATAAAAAGAGAAATTTGAGAAAATATTCAGAAGTTTTTTTTTAAAGCATTTTCAAAAGAAAAAAGTTATTTGGCGGACCCTTTACTTCCAGTGGATGTGGCTGTGATTTCAGCCAGAAGCCTTGTGAGGTTACTTCAAGGGAATCTTGCTTGAATGCCAGGCCTTTGGGGGTTTAAACCTGAGACTGACCTTTATGAGCTGTATGATCAGGCTTTAAGACTTGCACAAGCTGCCCTGTATAGTCTTTCCATACTTGGTGCAGTGACATGGCATATGTGACCTGTACGGCGATCATGAAATATTTACGGATGTTTCGAAAACTGAAAACTGACACGTGGGTGTTAAGCATTAATGCAGCAGCCTTGAGGGTATTCGAGAGAAAAGTTCTACGTAAGATCTTCGATCCAGTGTGAGATGGCGATGATTTCCGCATCAGATCCAACAGTGAGTAGTATGAGCTCCTCAACGACATGGACGTTTAAGCAGCGTATTAATATCCAGCGGCTGCGCTGGCTTGGCCATGTCGTTCGAATGGAGGAGGATGCTCCGGCGAGACGAGTATTTGATGCGAGGATCTGCGGAAGTCGGCGAAGAGGACGACCTTGTTTGCGTTGAAAGGACCAAATCGAGGAAGCCCTGTCATCGATTGGTGTGACCAGCTGGGGTAGATCGTCCAAATGCAGCAGGATGCTACGGCGAGATGAGTATTTCATGCGGGTATCTGCTGAAGTCGGCGAAGAGAACGACCTTGTTTGCGTTGGAAGGACCAAATCGAGGAAGTCCTGTCATCGATTGGTGTGGCCAATCGCGCAAGAAGCAGAGGCGCCTGGAAGGATGTGTTAAGGCAAGCCGAAATCCGATAATCGGGTTATTAATGGCCGATTAAATAAGTAAGTAAGACACGGGGCTGAGACTACTTCGCGAATGGCAGTAAGCTGTTCAATAGGTCGCCTGATGAGTCTGTCGTATTTCAAGCTGAACAATAGGTTCGGTTAGGTTAGAGGACGTATACTTGTCAATTAAGACAAGTACAGTACCCGTAGGCTGAATTGACCCATTGTACAACGTCCTAGTTTCTTACACCACTTATGTTGTGTGTGTTAATTTTATCCAAGAATGGCGGGGGACCTACAGTTTAAAGTCGACCCTGAACGCTAGAGATTTGAGAAACTTTTCATGGCAATTTTATTTTCTTCTCAGAGTTTTTGCCAGAAATCTGTTGAGAGGAAGTCGCCGTAGAAAATACTTTTTTGTATTTTGTCTTGATGTCTGCCCTGGGGCACGAACCTTGGCTTTACGTCTAATAAGCCAACATACTACCTAGTAGACTACGGCGACTTCAAGCTGAACAATAATCAATCACTAGAGCAGCAGAGTTAGTCTAAGGACAGCTTTATTGACAGCATACGCATGTCAATAACACTGCAGATCAGCTAGCAAGGGAAAGCGAGCGACAGGCGCACAAGGTTAGACCTTCTCCTCGAGCTGATCGTTTTTATGATCAGAAACATATTGGAACCTTTAGTAAGCATTCTCCTTTTTATCCCGTAAATATGTGCCACCCTAATATAAGTCTTTTAAAATTATATTCCATGATGTACAGGCAAATCTCTCCCTCTCTCTCTCTCTCTCTGTGCAGATATGGCAGTTGAAAAGTAAAAACAATTTTAAGAAATTTCGTTTGACCGCTACAAATAGACTCATCGCTTCGAATGAAAATGTCTGTCAAATGACTGCCAGAGAGTACTGTTGGTTGCAATTGCTTTTCTAAAAAAAAAACAAAATTGAAAAATGTAAGAAAAATGTCTAAAAAATAACCCGAAAAACTGTCCAGAATTTGGAAAAGGAAAGGAAAGGAAATAGGAAAACAGAAACGTTTAATTTTAATATTCATTTGTATGGGAGGGGAGAGGGAGGGGTTCTGTTCATTTCATTTCATTTCCGATATTCCGCCATTGGCATGGCGACTGTAACAAATTTCGGTGGTAAATGTGAATGCGTTTTACACGCTGATGTTGCTGTTGATGTTGCTGTTGTAGTTGCTGTAGCTGCAGATGTATTGCTGTTGGTGGTTGTGCTGGTGGTGATGGTGTTGGTGTTGCTGGTGACATGCAGAGGTCGAAAATGAAAAATGCATGACTTGGTGCGTGTAAGTAAATTTTGTTGTTGTTGTTGTTGTTGTCGTTGTTGCTTTTGTTGCTGTTGCTGTTGAAATAATTGTTGTTTTTGTTGTTGTGTTAGACAAAAATGATTATAAGGACGATGTACTAGCGTATGACAGTTAACTGGTGGGGTGGTATTTGCACGACCCAAAGTTAAAAACTTTTTGGCAACACTTGCCGGGCCATACATTGGTAAAGTGCCTCCACGATGGCTGGCACAGTTTGTAAATGCAGCAAGTTGTTGTTGTTGTTGTAACTTACTTTTACGCTGTATCACATCCTCTGCGTACTAAATGTCCGGCACACTGCCACAACCGCTGCCGCCTAATAATGATGTTGATGTTGTTGTTGTGGCTAATGCAGGAGCCATAGAACAGCCTAAGCCACCACCGCCACCACCTGCACCACTGGCACCACTACTTGCGCCAATATTTTTATTTGCCTCTGTATTGGCTTTAGTTTTGGCACAATGTATGTCATGATGCTGGTATTGCTGCTGATGCTGTTGCTGTTGGTGTTGCTGATACTCATGTTCACATAATTTTGGTTCTGATGTTGAGAATTTGTTAAGATCACTTGCTGTCGACATCATGGTATTTGCCGAATCCACTAAATTGTCATCATGCTCACGTATATGCAGATTCAGATCACTGTGTTTACTAAACGATGTTGTCATCATCATCAGGGGATTATTAACCCCCGTCCCATGTGACGGATGATGGGCATGTTGTTGATGATAATGTTGCTGCTGTTGTTGTCCTACCCCGGATGGTATGAAAGAAGATTTTTGCATGGCAGCATGTAAACTATTCGAACTGACAGTTCGTTCTAATATTTCTCCCCAATATTTCTCCGATAATCCCTCTATGTCGGGTCTAACATTGCTTGAGTTGTAGCCATGGTGTATATGCTGGCCCGTGCCATTGTTACCCGTTGCATCTCGTATATGAAATGATGTTGAACGATTTAAGCTATTGCTGCGTGCTCGTGCACATATACCCAATACCGAACCACCACCACCACCCCCACTACTTGTGCCCAATATACCCGTATTAGAAGCATTTGAGCCACCTCCCGCACCGCCACTATTGCCATTATTTTGCGGTGGTCTTGATGTTGGCGGTTCGGGTGGCATTGGTAGTGTGGTGATTTCGAAATCAGAATTTATGTGACAACATGGTGATTTGTGTTCGGGTGTGTCCTCATGGCCATTACACTGATTCGCCATACAAAAAAACATAACAGCAGCAGCAGCCGCAGTCGCAGTCGCAGTAACATTACGATTGCAAAAGAAAAAAGGAAGATAAAAAGAGAAGAGAAAAGAAAAAAGCAAAAAACAAACGTTAAAAGCTCGTTATTTAATTAAAACTGTGTTGTTAACAAGGCCACTAGTAATGGCCGTAAATATTTTAAATTGTTTTTTATTACAGTTTTTACTGGATATTCTTTAAAGATATTTAAATTTTTAACAAATTCTGTGAAAGAATGATTGAAATTTAAAGAAAATTCTTGTCATGTTTCTATCCAAGTACTGTATAATTTAAACAAGTACTGTATACAACAATAATATTTAAATAAACACTTTAAATTACCATATTCATTACGAGAATTAAATTTGTTTCATAATTTGTATTTACATTCAAGTACTGTATAACTACAAAGTACTGTATAACTACAAAGTACTGTATAACTACAAAGTACTGTATAACTACAAAGTACTGTATAACTACAAATTATTGTGTAACTATAAAGTACTGTGTAACTACAAAGTACTGTATAACTACAACGTGCTGTATAACTACAAAGTACTGTATAGCTACAAAGTATTGTATAACTACAAATTACTGTAAAACTACAAAGTACTGTATAACTACAAAGTACTGTATAACTACAAAGTACTGTATTCTAATATTACTTTCCACATTCGTCAAGAAAATTTAATTTATTTAAAAATTAAATTTTATTAAAGTATCGTTTAAATAAAATGTACTGTACAACTTAAACAAGTACTGTAAATGTTTAACTACAACACTTTAAATTACCATTCATTAAGAAAATAGAATATGTCTCATAATTTACATTTTTTTTATAAAGGACTGTATAACTGTACTGTATAAATATTAATTTCCACGTTCCTTAAGAAATAATAATTTACAATAATAATGCTTAACAATTAACAATTCATTAAGAAAGCTAAGAAAATTAAATTTGTTGTGTTTTTATTGAAGTACTGTATACCTAAAATGTACAGAGCACAATAGTAATATATGTACGTATTATACTCTCCAAATTGCCACATTCTCTAGAAATCGTTAAAAAAAAATCTACATTTATTTTTATCCAAAGTACTGTACCTACTTTATATAATCAATACAACAACAAACTACCTATCTTTAGAAAAATCTTCTTCTATATTGAGAACGTTATGTCGTACTTCGATGCGAATCATTGTTTCCTTCTGTAAATTGATTCTTGTAAACAATTAGGCAAATGGCTTTAAAATATCGACACCTTTGGGACAAGCGAGAGAATGCCATGTAGCGCTCTGGTATTAATACCACGCTAAGCGATGTCACTGAGCCTTAATATTCCTCCACTGATGACCTTAATCCAAAACGATATGAATCATGTTTCTAAATCGATAATGGCAGTATACGATAGAAATATATTAGAAGCTAATGATCATCACATGTTGAGACTCTACTCTTGACCGTATGTTTTGAGTAGCTGAGGCAGAAACTGTGTTATCACAGACAGTGATCACATGGTTGGTGACGCTTTCTGTTCATTTAAAGTTGTGATGAACCTTGGAGTACTTACTATAGCTTAGAGACGGTTGGAAGACGGGATTTAATGTTATAAATACGTATCTAAAGTCTATTAAATGTGCGATAAAGCATACATACATTACAACCCTTCAGTCAGGATTACGACTCAGTTTCTCACACCACTTATGTTGTGTGTGTTAATTTTTATGCATGAGTGGTGGGACCTACAGTTTAAAGTCGACACCGAACTACAGATTTTTGAGAAACTTTTGCATGACATATTTTCATATTTTCCTCTCAGAGTTCTTGCCAGAAATCTGCTGAGAGGAATTCGCCGAAGAAATACTTTTTGTATTTTTGTTTTGATGTCTGGCTTGGAGCTCGAACCCTGGCTTTACGTCTAATAAGCCAACACACTACCTACTAGCCTACGGCGACATAAAGCGGAGATAAAGCGCTAATTTTTATTAAACTGAGGGCTCTACTATTATTCTTAATCTACTAATGTGGTTCAAGCGCATTTTACAGGGACGGAGTCTAGTTTACGCCCTTATGAGCTCCGGCCTTAATGCCTCCCACCTCAGCAGCGTCATTTGCAGTAATTTTTAGGAATTTTACAATAATTTCTTGGAAGTCGCTGAGGTGTAGTAGGTAGTGTGTTTTTTTACTAGACGTAAAGACACGGTTCAAACCCCATCATCAGACATTTCCAATAAAACGAAATTTGAAAAATATTTCTTTGAATAATTTTCTCTCAGCAGATTTCTGGCAAAAAGTCTGAAAGTAAAATAAAAGTGCCATGAAAAGTTTTTCAAAAATCTGTCGTTCGGAGTCGACTTTAAACTGTAGCACTCATGTATAAAATTAACACACACAACATAAGTGGCTAGGTAGTTGTAATAACCAATTCTATATGTATGTAAGGCAGAAACTTTGCTGTCACTCACAGACATTGTCCACATAATTGGTGTCCCATTCTGATCACATAAAATTGTGATACATCGTTGACTACTAACGACTAAAACTTAGGCAAGATTGGAACGTGGGATTTAAGGTTATAAATACACTAAGCGCCATAAGTGAGTCAACACTTTGGTTCTTAAGTATAAAACAGTTTTGTTCTTAAGCATAAAAAAAGATCGTTTATCATGAATTGTCGTTATTGTTTTAACATTTTATAAGTAATAAATAAACGTTTTTATTTTTGGAAATTTATTCGACTATTCTCTTTTACTTTTCTCGCTATCCTAAGAAAATGAATTATTTCAGTGGTGTTTACTCACTTTTGGCGCTCAGTGTACGTAGCTATGGTCTATTAAATATGAGATAATGCGTTACGATATTAACAATACTGACTTGGTTCGAGCTTAATTTACATAGATGGAGTCTAACTTGCTCCCTTACGAACTCTGGCCTTAATGCCTTTTGAACTTTTTGTTCACCCTTTTCAGCAGCGTTATTTGCAGTAATTTTTAGGAATTTCCCAATCAGTCCTTCAGCTATCTACTTAGGCAACGTTTCATTAGGCCTTAATATCGTAAAGCTTGCTGAAAGTAGCTGGGCTCTTGAATGTATGGGCAGTAGGATATCACAGCTTTGTCCTTGTAACCTTTTCTGTGTTTGTTTCAAGATTTTTGCTTTGAGTGTTTCCCTCTTTTCATTAATATTGATTCACTTTGCCTTTATTTTTTCCCTTTTTTGTTTTGTTTTTGCTTTATTGTTGGGCTATCATAGAAATTTTAAATCGTATTTATTACTGCCCGTAATGAATTTTGATTTGTTGTCCTTTTTTGGTCATGTCCTTCCAATTTCTTTTTTTGCAATTTACTTGTCAAGCTTACCATGTCATCATGTCTATAAAATTAACTTTATTTCAATTCTTTCTCCTTCTTTTTCTGGAAATTGTTCTGAATTAAAAGGATCCCCCCTCGGGTTTTTGTTTAAGTTTTCCTTTTCAAAATTGTGTCTAAGTGTGTGTCTATATTGGCTAAGAGTTCTTTTGTTAAAAGCTTTCCTAAATGAATCCTTTTTCTAAGGACTTAAAATAATTTTTCTTGTTCTTCTTCTATGCCTTTGTCATGACATGCTATTTTAAGTTGATCTTTGCTTTTCTTTGATACCCAATCCATTGATAAGAGTATTGAGACTTGATTGATTTTTAAATTTCTAAAAACGTTTCACTTACACACACACACACACTCGCACAAAAAAAGGACCCAAAAAGGTGGTGATAAATTGATTTTTTATTTCAATTGTCCTTTACATTTGGAAACATCAAAGTTCAAAGGGTCAATTGCATGCAGGTTTGTAAAAATAGAAAAACGTTGGCAGCGTAAACACTGTATGAGGAAAGTGTTTAAAGAAAATGAAAAAAAATCTTCACAACGTCAGCTGCAGAAGGTGTAATAAAGAGAAGAAAGAGAAAACCAACTTGAAAACCTAAAACAAAGGATTCGTAAGCTCCTAGAAATTGTTGACAAAACATGTCTTCTTCTTAGGTTTCCAAGCGGAGGAAAATTGATGGAGAAGATGTTCTGTAGTCTCCCACTATAACGTGTTATTACCTGACCACCCAATCGATTCGACCATTTATGTCTTCAATTGAGATTTAACCGACCATTCCACTCCCTTAGCCATGACATCTCTTGCCAGCTTTTTTAAAATCGCATTGCCTCATATGTCGCAATGTCAGGGATCCCACCTTGACATGGCTTTTCTGCAGACAGATATTAACTTCGAGCTGACATTATACCCCGTAGCTAAAGCTAGTAGCTTTGGGGCAGTCTAACTATAAACGTAGATAGATAGCTTCCCTCACAACCCGAACAATACATTCCCAGACCAACTTCGTTGCCTCGGTTATCGCAAACACCTCCGCTTGGACTACACTACACTAGAGGTCCTGTAGGTCCCCTCACCAAGCCTAAAGTTGTCATCTGTGAAGATCGCAAAGCCTTCGAGTACTTCTGCAAGTAGTACCATGGGGCATCTTGTCAAAACTATATACCATAGGTTAGGCTATGTTAGATTAGGTTAGCGGGTAGTTGGCCGTTTACGGGCAAATGCCCTCGGTGTCCATATGGCCCCTGTGTGATACCAAGTGTGAAGTAAATTATATACCCTGATCCTATTAAATTCGGATTGGGGGCCTTAGAATCCTAGCTTGAATCAACTCTTGTACATACATATATGCATACATACATACATACATACCTACGTACATACATACATACATACATACATACATACATACATACATACATACATACATACGTACGTACGTACGTACATACGTACATACATACATACATACATGATTACTCATTACAACCCTGCGGTCAGGTTTAAAACCTAGCTTCTCTCATCACTTATGTTGTGTGCGTTAATTTTATACATGAGTACGACAGATTTTTGAGAAATTTTTCATGGCACTTTTATTTTTTTTCCAGAAATCTTTTGAGAGGAAGTCGCCGAAGAGATATTTTTCATATTTCGTTTGATTGGAGATATCTGACCTGGGGTTTGAACCGTGGCCTCACGTCTAATAAGCCAACATACTACTTACTAGACTATGGCGACTACACTCAACTCTTATATGCTTCGAAAACCTTCTTTTTCGAAGCCTGACGTGTGCTTCCGACATTAAACGATATGTCCAAAGCAGAGGTCAGCAATGAATCGCTTTTTCGCTACTCATAAGTACTCATGAAATTTTGAGTATGAGTGAGTCAGCAGTATTGAAATCCAACTACTCTTCATTCATTCGTACTCAGTACAACATTGATTTATAAGTACAAATTGCAATGAGTATGAGTACAACGTGTTGACATCAAACTCATAACATACGAACTATGTAGTGTTCGTACGGGAATCATACTTATTTTGTGATTCGTTTATACGATGAGTCATGGAGAGTCGAAATCAATAACATCATGAGTATTGTTAAGTATGAGTACCATGAGTATTACAAACTTTGAGTATGAGTAGTATAAGTATGACATTAAAATAAGTATGAATTATAAGTATGATTCGAATCTACTCATCGTTTTAAATACTCATTGCCGACCTCTGGTCCAAAGAGAAACATTTTTTATCGTGCCTAGAAACCTTCTTCTACTAGCTGTCTTCCAGGTTACTCACTATACTAAGCAGCTCTAAGAGAGTTAGGACCACAGGGCCCTTTGGCAAAAATAATGTAGGCGTTGAATTATTTCCTTATATTTTACAATGTATTCTCTTTCCAAGGCAGTTTCCTATCCAAAAAGACATGATGCTATCTAGTTCCCCATAAGGCCTTGGCTCGACTCTGTTTAGCCTAATCAGTTCAGTATTCTTCAGTTTATATTTACTGCAGAAGGGAACCTTTTCCGTTTAAATAGGGCTTTCATTAGTTCGTCTAGAAGAAAGTCTCTCATGAGCGAACCTTATAAGCTCACTAATGGTCGGTATTTTTGACCTTTCAGTGTTTTCTTTTATTGGTCTGGGGACCAACCACTGACGAAACTGTTGTGGCAGTTTTTATTGTAAATTTTTATTTATTGTTACGGTTTTACCCTTTAAAAACGTTTAAAATATGAGCTCGTAGATTGCAAATAAAATAAAAATAAATTTGGTGTTTAGTTTTAATTAAAATTCATTATTGTTCGCACAATTCTATGTGCCACTGTTCACAACTTTATGTAAACAACAACATTAGCTTTGTTATTCCTCTTTGCACTCTTTTGCATAAACAATAACAATTACTAAAGAATTATTCGACAGATCTTTGTAACGAAGATCTTCAAACACACCGCGTCTTCACAAAAGAATGACTGAACTTCACTAACTCAGTCGCCAGCTTTGTCTTGCCTTTTATATAACAACTTAAACAGTCTGATGAATATTCTTCAAGGCGAATTTTCATGACTTCGCCTTCTCGAAATCTCTTTAAATGTAAATAGAAATCTCTATAAATGTAAACACCATTGTAAATGTTGTTGTATAAATGTAAACATCGTTGTAAATGTTGTTTACATTTATTGTTGTAGTGTTGTTGGTGTATTTTTGTTTACTTGTTTACCATTCTTTTTTATGCTGGTGTTAGTTGTTATATTAAGCAGTACGATAATTTATAAACAAGTTTGTTTACTGTATTGTTTTGTTTTTGTAGCTTTTGTTTATAATTTTAATGTTAAGCGATGTAAAACAAACATTATTTACTTGACATTAACACATTAACGTTATTTTTACTCGATAAACTTTGCCTTTAAAATAGTCTCCCAAATTAATTTCTTTTTTGCTCTTTAAGAGAGAGCAAAAGGGAGAATTTTTCTTCCTGCCATTGGTATTCTTTTGGTTTGATTCACAAAAATTTATCACCCATTATTATGCTGCTCAATTTAAGCCACGTTCATTACAAGGGCTTAAGGACGAGTAGCAGCCAAAGAGAAGTTTGTTTTCAGGTCCTTTGGGTCCTGTTCAGAGTGACATGTTTATTAAAATACAGTTTTTTCTTTTTGAAAGCGACGCTATAAAGTGTTTAACCCATAAATAAATGTCTGGTTATTAACATTTAATCCTGTGGCTGTGCTCTCGTCCATTACTGCTGCTCCTTACTGCCAGCCGGCTGCTGCTGGTATTATATGGCAATTGAAAGAAAACAATTTAATATGCCGGTCATTCAGTCATTCAGTCATTCATTCGGTGATTCTCCTACTTTAGCTTTTACTTTGCCGGTCATTCAGGCGTCCATATTAAATTGAAATGCTCTTCTCAAGCATAAAAACGTTCGCTCTTTAACAAGTTTTAACATAATATTGGTACACTCAGCATTTATTTACTGTTTAACTTTGAACGTAAGAGAGTGTGCCAGTGTCTCAGTGTGTGTGTGTGTGTATGAGTACCCTGCGTAGAGAACTTCCATTGTATTATACCCACGGGTATAATAATCATAATCATAAACTATAAAAACTCTCGTAAAAATTGTTACAGCAACAACTATGATAACAATAATAACAATACGAATAATATTAAAGCGTGTTGTAATAACAGAAAAAAGAGAGCAAGAAAGAGAGAGAGAGAGAGAGGGCATCAAATACTTACACGTAATGGCATGAGCTGTTTGCTTAAACGTCTAAAATCCGCATTTAACAGCCAATACATAAAAGGATTCCAAAAACTATTGCTTAAGGCAGTCCAGGTAACCAGAAAATCCAAAAAGGGTGGCAACTACAATAAGAAAAAAGAACCAAAAAACAAACGGTACACAAACGAAATGTCAACAACAATAGTTAAGAAACTGAAATTATTAAAAAATGGACCATATTAATGGGAAAAAACCGAAATAAAATGAAATTAAAGTCAGTCAAAGACTGTGCACGAAATAAGTTTTACAAAAAAAAATTTTTCATTTTCAAACTTTTAAAGACAGAAAAGAAAATATTTTTCTTTTAAATTTAGAATTTTATTCGTAGTGTAAATGGCAGGACTATCTCCCTAACTGGAGGTACTTAATGCCAAAGGTGAAGTACATTTGTAAAAAGCATTTCGTTTGTCACTTCTTTGGAACGTTGCGGTGAAAATGCTTTTTAATCGACAACAAAATCGTGACTAAAACGGCTGACATCGCAAGTGACAAAAAGTACTTTTTCTATACAAAGTGATAGAAAGTACTTTTTCTATAAAAAGTAATAAAAAGTACTTTTTATGTACAAAGTGATGAAAAGTACTTTTTATGTACAATGTGACAAAGGGTACTTTTTCTGTACAAAGTCATAAAAAGTACTTTTTATGTACAAAGTGATAAAAAGTACTTTTTCTGTACAAAGTGACGAAAGGTACTTTTTACGTACAAAGTGGCAAAATTTACAAAAATACTTTTTCTGTATAGAAAAGTACTTTTGAAAAAATAACATTCTCAGCCATTTTTAATTTTTCTGTACAAAAAAAGATACTTTTAGCAAAAGTACCATTCTAAGCCATTTTTGCTGTTTCTGTACAAAAAAGGTAATTTTATCAAAAGTACCATTCTAAGCCATTTTTGCTTTTTCTGTACAAAAAAGGTACTTTTAACAAAAGTGCCATTCTGAGCCATTTTTAGTTTTTCTGTACAAAAAAGGTACTTTTAGCAAAAGTACCATTCTAAGCCATTTTTGCTTTTTCTGTACAAAAAAGGCACTTTTAACAAAAGTGCCATTCTAAGCCATTTTTGCTTTTATGGCACTTTTAACAAAAGTACCATTATGGACCATTTTTATTTGTTTTTTTTTTCTTATCGAACTTAAAACGTGTAAATTATGGAAACATAACTTTAGCAAATGGTACTTTTTAACTAAAATAAGTACTTTTAACAAACAAAACATTTTCAAACAATTTTTCCCGATTTTAGTTTTTTGTAATAATTTTTTCGTGTACATTATTTATATCGATTGTACAATAAATATGAAAAAAAAGAACTTTTTTGCAAAAGTCTTTGTCCTTAGTGGCTCTTTTTTATATGGAACAACTAAAAATAAAATGAAAGAAAAAAGTGGGGAAAGAAAAAGAAACTGGAGCCAATAACTTACCTTTGATCCCGTACATGCTGTTACAATTTCTTGTATTGTCCAGGGTGTAACCATAACAATGAAACCCAATGATATTGTAGCCATTGAACGTGACGTTGAACCACTTGAATTTTTCTCTTGTATGGGAACAATCTACAGCAAAACAGAAGAGCCAAAGCATCATATCAGCATAGATACAGACATGCACATGGCATGGCATGGCATTGTATTATTATTATGGTCGGTCATAATCACCGACATTATTACAGTCGTTTTCATCATCATCATCATCATCATCATCATCATGGATATCATCGAACATCGAACAGTGAGTGGGGGGAGGAGAAAGTATTGCAAAAATATTCCAACAACAACAAAAGAGTTGATGTATAAATGTTATTGTTGTTGTTGTTATACACCAAATTGTTTAATTAAGTCACAGAGCCAAAGTCACCATCACCATCCCCATCAAGCAAAGCAGCATCATCACCAGCAGTAGTTGCAGGCAGGCATGCATTATGAGAAGAGAGCATGTTTTTAATTGAAATGCCGGACAATAATGAAAATGAAGAAGAAGAAGAAGAGAAACAAAAGGAAAGGAATATACGAACATTGAATGAAATTTATTGAATTACAATTATTGTAAGAAATTATTGATCATTAAGAGAGATACACAGAAAGAAGAAGAGAAGCAAACGGACAGCATCGTTCAACAGAGTTCAATTAAGAGTTAAATATCCTGTAAATATCCTTTAAATGAATTGTATTTGACGTTGTTAAAGGAATTGTTTAAGAAATAATGGAAATGAAAATGAATATTTGAAATTTTTTCCAAGGGAGTTCAATACAATACTAACAGGTACTATTTTTTGGTACTTTTTTTGGACCATTTATTTTTTCGTTATTTTTTTTTTGGTACTTTCTTAGTACTTTCCTACATACCTTTTTTATAATAAACTTTTGGTACTTTTTCATTTCTCGATATGTTTTTTTTTTGGGTACTTTCTTAGTACTTTCTTACAAACCTTTTTTTATAATACACTTTTGGTACTTTTTTAGATACTTTTTCGAGTACTTCTTTTTTATGCACCTTTTGACGTTATTTTTTAGTACTTTTTCGGGTACAATTTTTAAAAAATAAAAAGTAGGTTTTTGGATAAGCGTTTCTTTTATGGTACTTTCTTGTTACTCTCCTTTATACCTTTTTTGTATCATAACCTTTTGGTACTTTTTCAAATACTTATTCGGGTCCTTCTTTTTTATGTACCTTTTGATGTTATTTTTTAGTACTTTTTCGGGTACAATTTTTTAAAAATAAAAAAGTAACAGGTTTTTGGATAAGTGTTTCCTTTATGGTACTTTCTTGCTACTCTCCTGTATACCTTTTTTTTCTATCATAACCTTTTGGTATTTTTCAGATATTTTTTCGGGTACTTCTTTTTTGTGTACCTTTTGATGTTATTTTTTTGGTACTATTTCGGGCACAATTTTAAAAAATAAAAAAGTAAAAGGTTTTTGGATAAGAGTTTCTTTTATGGTACTTTCTTGCTACTCTCCTGTATACCTTTTTTTCTGTCATAATCTTTTGGTACTTTTTCAAATCCTTTTTCGGGTACTTCTTTTTTATGTACCTTTTGAGGTTATTTTTTGGTACTTTTTCGGGTAAAATTTTTGAAAAAAGGTAACAGGTTTTTGGATAAGCATTTCTTTTATGGTACTTTCTTGCTACTCTCCTGTATAACTTTTTTTCTATCATAACCTTTTTGTACTTTTTTAAATACTTTTTCGGGTTCTTCTTTTTATGTACCTTTTGACGTTATTTGATGGTATTTTTAGGGTAAAATTTTTTTAAAATAAAAGGTAACAGGTTTTTGGATAAGTATTTCTTTTATGGTACTTTCTTGGTACTCTCCTGTATATCTTTTTTCTATCGTAACCTTTTGGTACTTTTTCAGATACTTTTTCGGGTACTTATTTTTTGTGCACCTTTTGCGGTTATTTTTGTGGCACAAAAATTATTCAAGAAAAGTTATTAAACTATTAAGAACAGCGTATTAAAGGTCTGGTTTTGGTACTTTTTTAACAATTTTGTTCTTTTTTCACTTCTTCAATACCTTTTCTGGTACAATGTTTAATTTAAAAAAAAAATTTAAATACAGGGTGGCTGATATGTATTGCAACCAACTTCAGGTTGTTATCATTTGTAACCCCGCTCGTCTGACAGCTGACAGATTTATTCCAGTGACAGTTCATTTTATTATTTACAAGCTTACAAAAGCATTTTCATGTATTGCATTCAGAAAAAAAAGTTATTCGTGATGGAATTAAAGCGTGATAGTGTGATTGCTTTATATTTGGCTGGGAAGACCACAGGTGGCTATCGTTAGAGGCCTCCAGCATTTAAATGTGAAGAAATCTTTTGTTTCTCGTACCATTGCTCGTTACCGTGATACCGGCAGTGCTGCATCGCGTCCAAAAAGTGGACGAAAAAAAAACGTTAGCAATACCAGAAATGATCCGAAAAGTGAAGGCCAGATTTGATCGAAATCCACGCCGCAGTGGTAGAAGTATTGCTCGTGAGCTGAACATATCGCGAGAACGGATGCAACACATATTGAAAAATGAGCTTGGGCTAAAGCCATTGAAGTTCCAAAAAGTGCAAAAGCTCACCGATGGACAAAAAAAAAGTTAGACTGGAAAGAGCCAAGGAGTTACTTCGCTTGCACGAAAGTGGCCAGTTACCGAATTTGGTTTTCTCCGATGAGAAGCCATTCCAAATTGAGCAGTTTGTGAACAAACAAAATGATCGGGTTTACTTGCCAAAGAGGTCAGCTGAAAATTTACACCTGCGATTGGCCACCAGAACTCAAGCGCCGCCGATGGTAATGGTATGGGCGCCGTAACGGCCGATGGTCGCCCCCCCGCTCGTATTTATCGACCGTGGGGTCAAAATAAATGCCGAATATTATTGGGAAAATGTCTTAAAGACAGTATTGAAGCCCTGGGCAGACAAACATTTCGGCCGCAGACCATGGACATTCCAACAGGACTCAGCACCACCGCACTCAGCACGCGTCAACCAAGAATGGCTTAAAAAGGAGGTTCCTCGCTTCATTTCTACCGCACAATGGCCACCAAAATCTCCGGATCTCAATCCGTTGGACTTTTGCGCCTGGGGCAATTTGGAGAGTAAGGTTCTCACTAAAAAATACCAAAGTGTCGATCATTTCAAGACGGCGCTTCGCCGGGAATGGGCCAAAATACCGCAGAGCCACTTTTGTGCAGCCTGTGATGGCTTTGTCGGCCGTTTGAAGGCCATAATTCGTACCAAAGGTGGCCAATTCGAACAAATCTAAACTGATTTTAAAATTTGAGGTTATTTCCAACATTTTTTGCTTTTGAACAATAAAATTAAAAAAAAAAATTAAAAAAATATAGCGCTTTACTTTGTTGCATTATATATCAGCCACCCTGTACTAACGATATCATTTTTTATAACTTCTGTTAGTACAACCCTCAGATACTTTTAATCGTATTGCTTTTGGTACTTTCTTGGAACTTTTTAGTGTAGTCTTCTCGTAATTTTTGTGCAAAAAAATGCTTAAGAAAATCTTGAATCACCCATATTGAGAAGCCAATGGTATATATGGTACTTTTTTATATTCAAATGGTACTTCGTTTTTTTTTGTCTTGCTTTTTTTTGGTACTTCTTAAAATACATTTTCGTTCACAATTTTGGAATATTAAAGATATGTTGTACTGCTAGATTAAAATTTATTTAGAAACTTTACTACAAGTGATTAAATTTTCAATATAAAAGTATTTCTACATTCGTTTGGTACTTTTGTTGGGTACTTTTTAATATAATTTTTTTTTGTTGTAAATGGGTATGAAACTACATTTCGATGCTCTACGGTAGTTTTCAAACTTTTTTGTCTTCCTTTCTTTTTGTAGGTACTTTTTTCGGCCAATTTTAATTTCAAAAATTTTTTCTGGTTCAGTTTTTGAGTAAAAAAACATGATAAAATTTCTAGAACATATAAATTTAATCCTCAATAAGGACGCTTTTGAATATTTATGTGTTCCTTATTAAAGGTACTTTTTATTGCCCTCATTTCTTGGTAGCTTTTTGGTACTATTTTTTATTAATTCTCTTAAGATTATTTTAACATACTGTTACGTTTTTACCTTTTTAAAAACGTTTAAATATGAGTTCGTTAATTGCAAATAAAGTAAAAACAAATATGTGATTATTTTCTCTTAAACTCTCTTTATTATTTACACTACTTTTGTGTACCACCGTATAGAACTTAACGATACAACAATAATAATCTGTTTATTCACTGTACTAGTTCACACAAGTATTCGCTAGATCTTTACAACCACGACTTATTTTGTTCACACGCAACTTCACACAAGGCTGACTAAATTCACTCTCCTGCTTGCTTTGTCCAGCCCTTTTTATAGTCCGCACACACGCGTATCAATCAGTGCGATGAACGTTCTCGATGTGGAAGGTTCTCGCTCGCGCCTTCTCGAGAACTCTATTCTTAGTACATTGTTGTTTGTGTACTTGCTTATGTTATGTACCAGTCGCTACCAGGTTCGATACATATTTGTCGTAGCTGGTTTACTTCATTCCATGTTGTTGTTGCTACCTGGTTCGTTGTACACATGTGTGTGTGCAGCTTTAGATAATCAGCACGTTCATTGTATTCTTAGTGTTAGTGTGTATTTGTATTGTGTGGCTTTTGTTTATCGTTTTTATTGTTAAACGATATTAGGTCGTTTCGCTTTGCGTAACACTGCCGCCCACTTAAGCCTGTTCGTCCCGAATAGGCTCATTATTTCCTTTCCCATATTTTGCCAGTCGCTCTATGTGTACGACCTTCATTTTTGCTCGGGGGCTGCTAGCTTTCTGTATCCTGTACACGACATCGTTTAACCGTTTAATTATTTTATACGGTCCATCCCAGCTGGTTTGTAGCTTGGGAGATAATCCCTTCTTCCGCTTTGGGTTGTATAGCAGAACCATTTGTCCCTCATGGAAGCCCTCTGTGTTTGCTGCTCTATCATATCTGGCTTTCATTCTATCACTGACCATTTTTATACGGGTGCGTACAAACTCATGAAGTTCATTCAGGCTTTCTTCTTTTCCCGTGTATGTTTCGTTCCTCTCTGTGGCGGGTTTAACACCAAATTCTAAGTCACCGGGCAGTTTTATCTCAGTCCCAAAGATAACCTTGGCGGGTGATCTAGATGTTGAATCATGGACCGCCGATCGGTACGCCAGTAAAAACCTCGGAATGTGTTCGTCCCAGTCTTTCTGTTGCTCGCTCACTACTTTTCGCAAGTATTCCTCCAGGGTTCGGTTAAATCGCTCTACCATTCCGTCTGACTGTGGGTGAAGAGGCGTCGTTCGAGTCTTCTTAATGCCATATACTTCGCACATTTCCTTGAATACAGCTGACTCAAAATTTCTGCCTTGATCGGAATGTAGTTCTATTGGAACCCCGTAGCGGCATACCCAGTTGTTCACAAAAACGTTAACTATTGTGTTCGCCTCTTGATTGGGTATGGCATATACTTCCGGCCATTTGCTGAAGTAGTCCATCACAACGAGAACATATCGGTTTCCGGTATAGCTGACTGGAAAAGGGCCTGCAACGTCCATGGCTATCCGCTCGAAAGGTGCGCCTGAGTTGTGCTGCTGCATCTGACCTCGACTTCTTCTTGTTGGACCTTTAGCTTCAATACACTGGGTGCAGTTTGCTATCCAATCTGCCACTGCTTGTTGACATCCAACCCAATAAAAACGTTGTTTTAGCCTTTCCAGTGTCTTTGTCACTCCAAGATGTCCTCCGCTGGCTCCATTATGGAACTCCTTTAACACTTCTTTCATTTTGGAGGAAGGCACTACCAATAGGTTGGATGAGGTCTTGCCATCAGCGCTTTCCCAAAGTCGATATAGGCACCCATTTATGATCTTTAAGCTGTCCCATAGTGCCCAATATGCTTTTGTAAGAGGACCTTCTGCGGATATCTCATTTCTTGTAGGTCGTTTGTCCTCCTCCTTCGCTGCTATTAACTTCGCCAATATTGGGTCACTCCTTTGTGCTTGGGACCAGTCTTCGGTGGCTTCAATCCGCGTTAGCCGGATATCGACGATGGATTCCTTTTTCTCAGCTTTCACGCAATGTTTACACTCCAAATTACAAGGTCGGCGTGAAAGAGCGTCAGCATTTCCATGTTTTATGCCTCTTCGGTGTTCAATGCTGAAGTCGTAAGTCTGGAGGCGTTCAATCCAACGTGCTAACTGTCCTTCAGGGTTCTTGAATTGTAGCAGCCATCTCAATGCGGAGTGATCAGTCCTCAGCAGAAAATTCTGGCCATACAGGTACTTATGGTAATGTTTGATGCACTCCAGCACTGCCAGTAGCTCTCGTCGGGTTACACAGTAGTTCCGTTCAGGCTTTGACAATGTGCGACTATAGTAGCCTACGACTTTCTCTGTTCCATTGATCACCTGGGAAAGTACACCACCAATACCATATCCGCTAGCATCACTGTCTAAGATGAACTTTTCTCCTGGGACTGGATACGCCAAAACTGGTGCAGCGCACAACAGGTCTTTTAGTGTCTGGAAAGCCTTCTCCTGTGGCTCACCCCATTGATAGACTTTTGACTTCTTGGTGAGCTCATGCAAACTTGTAGCCACGATGGCAAAGTTAGGCACAAAGCGTCTGTAGTATGTGCATAGTCCCAAAAAGCTGCGTAGTTCATGAAGATTCTGGGGACGTGGCCAGTCCTTTACTGCTCGTATTTTATCTTCATCGGTGGATATGCCATCTGCTGTGACAAGATGCCCCAAATATTTCACCTGCTTTTGGAAAAATTCACATTTCTTTACGCTTAGTTTTAGTCCAGCCGTTGATATCCGTTGCAGAACTTCTCCCAGGTTCTTGAGGTGTTCGTCGAAAGTTCTGCCCATTACTATTATGTCGTCGAGATATACCAAGCAAGTCTTCCAATGCAGTCCCTTTAGCACACGTTCCATAAGCCGCTCGAATGTGGCCGGAGCATTACAGAGTCCAAATGGCATAACCTTAAACTGCCATAAGCCGCAGTTCGCACTGAATGCGGTTTTCTCTTTGTCCTTGTCTGCAATCTCCACCTGCCAATACCCGCTTTGTAGATCCAATGTGGAGAACCATTTTGTTCCGGCTAGCGTGTCGAGTGTGTCGTCAATTCTTGGTAGCGGGTAACTATCCTTTTTGGTGACATCATTCAGCTTCCTGTAGTCTACGCAGAATCTTGTACTGCCATCTTTCTTCTTTACTAAAACTACAGGTGAGCTCCACGGACCCGATGATGGTTCGATTACACCGCTCCTCCTCATTTCGTCGACTAACTCCTTAACCTCATTACGCTTCGCCAGCGGTATGCTTCTGGGTGCCTGCTTTATCGGTCGCCAGTATCAATTTCATGTTTAACCATGGCTGTTCTTCCTTGACTTTTGTTGTTCGTGGCGAAAGCATACCTCTTTAGCAGCTTTCTGGCTTTGTTTTTCTCTGCAGCTGCTAAACCTGCTATCCATTTCTCCACATTTTCATCAAATCCCTTTTGATCCTTGGCTGACATATCGGCAGGTTGCAGCGTTTGCTCGCTGTTTATTATCGCCTCTACTGGATAACATTGGCCAACCTCTGAGTTTTTATAGACGACTCTTTCATGGCCTGATAGATTTAGCACTCTCACCGGGACTATTCTTTGTTCTGTGGATTTGACGAGGGCCTTTGCTGATATTAAATCCGTCTGTATTTCTGCTGGTTCAACAACCCACAAGCGGTTTTCCACACAATCTCCCTCCATACGCGCCCATATCAGTGATTCACTCCGGGGTGGCAATTTGAGTTGTTCGACCGCAACTATCCTTCTGGCGTCCACTTGGTGCTTGTACCCCACGTCTAGAGGTATCTCTACATTTCGCCAACTCATAATCTGTTGCCCCATATTCAAATTGATGCCATGAGCTATCATAAAATCGGCACCAATGATAACCTCGTCCACAATATCGGCAACAATAAAGATGTGACTTACACTAATGTTGGCTATAGTCACCTTCGCCTCTATTTTTCCGTGGACGGTGGCACACTCTCCAGTAGCTGTCCGTAGTCTTACATTGCTAAGTGCCTCACATTTTCCCTTCGCTACATCTGGTCTGATGATAGACTGCGCCGCCCCGGTGTCTATTGTGAAGGTATGTGGTCTGCCATTTATGTATCCGCACGCCGTAAGATTGTTGTTGTTCTGTTGCATCACTGATATTGAGATTGTGGGGCCCTCGCTTGTGGGAGCCAGCACTTGCCCCTCAGTGCTAGCTCGTTTTAGTTTAACGGGGACTCTTGTGAAGATGGTTGGTAGTTCGCCCGTTTCTTATTCCTTGATGGTGAGGCGGATCTTGATCTCTTGCGTGGCGCTTTGCAGTTTCTCTGGAAATGACCGACCTTTCCACAATTGAAGCATTTAAGTTTAGCCTTTTGTCCATTTTCTTCCAACGCTTGCTTCACTATCTCCTTAACTTTAGTTAAAAGGCATTCATCTTCCTCCACGATTTCCATTCTTCGCACTTTGCTTACTTGTGGTCTAGAAATAGCTCGCGCGGTCTCCTGGGCTAGTGCGAAGGCCACGGTCTCTGCAAAAGTTGTCTTCTGTGTGGAACATACCGCCAGTTTAATGTCAGGATCTCGTATACCATTGACAAACGCCTCGGTCTTAATGTTGTCTATCAGCGGGTGGTTTTCTCCGGGGTATGTGAGCTGCACTAATCTCTCAACCTCCATTGCAAATGCTTGTAATGACTCATTTGCCTTTTGCGCCCGGCATCTCAACTCCATGCGGTATAGTTCCCGTTTGTGCTCATCGCCGAATTTACGCTGCAACGCCACCATTAAGTCGTTGTAGTTGTTTCTGCTGCTGACTGGCATGGTTTCCAGGATCTCAGCTGCGACACCTTTTAGCGCCAAAATTAGTTCCAGAGCCTTCTCTCCATCGTCCCATCCGTTTCTGCTGGCTACTGTCTCAAATTGGAATTTGAATACGGATAGTGGTGAGCTACCATCAAAGCAAAGTGGTTTTATCCTGCCGGTACCTTCTGATACTACTCGTACTGGTTCCGGTCGCTGGCTTTGGAGGTTGTTGGTCTTCTCCTCGATTATGACCAGTTTTCCGTCGACGGACTTTTCCAAATCGTTCACTTTCGCGTCAACGGTCTTTTCTAAATGTGTCACCCTTTCTTCGACGCCAGCGATCCTTCTGCTGACCGACTCATTCGGTGATGTCGCTTCGTGCTCCTTTTCAATTTTTAACAAAACCGCTGCTTGCATTTTGCGATTTTCGGCTCTAGAAGCTTCAAATAGCTTTTGGTTCTCGGCTCTAGAAGCTTCTTGCGCGTCAGCAAATAGCTTTTGGTTTGCTACTTGCATTTTCTCCATCATAGCGGCTAGCAACAAATTTATGTCAGCACGGCTAGGAGTTGCAGGGGCCTGTAATTCTCGTTTCTCTTCTTCCTCGAACTCGTGAGAATCGATGTTAATGCCCTGAAGCTGCAGATGTACCCTTAGCCGCCTTTGGAGTTCATTCTTCGTTCCCGTTGTCGGCAGCTATAGTTTACCCAACTCTCGTTTCAGTCGTTCCACTCTTAGTTCGGGGAACTTCATTTTAATTATTTTTTTTTTATTTTTTTTTACTTTTGGATTTTGCAATCCCACTTTTGACACCAATTGTTACGTTTTTACCTTTTTAAAAACGTTTAAATATGAGTTCGTTAATTGCAAATAAAGTAAAAACAAATATGTGATTATTTTCTCTTAAACTCTCTTTATTATTTACACTACTTTTGTGTGCCACCGTATAGAACTTAACGATACAACAATAATAATCTGTTTATTCACTGTACTAGTTCACACAAGTATTCGCTAGATCTTTACAACCACGACTTATTTTGTTCACACGCAACTTCTGACACCAATTGTTACTTGGTTTGCAATTAACGAACTCATATTTAAACGTTTTTAAAAAGGTAAAATGTAACAATACTATTTAAGTACTATTGGGTACTTATTCTGTAAATTTTTTGTACTTTATTGATGTGGTCCTTATTGAATACATTTCGTGGTTTCAAAAGTATGGGACTGGAATTTGACATCTGTCCAACTAAGTTGTGGAACCAATTTTTTTCTTTTCAGTTGAAAGTCTGACATTGACGAAAATGGATCGCTTAACTATCATACAACGCATACAAATTATCAAAACCTACTACAAAAATGGTGATTCTGCCACAGCCAGGTATCGTGCTTTAAGAGGAGATTATGGCAAGCAATTGGCAAAATTGTGAAGAAATTTGAAGAGACTGGATTGGCTACAAATATTGAAAGGCCTGTGCATCATCGTTTCACTCGTTCCGCTGAAAAGTATCGCTGGAATGGAAGTGAAAGTGTTGCCGAAGACCCGAATGTGTCGATTTCTCATCGTTCTCAGGAATTAGGACTGTCTTACGGCACATTATGGCGTATTTTGCATTTAAATCTACACCTACATCCATACAAAGTCCAGCTCACGCAACAACTGAAGCCAGCTGACCACATTCACAACATCGTAGATACGTGAAATGGGTGCTTGAACAACAGGCGGTGGAGGGCAATTTTTCGAACAAAATTTTCTTCAGCGATGAAGCACATTTCACACTCGATGGGTATGTTAATAAACAAAATTGTCGTATTTGGGGTTCTGAGAATCCTCAAGTAATTGAAGAGAGGCCATTTTGCCCGAAGGTGTGATTGGACCTTACTTCTTCGAAAACCACGATGGAACGACTGTCACCGTCAATTCGGAGCGTTATGGTCATATGAATACCAACTTTTTTTGTCTGCTATTGAAGAATACGTCTTGGAGAATATGTGGTTTCAACAAGACGGTGCCATATGCCACACAACTCGAGCGAATGTGGCTTTATTGCGAGAGACATTTCCTGGCCGCGTAATTTCTCGCGGTGGCGATATCAACTGGCCACCAAGATCATGCGATTTGACACCATTAGACTTTTTTTGTTGTGGGGCTATGCGAAAGACCGTGTGCACTTAAACCCTTGAACACTTAAAAACCAACATTCGTCAAGTTATGGCTGAGATACCGCCCAATATGTGCTCAAAAAGTGGTCGAAAATTACCTCAAAAGAATCAATGCTTGCAACACTTCGCCTGGAGGTCATTCAACGTTCAAACTTTACAATAAAAAAGAAATATCATGACAAAAATAAAATATTTTATACGTGTTTTCTTTACGTTTACTTTTGAAACCACGAAATGGATAACCCGATACTTTTTATTGTACCCGTTTCTTGGTAGCTTTTTGACACTATTTTTTTATAATTCTCTTAAGTCTATTTCAAGATTCTACTTGAGTGCTACTGAAAACTTTTTCCGTAAATTTTTTGTACTTTTTTGAGGACTTTTTAAGGACTTTTTAGGTACTTTTTGTTTACAGTTTTTGTGATACATTATCCGGTGAAATTTTTGAATTTTATTTAACAAATTTGCCGCAATAGTTTGTATTTTTAACAAGCGCGTTTGGTAATATTTATGGTACTTTTTTGGACACTTTTTGGGAACTTTTTTGGGTACTTTTTTGGGTACTCTTTTGGGTACTTTTTTGGGGACTTTTTTGGTTTTTTTGTTATAATTTTAGTACAAAGTTCTTTATACTACTTTCAGATACGTTTTGGTAGGATGTTTTTGATACTATTTTGAGTTAATTTTGGTGAACTGTACGGGCAACAAGTTTGGATATTTTTTGCGTACCATTTCGGGCACTGTTTGGTTATCATTTTGGTACTCAATATGGCATATATAGTAAAGCATAATAATTTTTTCTTAAGTCTTAATTTTTTTTTGCTTTCTTTTTACTTCCTTAACTTATAAACTTTAATAAAAAAAAAGGAAAAGAATTCTTAACGAGCTTTATCCAATACTCAAATCAATTTTAAAAGGCATCTGAATTGATTCCCTTGGCAAACAAAAATAGTAGAAGAGTAAGCTCAAGCACTTGAATATAACGAAGCCAGAATACAAACAAGATTATCACAGAGACAGACAGTGATATTAAGAGGAACAGGGGGAGCAAAGCAGAGGAAGTAAATTCCTTAAAACAAAAATCCTCTTATTCTGCTACAAAATAAAACATATTTATTGCTTATCAATATTTATTATAAATCCTGTACGTTTTCACATACTTATTCTGTTCTTTTGCTTTTTTTTTGTTGTATTTGTTGTTGCTGGTATTGTACGACAAGTTAAGAGCATTTCTTACCTTTTTTGTAATCATATTTGCTGGGTTATTTAAACCCAAACCCATGCTCATGGCCATGCTCAGGTTCATTACCGGTGTATTTGGTAGCATTGTTGAGGGTGTATTTGCCGAACCCATTCCTGCGCCACCACCACCACCAATACCAGGCCCACTACCAACACCACCACCACCACCACCACCGCCACCCCCTGCACCACTACTTATACTGCCACGATGATGATAATGATGTAAGTGGGGATGATTATGGGCGGTATGCTGATGGTGATAATGATGTAATGGATGATGCTGATAAGCTGGATGATGAGCGGCAGCTGTTAAAGGCATCGTTGGATCATTAAGTCTGAAACGACTCATATGAAAACTAGAACCATAGCAATACATCAGTACCATGGTGGTGGGGAAATAAAAGGCACATGTGGCCAATATACGATACGATGGTTTACTATAAAATGGCTCACAAGCCATTAGACCCGTATTATTAAAATAGTAGCCTGTAAGAGAAAGTAAGAAAAAAAGAAAGAGAGTAAGACTATGTGATAAATAAACTGGTAGTTAAAGATAATAAAGTTACGTTTTCCTGGGATTTAATGAGAATTTATTAAGTTTGTCTGAAGCTTTAATAATGTAGTATAGTATTACTACAGCACAGTAATTTATGCCAGCCTAAAAGTATGCTTTAAATTGTTTTATATCTTATTTTGAAGGCTTATTAAAAATATGCAAATATTTTCCTTATTAAAATTAAAGGCAAGTAATATCCTAAAAGTATGCTTTAATTGATTTAATTTTCCCAAGTCCGTGAGATGGAATGAATGCAGTATAGAGCAGAGTCTATCGTGCAGGAATCATTTATTACGAAAATATTTAAATTTAAAAAAATTTACCTAAAAGTATGCTTTGTTTTTTTTTAATTCTAAAACTTTCTTATCATTTTCTCTAGCCTGCGCCATTGCCTAATTAAAAAACCATTGCTAACAAGAAAGGCAAAATTTCTGCCAAAAAGTATGCTTTAAAAATAATTAAAAGCGTTTGTAAATCACAAATTATGCAGAGAAGCTTGTCTTGGTTTTAATTTGAGAATTAATGAAGACTCCTTGATAGAAAGTATCCACTTTGATCGTAGTTCGTTAGCCAAAAATTACAAAGAAACTGAGTTCTACTTGGCATATATTAATTTTGAAAAACCTATGCAGCCTAAAAGTATGCTGCAATATTTTAATCATTTTTTTTTAATATTCAATTACATTGCCTTTCATTTTAAGGTTGAGAGGAATATTTTTTCCTCAATATTAAAATCCTAAAAGGCCTATAAGTATGCTCTATTTTTTTGTAAGATCTCATTAAGAAAATTCTCATATAAATTCTCTAATGCCTACGTATATACATTATTTTAATAAACATCTAATTTCTTTACAGATTTCATAACAACTATGTCGACAATTTAATCATTTCCTTAAGTGTGTATGTCTCCTTACTTGGCTTCCTGGTTTTTTAATGCCATCTATGTATGTTGACTCCTTAAAGTATGCTTCTCTGCTCATATGTAAAAATCGTATGTGTTTATTAAGAATTATGATGCCTTAAAATATGCAAAGAACCAAAAATTGTTAACATATTTACCATCATACTGGCACTATTAAGCTGGAACTAAAACTAGTTTATATACGACAAAAATCCTAAAATTATGCTTTTCTAATATTCTGTACTGCCCTAATCATAACTTCATACACATATTTAAGCTGATATATGGCATAATGGCATGTGAGAGCATAGTTTGCCTTGTTTTAAGTCATTTACACATATTTTCAGTTTATGTGTTGCCTTTCGTTTGGGTTTTATGGATATTCTATTATTTGTGTGTATACTTTTAGGCGCATAAATATGTTTGTACATTACCTTTTGGTAAAACCAAAAATCCAAATATTGTCAGACTGATAATCCATGTGAGACTAAGTATGGCAACGCAACCCTAGAATGAATAGAAAATAAGAGAAAGAGGAAAATGTAAAAAATTTAATTTATAGTAGTAGTAAGTGTTGTACTGTAGTAGTGTTTTGAAATTAAAAATTAAAGCATATTTTAAGGGTTTATGTACATTTCTTTATAAGACAAACGTTACGCCTTCTTATATATTGTGTTGATATTTTAAATTTTGTTGTTTTAAATTTAGTTTTTAAGTATAAAAAAAACGTATTTGTAGCATATATTAAGGCGTTAACCTTTTATTTTTACTTTGTATGGTAAAAGAATTTACAGAATCTGTAAATAAAGCAACTTCGAGAAAATGTAATCTGGAATCCTTTTGGCAACAGGATATTAGAACAAAAAAGTTATGCTATGATCTCTTTCCTGGCAAACAAGGTAGACAATAGACAATTCCAGACTTCCACAGATTTTCGTCAATCACTTCTGAGCTTTTCGAGTCTTATATTTGAATGTAATCGTAACCACCAAATGGGAAATGAGATTCTTTGCTGATGAGATTTTTTTTTCGTAAAATTAGCATTGAAAGTCTGTTGCTTTAGCGCCTGTAGCATATCTACGCTGTTTTGAATGGTTCGCTCTCCTTATGTGTTGCGCAGAGACCAACCCTAATGAGGCGTAATATAACCCCAACTATTATTATTTGTCGTGTTGAGGTGCCTTGTTACTTCAACGATATGATCTATTGTGCTGCCCTCAATCTTTACAGGTTACATTACAGGGATAAATGTTTCCTTCAAGCCCTGTGAAACTTCAGTACGTTGCTTGCTGTTTATAATGACAATCCCCTGCCTAGCACCTGATATGCATCCTGGTGTTTTTTCCTGGGATACATTAATAATGCTCCACAGGTTCAAAGAATGTGTTTCGATATTTCATTCACATCCTTACAGAATCTATATGTTTGACAGGAGACAATACCCTGAGTCTATAGAGCCCTGTCAGAAGAGAGGTTATCTACATGTGGATACAGTTATCGGAAAAATAAGTCGTCGTAGTTTAGTAGGTAGTGTCTTGGCTCCAGGCCAGACATCAAAACAAAATCCAAATAGTATTTCTTCGGCGACTTTCTCTCAGCAGATTTCTTGCAAAAATTCTGAGAGGAAAATAAAATTGCCATGAAAAGTTTCTCAAAAATCTGTCGTTTGGAGTCGACTTTAAACTGTCACTCATGTATAAAATTAACACAAACAACATAAGTGGTGTGAGAAACTAGATTGTAATCCTGACTGAAGGGAGAGTTGTAATGACCAATTATGTATGTATGTCTTGGGTTATTAGACAAGGGAACGTGATTCAAATCCCAGGTCAAATATCCGGAATAAAACGAAATATTAAAGAAACATTTATTTCATTGACTTCTCTCAGCAGACTTCTGACAAAAAAACGCCTGGAGTAAATAAAATTGGCATGACAAGTTTCTGACTAATCTGGGTTCCAACACGACGTTGAAACTGCAGATACCGCCACTAATGGATAAAATTAACACACGCAACATGAGTGGTGTCAGAAGCTGGGTTGTAATCCTGACAAAAGGGTTGTAATGATCAATTAAGTAAGCAAGTAAGTACCTTATGGCATGCAATAATGGCATAATGGATTCCAAGTTTATAATGAAATAAAAGCGTATCGAAATCATGGCTTCATATCGACACCTCCATTCTATAACGTTCTAAATGTACGTTTTTAATGTTCTTGCATTTTTAAATACTACGTTCTCTAACTTAAATACTGTCAAAAATTTGGTTAAGATGCGCCGATCCGTTCCGAAGTTGTAGGGAAAAATCTCCTTAGAATACACATGTCGCTTGAAAACTTTGAGAGCTCATAACTCAAAACACACTTTTCCGACTTAGAATGTTATAGAACGGAGGCGTCGATATGTGCTTTATTTAATTTTACTTTTGAAGCCGAAAAATGGAGAACCCTCTATTGTGAGCGCCCTCACATTGTTACGTGTTAACCTTTTAAAAACCTTTAAAATACGAGCACGTAGATTGTAAATAAAATAAAATTAAATTCGTGTTTGGTTTTGTGTGCCACTGTTCACAACTTTATGTAAACAACAACAATTGCTTTTCTTTGTTATTCCTCTGTTTACACATTTTGCATAAACAATAACGATTACTAGGCAATTATTCGACAGATCTTTGTAACGGAGATCAAACGAAGATTACTCTCTTCAAACACACCGCGTCTTCACACAAGCCCGCTTTGCCTTGCCTTTTATATGGCAGGGTGGACCGTCTGATGAATATTCTTGAGGGCGAATGTTCGTGACTTCGCATTCCCGAAATCTCCTTAAATGTAAATATCGTTGTTTAAATTCATTATTGTTGTTAATGTAGTTTGTTTACATTTATTTTTGTAGTATTGTTGATATATTTTTGTTTTTTTATGCTGGTGTTTGTTGTTGTATTTTTGTTTACTTGTTTACCATTGTTTTATGCTGGTGTTTGTTGTCGTATTTCTGTTTATAATTTTAATGTTAAGCGATGTAAAAGCAAAACACCAGTATCTGGGCTTTTTCATTTTCATAACAATATTGTAACGTTTTTACCTTTTTAAAAGCGTTCAAATATGAGTTCGTTAATTGCAAATCAAGTAAAAACAAATATGTGTTTAATTTAATTTCAGTTAAACTCTTTATTATTTACACTATTTTTGTGTGCCACCGTATACAACTTAACGATACAACAATATGTAATAATCTGTTTATTCACTTTACTAGTTAACACAAGTATTCACTGGATCTTTACAACCACGACTTATTTTGTTCACACGCAACTTCACACAAGGCTGATTGAATTCTTACTGTCTGCTGCCTGCTTTGTCCAGCCCTTTTATAGTCCGACACAACCAGTCTAGCGAATATTCTTGAAGTGGAAGGTTCGCGATCTCGCCTTCTCGAGAGTTCTATTGCTAATACAATGTTGTTTGTGTACTTTGATTGTGTTGTCTATCCCTTTTTGTCACATACATGTTGTTGTTGTTGGTACCAGGCACAACCATGTTCGTTGTACATATGTGTGTGTGCAGCTTTAGATAATCAACACGTTCATTTTATTCCTAGTGTAAGTGTCTATTTGTATCGTGTTAATGATATTAGATCGTTTCGATTTGCGTAACAATATTAAAGCATTCTTTCACAGCTTTTTTCGTTTTTTCTTCATTTTAAAATCGGTTTTATTAGTCTCAATTATTTTCTTCACTACATTTAAATTAATTCCTTGAAGTCATTTCCATTTGAATTAATTTTAAAACCCCTAATTTGGCTTGGCTTTCCAAACTTAATTAATTTTTATTTGGTTTTTTGTTAATTAATTTTTGTGTTTTGAAATGAAAATGCTTTCAAAAATTTCTACACAAAAATGTACTTAAAATGTGTTCAAATCAAAGTGTAATGAAGTGAAGTTGTTTCCTCTTTAAATTTTTAAATAATTTTTCTACCCCTTCTTCCTGCTCTTGCTCACGCTCTATCTCTCTGACATTGTAATGTTTTTTTGCTTTGTTTTATTGCTTTGAATTATTATTGTTAGCTGGCATTAGTTTCCAACACAAATTTTTAACAATTTTAAGTGGGTTGTGTTTAAATGTCTTTTTGTCTGCCAACTATTTTAACATGGGTGTTGGCTAAATGCTCCAGAAAATGAAATGAAAAATGCAGTGGTAAATCCATAAACCGAATAGCATTAGACGGGTAGCTATTTAAAGAAGCTTAATTTTCGACATTCCCAACCAACATTAAATGATCACGAGCCATTAGACTCATGCTTTCCGGAAGATGAATATTTTTCAGTAAAGTTTTCAATTGGTCTTCATCTTCAGTCTGGAAATTATTGGTGGATCCCTAATAAAAATTTTCTATTTCCTGTGAATATTTCAACTTTGTTTTGTTTAAAGTTATTCACTCTTCTTCTTTGTTTCTTTATTTTTTCTTTCTTTTTTTTTTTTGTTTCTTTGGCCAGATATGGAGAATAAAACGGAATGTTCGTTGTTTTATTGTTGTTGCTGTACTATTTTAAGTGGGTGTATTTAAAATATGTTTTGGATGCAAAATTTTTTTCAATGTCGTCCTGTCTAAACTATACAGTGAAAGACAAAAACTTAAGTCTTATTCAAAAAAAAAAAAAAAAAATGACATCAGGGAACTCTCTGCAGTTAACGTGTTCTTTAACATCAGCATTTGGAATTACTTCTCCATATTGTGTACATCATACATACATATCCGGGCCTGATCCTCGATCCCAAGCTCAACTGGGGGCCGAATCTGGCTGCTAGAGCACGTAAGACGGCATGCGCTGCTTACTGCTGCAGCAGAGCGGTCGGAACCGGATGGGGTCTTCGACCGAGGATCATGCGCTGGATATATTCAGCGTTTATCGAACCCAATCTATTATACGGTGTTACTTTCTGGCGGGCCGCTCTGAACAAACAACGCAACGTCAGACTTCTTGACAAGGTTAGGAGGTCAGCGGCCATCTACACAACCGGTGCTCTGCACTCCACCCCGACTAAGGCCTTATTCGCAATGCTCAACTGGCTTCCTACTGAGCTTCTCACTAAGCAGGTAGCCAAGTTTGCTGCGACTAGACTTAATGCCCTGTCTCGCTGGCGCATTGTTTCTTCTGGACACTCCACTATTTTGGAGATTGATCCCGCTACCCCCCTGTGAACTTGGATTATCCTCCTGCGGAGTATTGTCTGGATAGGGGTTTCCACTTTCTGATTCCGGACAGTGACGACTGGGATTCTAATATGATCGTGCACCCGGAACACCTTGATATGTACACCGACGGCTCAAAGCTTGACAATGGTGTTGGAAGCGGAAGCTACTCTGGGAAACTGAAACTGAACATTTCTCTCCGGCTGCCGAACTACTGTAGCGTGTTTCAGGCGGAGATAATGGCCATTTACCGGGTCACTCAATGGATCCTCGTCAACGGTGCTCCTTTCACCCGCGTCTCGGTCTTCTCCGACAGTCAGGCCGCCATAAGATCTCTGTCGGGTTTTGTGAATAACTCCAGGATCGTTAGGGAATGTCGCCGCTGTCTCGACCTTCTTTCTGAGCGCTTCAGCGTCTCGCTGGTCTGGGTCCCCGGGCACAGTAATGTTCTGGGGAACTGTGGGGTCGACGAGCTCGCCAGAGCTGTTGCACTCCTTCCGGAATCGTCTTCGATTAGGTATGCCACTTGCCTCGTTCAAGTTGGCTATTGTGCGGAAATTCTTTCGGGACGCCAACTTATCCTGGGTCAATGGGGAGTCCTGCTCCACCGCTAGACTCACTTGGCCCTTGATGGATAGAAGGCGTACCAACCAAGTACTTGGTCTTTGTCGTGATGTCATCTCAACCACAGTGGCCGTGCTTACAGGTCATTGCGTTGACACGCGGAGAGAATGAGGCTCCCATTTAACGATTTCTGCCGTGGATGCAGATCCGCTGGGGAAGAGGAGGCTGTTATCCCACTTTCTTTGTCAGTGTCCGTCTCTTGCTAGGTGTAGATATAGGCTCTTTGGCTCCCCATTCCTTGTTAGCCTAACGGAGCTATAATCTATTGATATCAAGGATATAGCTTCGCTCATCAAACTTTCTGGCTGGTTTTCCAGTGTAGGGTAGTCGTGCTTTTGATGTGCAGCCCTTGCGCTGACCAACTTCTTCCTCTTCCCTGATTTTGATGAAACTTGATCAGTACAGGGACTGCGTTCACCCGTGGCATCACAACGGGCCGCTATGCGTGCTCAAGTGAACTTTGTGATATCAGAGCTACCACTCCGACCTAACGACGACCTAGCTTTTCACATCACTTATGTTGTGTGTGTTAATTTTTATACATGAGTGGCACGGACCTACAGTTTAAAGTCGATTTCGTACGACAGATTTTTTTGAGAAACTTTTCATGGCAATTTTAATTTACACTTTGAGAGTTTTTGCAAGAAATCTGCTGAGAGGTAGTCACCGAGGAAATTTTGGTTTTCATATTTTCATTTTCATGTCTGATTTGGGATTTGAAATGAGGCCTCACGTCTAGTAGGCTAACACACTGCCTACTAGACTACGATGGCTACAATGCTGTGTACAATGACGAAAAATATATTTTTTATTTTGCTTCGTTTTGATAAAGATATCTGAGCCAGGGTTTGAACCACGGACTCTCATCTAATAAGTCCACACACTATCTACTAGGCTGTAGCCGTTTTAAACTAGGTATTCTTCTACTTCTTAATTGAACTTCATTATCCGTTTGTTGTATTTTAGCTTGTTTTGTCGCCTCTGCTCCGCAATCGTTTTGATCAGTTGATCACACCAATCGATAGCAGGCTTTCACCTACCATTCCATTCTTCCGCGCCATATGGAGTAAGGGAAGAACAAACGATTTGTAGTTGCATGAGAACGTGCTCTGCTTTCAATTGCCTATGGAAACCATAACAGCACCAATTAAGAAGAATAATTTTAAGCTTGATCTCCAGACTGACATTACTTTCGCTAGCAGTGGCGGATACAAGGTAAAAAAAATTCTCGACAATGTTGAAAGTAAAGTTGCTGGCCGTAAGCTGGGATCCGTTATGTCCACAACACATATTTTTTGTTGTTATTATTTACTGCCAGACCCGTCTTTGTATATTCTCGTTCTATAGCACCAAGACGGGTATATTCTCGTTATATAGCACTATAGGTCGAGGAATTATGCTTTCTACAGGAATAAAAGGAACATATTGTTACGCAAATGGAAACGACCTAATATTATTTCACATGAAATCATCGTTTAATGATAAACAAAAGCTACACACACACATATGTACAACGACCTTGATGATTGCATGTACCAACAACAACATGAAAGGAAAGGAGACCGACAAGTATGAAAGAAAACCAACAACAACAAGCAAGAGAGAAAAAGGGATGGACAAGTGTGCAGAATGCACAAACAACAATGTGGTGGCGATAGAGTTCTCGAGAAGGCGAGAACACGAACCTTCTATTTCAAAAACGTTCGTTAGACTGTTGTGTTGGACTATAAAAGGGCAATACGAAGCCGGCAACAGTCAGTAAGAGTTCAGTCAGTCTTATGTGAAGACAACGCGTGCGAAGTAACAAAGCACCAAGTCGTGGTTTGAAGATCGCTATTGTGAAGATCTATCGGAGTTGTTTGTGTTTGCGCGAACAGAAGTATAAAGTAGAATAGTGAACAAGAAGTTATTATAAGTTGGAAACAGTGGGACATAAAAGTAATGCGAACAATAAAGAGTTTAATTGAAACAAAACACATATTTGTTTTTACTTTGTTGGCAATCGACGAACTCATATTTAAACGTTTTTAAAAAGGTAAAAACGTAACAATATCTATAGCACATAGGCCAGCGGTAACATCTCGTTTGATACGCCTATCAGATTATTTTTGTTCAAAGTTGTGCCATGGCAATACAGTTTCGCTTTCCGCAAGGTAGGTAGCATTTTAAGGAGTTGCTTGCCTTGTCTAAAGCCTTATACGGTATGAAAGTTCTTCCGTTCTTCTCTACCTTGACGGTGATGCAGTTGCAGCATTTGCGACAAAAAATACGATCAGCCTACGAAAGCTCCTTTATCGTCGATGAAAAGAGAGTATTGTTACGTTTTTACCTTTTTAAAAACGTTTAACTATAAGTTCGTTAATTGCAAACAAAGTAAAAACAAATATGTGTTTAATTTCAGCTAAACTCTCTTTATTATTTACACTACTTTTGTGTACCACCGTATACAACTTAACGATACAACAATAATAATCTGTTTATTCACTTTACTAGTTCACATAAGTATTTACTTTACAACCACGATTTGTTTTGTTCACACGCAACTTCACACAAGATTGATTGAATTCTTACTGATTGCTGCCTGCTTTGTCTAGCCCTTTTATAGTCCGACACAACCAGTCTAACGAACATTCTTGAAGTGGAATGTTCGTGATCTCGCCTTCTATAGAGCTCTATTGCTAATACATTGTTGTTTGTGTACTTTGCTTATGTTGTCTATCCGTTTTTATCACATACATGTTGTTGTTGGTAGCAGGCGCAACCAGGTTCGTCGTACATATGTGTGTACGTTCATTGTATTCTTAGTGTTAGTGTGTATTTGTATCGTGTGCCTTTTGTTTATCGTTTTTGTTGTTAAACAATAAAATATCAGACAGCGTTATCTATCAATCGTGGACATACCAAGTCTGAAAATATTAGTAAGGCTCTTTCTGTGCCTTTGCAAGTGGCTGCAAGCGTTCACGCAAAATGCTCCTGAAAACCTTACATATGATAGAGAAAAGACTGCGTGCAGTTTGTACAATCAAGGAACAAAACATCCAGGACATGACAGAGAACATTCCTTGGGTGCTATTCCGTCTTGCAATATTTGGAAAGCAAGCTGACAAACAAGGAACAGAACAAGACAGAGAACATTCCTTGGGCATTATTACTTCATGCAATATTTTGAAAGCAAGCAAGCTGATGCATTTAAAGACAGCAGGGAGATGGTCAGAGCCACCAGTCTTGCATGTTGCCATAACAGATTTAAGATAGATGTTGTGGTTGTGGTTGTTGCCTATCTTAGTATTAAAATTGCCGAAAAGAATTTTAATGTCGCCGTCGCTTAATGATTAAAGCAAGGCTTCTAGTTGTTCAACAATTTTTCTCTCCACAACATTAATTGTCAGCCACCAACTGTATGTTGTTCTTGAGCTTCCTTGTAAATTTATTTCCATTGTTTTTATTGTTTTTGTAGTTGTTTTTTCCTTGCTATTTGGCATTTAAGTGTTTATCTATATATGGATTTAAGTTTTAGTCTTAGTAAGCATCCTCCTTTTATTACAAACACAGAGAGAGAGACACGATCTCCTTTACAAGGCTGGATAGGATGTCTTGTCTAAAATTGTTTCGATGTCCTAGTTTTTGTCATTTTAAAACAATCATGACGGATGCTGAGTTTAAACAGTAAAAACGAATTTTTGTTTAATTTTTTTTCTTTTTTTCTTTAAGGGGGCAGGATAACAAGGCCATTACATGAGATTATAAAAATAAAGTGTAGAAAAATGTTTCATTTTTTTGGTTGCCATTTGAAAATGTTTGGTTTTTGGAAAAGAAAAAGAGGAAAAATTATTTCAATTAAAAGCAGAAAAACTCTTGATAGACACACAAAAAACAGACAGACAGACAGACAGATAGGCATACAGACAGTCAGTCAGTTTAGAATATGATGCTTCTTCTCCTTTTTTGCATCTACGTGTGTTTTGGAATTTTTAATAATCAAGTAAACGATTAAGAAATGTAAAGAACGACTGAAGTGAAGGCATGTGTTGAAGAGATATTCTTACCAAAAAAATAATGAGATTTTGGCAACTGTTTCGAGTATAAAATTGTTGTTGTTGTTGCTTAAAAGAAAACAAAAATTTTTTATTAAACGAAAGAGCCTGCTTAACTTACCTTTTTACTGGAATGCTGATAATAGCGCCTTGGATGTAAAGCGCACATGTATCTGTCGATGGCCATGCAAACTAATATTACCGCACTTTGCTGAGAGAGAGCACCACGTAATAAGGCCTAAGGAAACAAGAGAAAAAGAGTTTCAATTAAACATTAACAACTGAAATGGAATTGTTTTAGAAAAGAATAAAAAATCTAATGAAATAGGCATTCAATAAAAAATAGGCCCTCAATTAAATAAATGTATCAAATATGATATATACGTTTATAGAAATAGCAAATAGGCCCGCCTTAAGAAAAAAAAAATAATGTTACGAAAATGGAAAAATCTAGGTACTGGTGTTTTGCTTTTACATCGCTTAACATTAAACAGCTCACACACGTTTCGTGTTTTGTTTCACTGTCAAACATCTTCAATTTAACCATGAATCGTCTTACAAACGAACAACGCTTGCAAATCATTGAATTTCATTATCAAAATGCGGGTTCTGTTAAGAAAGTTCATCGCGCGCTTCTTCCATTTTATGGTCAGTTTAATCGACCCCACTGAAGCGGCTATTCGGGCTAAAATTTACATTGTTGGACATTAAACCACCAACACGCTTACGTAGAGTGCGAACTGAAGAAAATCGCAGCTGTATTGGCCAGTGTTACTGATGACCATCAATTATCGATTCGTCGTCGTTCGCAGCAATTGGGCCTCTGTTACTCAACAACGTGGAAAATTTTGCGGAAGAATTTAGGTGTGAAGCCTTTTAAAATACAGCTGGTGCAAGAATTGAAGCCGAACGACCTACCGCAATGCAGAATTTTGGGGTGAATGGGCTCTTGGAAAGTTGGCCGAAGATCCACTTTTTTTATCGAAAAATAGTGTTCAGCGACGAAGCCCATTTTTGGCTCAATGGATACGTAAATAAGCAAAATTGTCGATTTTGGAGTGAAGATCAGCCAGAAGCATTGCAAAAGCAACCAATGCATCCAGAAAAAGTCACAGTTTGGTGCGGTTTATGGGCTGGTGGCATCATTGGACCGTACTTCTTCAAAGATGCTGCGAATCGTAACGTAACTATGAATGGTGAGCGTTACCGTGAGAAGATATCCAACTTTTTTTTGTCCAAAATGCAAGAGCTTGACTTGCATGACATGTGGTTCCAACAAGCTAAAGCCATATGCCACACAGCACGCGTAACAATGGACTTATTGAGAGGCGAGTTCGGTGAACATTTTATTTCACGTTCGGTAGCGGTCAATTGGCCGCCTAGATCGTGCGATTTAACGCCTTTAGACTATTTTTTGTGGGGCTATGTTAAAGCTCATGTCTATACAGACAAGCCCGCTTCAATTGACGCATTGGAAGGCAACATTGAAGCATTTATTCGTGAGATAGCGGACGAAATGTTGGAAAGAGTATGCCAAAATTGGACTAAGCGGATGGACCATTTGAGGCGCAGTCGCGGTCAACATTTGCATGAAATAATCTTCAAACATTAAATTATATGGACCGTACTATCGATTCAAATAAAGATTTCATGAATTTTTCTGAATTTTGTGTGTTTTTTTTTTGTTGAAAAATTTACCTATAGCTCTTAAAAAATCACCCATTATAAACAAAAGATACAAAAACAAAACAATGCAGTAAACAAATCTGTTTACGAATTATCGTACTGCTTAATATAACAACAAACACCAGCATAAAAACAATGGTAAACAAGTAAACAAAAATCCACAAACAACACTACAAGAATAAATGTAAATCAAATACACAAACAATACAACAATAAATGTAAACAACGATGTTTACATTTATAGAGATTTCGAGAAGGCGAAGTCACGAATATTCGCCTTCAAGAACATTCATCAGGCTGTTTAATTTGCCATATAAAAGGCAAAGCAAAGCAGGCGACTGCAGTTAGTGAAGTTCAGTCAGTCTTGTGTGAAGACACGGTGCGTTTGAAGAGAGTAATTGTGGTTTGAAGATCTCCGTTACAAAGATCTGTCGTATAATTGACTAGTAATTGTCGAATAATTGTCGATTAATTGTTATTGTTTATGCAAAGGGTATAAACAGAAAATTACGAAGTCGCCGTAGTCTAATAGGTAGTGTGTTGGCTTCTTAGGCGTAAAGACAGGGTTCGAGCCGCAGGCCAAACATCAAAACAAAATACAAAAAGTAATTCTTCGGTGACTTCCTCTCAACAGATTTCTGGCAAAAACTCTCGGAGAGCAAATAAAATTGCCATGAAAAGTTTCTCAAAAAATCTGTCGTTCGGAGTCGACTTTAAATTGTAGGTCCCACCACTCATGATAAAATTAACACACGCAACATAAGTGGTGTGAGAAACCAGGTCGTAATCCTGACTGAAGGGTTGTAATGACCAATTATATATGTACGTATGTATAAACAGAGGAATAACAATGAAAAGCATTTGTTGTTGTTTACATCAAGTTGTAAACAGTGGCACACAGATTTGTGCGAATAATACAGAATTTTAATTAAAACTGAACACAAATTTATTTTTATTTTATTTGCAATCTACGAGCTCAAATTTTAAACGTTCTTTAAAGGATAAAAACAATAGAGAAAACCATTTTCAACCACGTATGACCCTCTGTAATAGCTCAAGCCTTTCATTTCTTATAATCCTTAAATCAGCAGGAGCTGCTGACGAAGTTTTTAAACATAGTAGTTACTAGATTCAACTGCGATATCGCACTGGACATGTACCCCTAAAATGGAGAACAGTTTTCTCCACTTCTTCATATCTACAGCTTCTACAGAAGTAATCCAAATCAATCCGTCACGTATAAGTTCCTGGAAAGCAATGTCCAGCAGCAAACTCTTCCGATTTTATTCATCTAGCCTTGTCAGATTTTTGGCACTCTTTTGGGCACATTGAAAGCAACCAGTGCAGTATTTACAGCATCATTACTGCATAGCAAATTTCCAGCTGCAGGTTTTCCTATGAGGTTCCCAATAGTTGGACATCCATGGAAAATTTAATGGTTGTACCCTATCTGGGAGTTCTGATACCCACATAACATGAATATTATATCGCTCTTCCACATCATTGGCAGCCTTAGATCGTCCTAGAGATGGTTACGTTAGAACCTAGAGCCTAGCTTTCTTTTTTTGCTAAAGTTATTGTCTTCATTATCAGTACCACAGCCAACACTTGTGCCTAAATTTTCGCCTAAAAACCGTTCCTTGATTTCGAAAATAAACCACCACCATCCCCAGCTCTATGCAGTTTCGAACTTTTCGTGAGGATTTTTATTGATTTGTTTACAACCTGATGCTCAGTAGCTAACCAATTTCAAAACAAGATGCATTTTCTCTCTAGGAGGTCTAAAAAGAAGTTTTGGAAAATTTACATCATCTGGTAAATGCCGCACTGGTGGTCTCTTCCAACATCACTAGCAGCCTGCTGATCACATGATTCCATAGAAGAGGAAATCTTCCTTTCAGTTCGGACACAATTGTGCCTGCATTTAAAGAAACTTTGCAATTATTTGCAAAATACCTTACTTTTCTATTTTGATGACGTCATTTGTCCTGTTTTAAATATCTCACTATTTCGCTCTCTCTTGTTTTTTAATGACGTCATTTGTCCTGTTTTAAATATCACTGTAGTTCACTCTCCCTCCTGTTGAAGCATGTTTAAAATTTATTTACTTTGAATTTAATACAGAACATGACCTATTTATGGTCTTAGTCCTCTCTACCACTCTCTTTCTCTCCTGATATTTTAATTGGTTTGTATTGTGTTGTTGTTGTTGTAAATGAATTACTCACCTGTATTTGACAGAATATCTCACCATACGGCCAACAATGGAACAGAGCTGGTAACAAACCGAACGGTGTGATAAGTAAGCCAATGGTGAGGTCATTCAAGGCCAATGATGTTAGTAAATAACGTGGCTTTAAGGCAGCACCAGCACAATAATAACAATAAACAGTGACAGCAACATTAACATGGCGGATACATATACACGTTTAGCACATATACAAACACACAGGAAGGCATGTTAAGCGTAGATTGAAAAGAGAAAAAAATTAAAAAAATTGTAATAAAATGGCGCATATTTTAGGGAGTCTTAAATAATAAATAACCCAGCAAAGGTTTTCAAGTGTCATACCTGCTGATGTATGTAGGGTGAGTAGCGTCGATTGTTTATCACAAATATTACCAATGCATTGGCCCCTATAACGCCCAGTGTTAAGATGAGTATGAGTACCGCTTCAATGGTTTCGGCAATGCCGATGTAGTGTAAAAAATTGTGCGTCGTATAGCGGGGATGTGAACAACTTGAGTTTTTAACAGCCGGTGGTACCAGTAATGTACCGGCTTTAAGGTCCATTGCAATGCTGAAAAGAAAATAAAAGAGAATGGAAAACTTTAAAGAACACACCTCGCATAGTAAAATAATGTTACGCAAATCGAAACGACCTAATATCGTTTAACAACAAAAACGATAAACAAAAGCCATACGATACAATTACACACTAACACCAAGAATACAATGAACGTGTTGGTTCATATGTACAACGAACCTGGTTGCGCCTGGTACCAACAACAACATGCATGTGACAAAAAGGGATGGACAACGTAAGCAAGGTACACAAACAACAATGTATTAGCAATAGAGCTCTCGAGAAGGCGAGATCACGAACCTTCCACTTCAAGAATGTTCGTTAGACTGGTTGTGTCGGACTATAAAAGGGCTGGACAAAGCAGGCAGCAGTCAGTTATAATTCAGTCAGCCTTGTGTGATGTTGCATGTGAACAAAATAAGTCGTGGTTGTAAAGCGAATAGTTGTGTGATAAGAACTAGTAAAGTGAATAAACAGATTATTATTGTTGTATCGTTAAGTTGTATACGGTGGCACACAAAAGTAGTGTAAAGAATAATGAGAGTTTAAGAGAAAATAAACACATATTTGTTTTTACTTGGTTTGCAATTAACGAACTCATATTTAAACGTTTTTAAAAAGGTAAAAACGTAACAATAATATCAAATGCCCTACAAATAATGTGTAAAGAATTTAATTTAAAATCCTAAAAATCCGTAGACGCATGCCACGAATACTTTCTTAATTAACATGACAAACTAAAGTAAACAAACATTCTTCAAAACCTTAAGCCAAAACCAATGACAACGGCCTCATCAATGCAAGTCATTCAACCAGAACAACATGTTGCTGAGGATGATGATGATTTGTTTGCCTTGGCCTTTGCCTTTGCCTTTGTTTGCCAAAAGGGTTTGGAAAACTTTTTTCAGGACCTTTTTTCTGTTTTGATTTTCATTTCCTTTTTTCTTTTTCTCTCACTGTAATCAAATCAAAAAGTTACCGAAAAAAACTTCTTCTCTTTTCTTTTCAGTAAAAAATTCCTTAAATGCTTCAGGGCAACAAGACCAAAAAGGATATGACGGTTGGGCATACAAATACTAGTTGAAATGGCATGATTATGAATTCTTATGCTGTGTAGAAAATTCCAATTCATTTCGGGCATGTATCTTGTGGCTGGTGATGGGTTTTGTAGGCAGGATTTTATTTTGTGTTGATTTTTCATGAGAAAAAAAAGAATTTCTAGATTTTAAATGATTTGATTGACAGCATGACTGACTGTCTTATAGACGGAGGGTTTGTCTTGTTAATACCCTGCAATCAGACTTGATGGTCAATAACAAATATATGAAGAAGTGGTTTTACTTATTTCGGGTCCGCCATCTAACGTTTTTTTTCAACTAGTGCTTATTTCGTGAATGGTAACACTTAGCTAAACAAGTAAACAAAAATACAACAACAAACACCAGCATAAAAAATGGTAAACAATTCGCCGTAGTCTAATAATGGGTCCGCCATTTTCAACTACTGCTTATTTCGTGAATGGTAACACTTAGCTCATATCTGATTTGACAGATAATTAGTTTTATCCTTCCGCTAAACGAATATGGTTGTGTATACGCTTGAACAACGCTGGGGGGAAATATTGCGACATTACTTTGAAAATCATGGTAATGTGGCAGAATGTGTGCGAAAATTGCGTACGGATTTTGGAAGAAGAGGAGCATCGTCAGCTCCGCATGTTCGTTATCTTGTGAAAAAAAAGTGAAAGAAACTGGCATCCTCATCGATAAACCAAAAACCGTGAAAAGCCTAAAACAGTGCGTACACCCGAGAATATTGCTGCTGTGGCAGAAAGTGTGCGTGAAGCGCCATCAGCATCAAATTCACCGTCGTTCTCAACAATTGAACATTTCGCAGACATCATTGAGACGAATTTTGCAAAAAGACCTTGGTATGACGCCCTACAAAGTCCAATTGGTTCAGTAGTTGAAGCCAATTGACCATCCAATGCGTTTTCGCTTCGCTAAGTGGGCCTGCGATCAACTTACACAAGATGCCGATTTTGGCAAAAAAAAATCATCTTTTCAGTTGAAGCTCATTTTGATCTTGTCGGGTATGTAAACAAGCAAAATTGTCGCATTTGGGGCACAGAAAATCCGCACGCATACATTGAAAAGCCGACGCACCCAAAACCAGGCACTGTTTGGTGCGGGTTTTTCGTCCAGAGGCATAATTGGGCCATTTTTCTTTGAAAATGAGCAAGGAGTGGTCAATGGCGATCGTTATCGGGCCATGTTGAACGAATTTTTATTCACAAAAATTGAAGAGGAGGATATTGGCAGCATTTGGTTTCAACAGGACGGCGCTATGTGCCACACAGACGAAGCTACACTCGCTGTTTTGCGCCCTGTTTTTGAGGATCGCATTATCAGCCGTAGAGCTGATGTCGTTTGGCCACCTCAGAGCTGCGATTTGACACCGTTGGACAATTATTTGTGAGCTGTCGTCAAAGATAAGTGTTACGCCGACAAGCCAGAGACAATTGACGCTTTAAAGGACAATATTCGTGAAGCCATTGGTGAAATACAGCTGCAAACAATCGATAATGTGCTTAAAAATTGTACCGATCGTGTAAGCTACTGCATGGCTAGCCGAGGCAGCCATTTGAATGAAATTATTTTCCATTATTAACCGGAAGGATTGTACTTTCAAATAAAAAAAAAGAAATTTGAGAAAATATCCTGTAGTTTTTTATTTAAGGAATTTTAAAAAAAAAAAGTTATTTGGCGGACCCTTTAATAAATTTATGTCGGGTTACGATAGGTTGCACAGTATTACTCATTATAGTGTTTACCCTGCCATATAAAAGGCAAGGCAAAGCAGGCAACGGAGTTAGTGGAGTTCAGTCAGTCTTGTGTGAAGACGCGGCATGTTTGAAGAGAGTAAACGTGGTTTGAAGATCTCCGTTTACAAAGATCTGTCGTATAATTCCTTAGTGATTGTTATTGTTTACGCAGAGGGTGTAAACAGAAGAATAATAAAGAAAAGCAATTGTTGTTGTTTACAACAAGTTGTGAACAGTGGCACCACAGAATTGTGCAAATAATAAAGAATTTTTAATTAAAAATAAACAACAAATTTATTTTTATTTTATTTGCAATCAACGAACTTATATTTTAAACGTTCTTAAAAGGTAAAAAGGTAGAGTAGCATGTAATGTATTCTATTGTCGGTTTGGATTGGAGCACCCCTTAATTTCTACTTTTTTTGCTGATTTAAACAAAATATTGCCTTGCTTTGCTTTCTAGCGGCCTTTTATAAAATTTATTTGTTTTTCTAATACAATTAATGTACCAACTGACTGACTGACTGACTGACTGACTGACTTGGTTGACATAAAGAAAGATTTTTGAAAAGATTTTTCCATTTTCATTAATTGATTCGGTTGTTGTTGGCATTTGTTTCCATAACGAAAGTTTCTTAAGTCTTCAGATAAAACTTGAAAGGTTAAGTTAAGGCAACAACAATCAAATAATTTGTTAACAAATATACAAACACACACAATCACACAGAGAGAGTGAGTGAGAGAGAGAGAGTGTGTGGTGGGATGAGCATAATAATTTATAATTAAACAAACCAAAGTTTAGATTTGAATTAATTTCTCTAGGAAATCAAAGATTAAAAGAAAAACAATTTTCTTAAAAAAAAGTGTACAGAAGATGAAACACCAGAAAATTCAAATAAAAAAAGTTTTGCTTCTCCATGAAGGCCTATGAAAGAGGGTTAATAGCATCGTGACATTTTTAATGTCACCGACTTGTTTCGATACATACATACATAATTCATCATTACAATCCTTCAATCAGGATTACGCCCTAGCTTTTCACACCACTTATGTTGTGTGCGTCAAATTTATACACGAGTGGCGGGATTTGCAGTTTATAGTCGACTACGAACGACAGATTTTTTGAGAAACTTCTCATGGCAATTATATTTGTTCTCAGAGTTTTTGCCGGAAATCTTCTGAGAGGAAGTCGCCGATGGTATTCTTCCGAAAAATTTTCTAATTTTACTCCGACAGTCATGTTATTATCAAGTTTCTCACGAACATTACTTAAACGTCTACCTTCAATCATTAAAGTCTGGAATAAATTTTTAATCAATCAAAGGTAAGTCTCGTATTGATTGATATAGAGCATAGGGATTATCATAAGATATTGTGCCGCTGATGTATTGACCGAGGCATGTGGAGTACTCACAATTTCCGACATGTTAGAGGACAAAGGTATACCGTACAAAGAGCATCAACTTCGTTAGCATCATGCTACGCTTGATGGAGCATCAATCATCAATTGCTATGCTTGATGAAGTGATTTTCTGCCTTTGTTCGAAGGAATTCTTCCTGAAAATTTTCTAATTTTACTCCGACAGCCAGGTTATTATCAAGTTTCCCACGTACATTATTTAAACGTCTGCCATCAATCATTAAAGTCTGTTATAAATTCTTAATCAATCAAAGGTAAGTCTTGTATGCTTTATATCAAGCATAGGGATATCGTAAGATATTGTGCTGCTGATGTATTGACCGAGACGTGTGGAGCACTCACAATCTCCGACATGTGACAGGAGAAAGATATACCGCAGAAAGAGCATCAACTTCGTTACCACCATGCTACGCTTGATGACACATCAAGCATCAATTGCTACACTTGATGAAGTGATTGTTTGCCTTTTTTGGAATAACATAGCCAACCACCGATCTATTGTGGTTCTTGCCGACTACATGCACCCTCCACAGCTCTATCAAGGCTCTTACAGACTACTTTGCTATTCCCAAGCAAGAATAGATCATGTGCCATAGAAAAAGCATCAACTTCGTTAGCACCATGATATGCTTGATGAAGCATCAAGCATCAATTCCTACGCTTGATGGAGTGACTGTTTGCCTCTTTTTTGAAATAACATAGCCAACCACCGATTTATTGTGGTTCTTGCAGACTACATGCACCATACACAGCTCTATTACGGCTCTTGTAGACTACTTTGCTATTCCCAAGCAAGCATAGATCATGTCCCGTAGAAAGAGCATCAACTTCGTTAGCACTATGCTATGCTTGATGAATCATCAAGCATCAATTGCTACGCTCGATGAAGTGATTGTCTACCTTTTTTGAATAGCATAGCCAACCACCGATCAATTGTATTTCATACGCACTACATATACCATCCACAGCTCTATTACGGCTCTTACAGACTACTATACTATTCCCAATCAAGCATAGATCATGTGCCGTAGCAAGAGCATTAACTTCGTTAGCTCTATGCTACGCTTAATGAACCATTAAGCATCAATTGCTCCGCTTGATGAAGCATGAAGCATCAATTGCTCTCGCTTGATGAAGTAATTGTCTGCCTTCTTTGAATAGCATAGGAAACCACCGATCTATTGTGGTTCATGCAGACTATTGTGCTATTCCCAAGCAAGCATAGATCATGTGCCATAGAAAAAGCATCAACTTCGTTACCACCAAGCTATGCTTGATGAAGCATCAATCATCAATTGCTACGCCTGATGAAGTGATTGTCTGCCTTTGTCTGTATGTACGTATGTATGTTGTCACTTATCAGTTAGTCAATGAACTGCCAGGTGGCATCAGTTAACCATTATTCGATTGTTTTACGTTTGTTACCAAGAATATAGCATCCAGCAGCCAAGAAAATTGTTTCTATGTCAGTCCAGTTCGTGGTAACATTACTGTCCGTTCGCATGTTCCCGATATTGGATTGTTGTTGCTGTAATAGTTGCATGATGGGCAGTGATCCAGGGTCCCTGGAATAATCCTCGCCCTGTAGGTTAGGTTAGGTTAGAGGACGTGTACTTGTCAATTAAGACAAGTACAGTACCCGGAGGTCGAGTTGAGTCATTGTACAAGGTCCTAGTTTCTCACACCACTTATGTTGTGTGTGTTAATTTTATACCTGAGTGGCGGGACCTACAGTTTAAAGTCGACTTCGAACGACAAATTTTTGAGAAACTTTTCATGGCAATTTTTATTTACTCTCAGAGAGTTTTTGCTAGAAATCTGCTGAGAGGAAGTCGCCGAAGAAATACTTTTTGTATTTTGTCTTTGATGTCTGGCCTGGGGCTCGAACCTTGGCTTTGCGTCTAATAAGCCAACACACTACCTACTAGACTACGGCGACTTCATCCTCGCTCTGTATCTGTCGAGGATGTTCGCCCAGGATGGCTGTAGATACCCTGGGTAGCTGCATTTCACTATGCGATATTGGTGATGGGTATTGATTTAGAATCCTGTTGTGGCTGAGTTCGTCCAATTGGTATAAGGAGCATTAAGCTTCCCTTGCTGACTGGAGGTACACCATTGTTGGTATAAGTTGCAAGATGTCCATTGTGATGCATCTAAAGTCTTGTCTTATGCGGCGAGGAGTTGGATCGTCCATGACTATGTGGTGGTTGGAATGGAAGGGTAAATAGCAGGCCAAGAGATATTGTTTCGCCAAGAGTTTGTTGTTTTGCCTCACTGACAGTATTTGGGACTCTTTGTACAGATGATCACACATCCCGTCCAGATACGTAACGCATTGTTCTGCGTCATTTGTAATGCGCGCCATTGTGTATCACTCAGGAATGTGAGTCCAGATTGGAGCAGCATAATTGAGGAGGGAGCGGCCAATTGCCTTGTAGGCGGCAATGATTGTTTCTTTGTCCATGACCAATGTAGTTCCTGATAGTGTCTTCAGGACCCTGATTCTCGTCTTCCTTTTGCTGTTATTGTTGGTTGCATGGGAGGAGAAGTGAAGGAGACTGTTGTTGGATTGTAGTTGGTAATGTTTAACCCTGGAACCCAAGGTGTCACGATTAAAAGCACTGGTGTTTTACAAATTTGTTGTGTTTCATCTCATAATGAAAAACAAAATTTAAATTTTATGCAAAGAAAATTGAACTCATTTTTGTAATTTCCCCTCATATTTGCAAATTTTTTTAAAATTTTTTTTTATTTCAAAACAAAATATTTTCCGGTTGGTTTAATGGTTTTCTCTTGTTTGTTTCTTTATAGAAACAAAAAATTCCCTCCCGTTTTTGTTTGTTTAAATGTTCCCATTTAAAGTAAAGGGTTATTCATTTCGTGGTTACAAAAGTATGGGACTGGAATTCGACATCCGACAAACTAAGTTGTGAAACCAATTTTTTTCTTTTCATTTAAAAGTCTGGCATTGACAAAAATGGATCGCTTAACTATCACACAACGCATAAAAACAACGCATTAAAACCTACTACAGAAATGGTGATTCTGCCCCAGCCACGTATCGTGCTTTAAGAGGAGATTATGGCAAGCAATTGGCAAAATTGTGAAGAAATTTGAAGAGACTGGAGTGGTGGATACAAATATTGAAAGGCCTGTGCATCATCGTTTCGCTCGTTCCGCTGAAAATATCGCTATTGTAAGTGAAGTGAAGTTGCCGAAGACCCGAATGTGTCGATTCCTCATCGTTCTCAGGAATTAGGACTGGCTTACGGCACATTATACGCCATGTATTTTGCATTTAGATCTACACCTACATCCATATAAAGTCCAGCTTACGCAACAACTGAAGCCAGCTGACCACATTCACAACGTCGTAGATACGTGGAACGGGTGCTTGAACAACAGACGGTGGACGGCAATTTTTCAAACAAAATTTTCTTCAGCGATGAAGCACATTTCACACTCGGTGGGTATGTTAATAAACAAAATTATCGTATTTGGGGTTCTGAGAATCCTCAAGTAATTGAAGAGAGGCCATTACATCCAGAAAAAGTCACTGTTTGGTGCGCTCTTTTGTCCGAAGGTGTGATTGGACCTTACTTCTTCGAAAACGACAATGTAACGACTGTCACCGTCAATTCGGACCGTTAGGGTCATATGATAGCCGACTTCTTTTTTGCCTGCTATTGAAGAATACAACGTGGAGAATATGTGGTTTCAACAAGACGGTGCCACATGCCACACTACTCGAGCGCATATGGCTTTATTGCAAGAGACATTTCCTGGCCGAGTAATTTCTCCTTGTGGCGATATCAACTGGCCACCAAGATCATGCGATTTGACATCATTCGACTTTTTTTTTTTGTTGTGGGGCTACGCGAAAGACCGTGTTTATGCAGATAAACCTTCAACTCTTGATCACTTAAAAACCAACATTCGTCAAGTTATGGCTGAGATACCGCCCAAATATGTGTCAAAAAGTGGTCGAAAATTACCTCAAAAGAATCAATGCTTGCAACACTTCGTGAAAAAATATTTTATACGTGTTTTATTTACGTTTACTTTTGAAACCACGAAATGGATAACCCGTTAATTTCTCTGCACGATAAAACGTTTGTAAATTTGTTTCTTTCTTCTCTTCACATATTTTTCATCGTTTATTTTTTCCTTATTTGCAAGAGATTTTCTTTTGGCTGGTTAAACCACCAGTAAACCAGCCTCAAATAGGCTAAAAAAACCTAAGCAAAACAAGAGAAAAAAATTAAGCCTTTATGCCTAAGGCGGCTTTTTGGCATATTGAAATAATTTTCTTTCCTTTTTTTCTTTTTATTCCTTGCCATAGATTTTATACAACGATTTCCTTTATTTTTTTATTTTTTCTGTTTTTCTATGAAGTTTTTCTATGAAGTTTTTCTTCCACCTACTTTTAGGCCCGGCTCTGCAATACATAGCCCAGCAAATACAAGAAATTCTCATTAAAAAAACATTTTAAATTTTAAATGAAATGCGAAATGAGAAATGTTTTATGCAAAGTAACTTAAAGGCGAATGCATAAGCGGGTGCAGAATTCAGCCAATAAAAGAAATGTTAAATGTGGGTCATCATTTACTTTTGAAATCCACTACATTACAGAGAGAAAGAGAGAGATAATAAAGTAGAGAGAGCAGGAGAGAGGGAGCACGTTTAGCTAATTTCTAACTGCAGTAATTAAGCAACATCCTTTTAGGCTAAAAAAGGGAAATAAATTGAATTGCTTTGAGCACAATGAAATTCAGTGGCTATTAGCTGGCCTTTGAGCCTAGCAAACTTGAAATGAAAGCATAAAAGAACCAATGAAAAGCCAAAACAATTCACGCAGGGAGACTGCACAAAATAAATAAATAAAAACTAAATGTTTACTAGGAAATAAAGTAAGCTATCCGGACTACCAATTAAACGTTTCAAAAACCATATTGTTACGTTCTTACCTTTCTAAAAACGTTTAAAATATAAGCTCGTAAATTGCAAATAAAATAAAAATAAATTTCTGTTTAGTTTTAATTAAAATTCTTTATTATTCGCACAATTCTGTGGTGCCACCGTTCACAACTTGATGTAAACAACAACAATTGCTTTTCTTTGCTATTCCTCTGTTTACACCCTTTTGCATAAACAATAATATTTACTAGGCAATTATTCGACAGATCTTTGTAACGGAGATCTTCAAACTCACTCGCCTGCTTTTTCCTGCCTTTTATATGGCAGGGTAAACAGTCTGATGAATGTTCTTGAAGTCGAATGTTCGTAACTTTGCCTTCTTGAAATCTCTATAAATGTAAACGTCGTTCGTTACATTCATTATTATTGTTTTTGTATTTTGTTTACATTTATTCTTGTAGTGTTATTGTTGTATTTCTGTTTACTTGTTTACCATTCTTTTTTATGCTGGTGTGTGTTGTTATATTAAGCAGTACTATAATCTGTAGACAGGTTTGTTTACAGCATTGTTTTGTTTTTGTAGCTTTTGTTTTTGTAATTTTAATGTTAAGCGATGTATAAGCAAAACACCAGTATCCAGATTTTTCCATTTTCGTAACAACATATTGGGTCTTCCAACAGAGACTTTCAACCTCTGACAGTTAATAACATCCATTTTGTTGAAGCTACATGCTTCAGTCAGGGTTACGACGTAGCTTCTGACACCGCTTATGCTTTATGTGTTAATCGTATACTTGAATGGCCGAACCTACTGTTTAAAAACGACTCCGAACAATAGATTTTTGAGAAACTTATTTAAACCAAGGCGCCATGTCTCATAAGCCTATACACTACCTACTAGGCTATGGCGACTTCTCCTTTTTGATGCTGCATCTGACAAATTAGTTGTGATTTATTCAGCTTATTTTGTCAGCTCACCATGGACAACCATGAACACCAATATATGTGGGCAACTGACCATAAGTTTCATGGAAAAATCATCTTCAGCAATGAGGTATATTTCTGGATCACTAGGCACGTGAAAACACCAAATTTCATATTTGGAACGACAACAATCCACACGAGATCGAAGAGCATTCAATGCATGTCGAACAAATTTACAGTTTCGGGATTGTAGAATGGCGGGGTCATCGATCCATATTTCTTTGAGAACCTGGACCAGGTTACTTCTTTTGGTCTGAATTGGATTAATTCGATACACACGATATGTGATATCAATAGGACGGCGCTATGTGCCACACAGCTCATGATGTATTGGATATTCTGCTCAAGCGATTTGAGGATATGGTCTTCTCACCTGGAGGTATTATGGACTGGTCACTGAGGCTGTGAGATATGACCCTGTTTCTTGTGGGGGTTTTCTTAAGTGTACGCAAATTCGCCATAAACCACCAGTAGTGCAGAGCAGAAGTGCAGAGCAGATGTGACTGGATCCCTGACACGACCGTTCCATCTGAACTCCTGGATGTCTACACCGACGGCTCCAGAATCGATAACGGCGTGGGCAGGGGAGAATACTCTGGGAAATTGAACCTGAACATCTCACTCCGGCTACTGCAGCGTGTTCCAGGCGGAGGTAATGGCCATCTGCCGGGCCGCACATTGGATCCTCGCCTATGGTGTTCTTGTCCCTTTCACCCGTATCTCGATCTACTCCGATAACCAGGCTGCGTTAAAGTCTCTGCCGAACATAGCGGACAATTCCAGGATTGTCAGAGAATGTCGCCGCTGCCTGAATCTCCTTTCTGGGCGTCTCGGCGTCACACTTGTCTGGGTTTCCGGACACTGCGATATTCCGGGAAACTGCAGGGCCGACGAGCTGGCCAGGGCTGACGCACTACTTCCGGAATCTTCCTCAATCAACTTGCCACTTACCTCGTTCAAACTGGCTATTGCGCGGAAATTCTCCCGGGATGCCAACCGGTCCTGGATCAATGTGGAGTCCTGCTCCATCGCTAGGCTCACTTGGCCCACAATGGATAGGAGGCGAACCAACCAGCTATTTGGACTTGGCCGTAATATCATCTCGATAACAGTGGCCATGCTTACAGGCCACTATGTTATGGGTAGACAAGCAGATAAAATGCGGCTCCCATTTAACGACTTCTGCCGTGGATGCAGAGACTGTCATCCACTTCCTCTGTCAATGCCCATCCCTTGCGGGGTGCAGATATAGGTTATTTGGCTCTCCGACCTTTGTCAGCTTGACGGAGATATCGTCCACTGATATCAAGGACATAGCCTCGTTTATCAAACGTTCTGCCTGGTTTTCCAGCGTGAGGTAGTCGTGCTTTTTGAAAATGTGCAGCCTTGGATCGGAGGAACTTGGTCAGTACAGAGGCTGCGTTCACCTGTGGCATCACAATGGGCCGCTATGCGCGCTCAAGTGAGCTTTTTGGTAAATTAAAGCTACCACGCTAACCTAACCATTAGTCCTTAAAGCTAATATAACCCGTGTTGTTGGACAAATTCAGTCTGATTTATGCATCAGAGTCATGGAAAATTTTACAATTAGGAAGCTTTCCAACCAGAGCCGCAATGGCGGACGTTTGAAGGATATATTCCCCACATATAATGACATCCGTGACTCTATTGGAACGAATGTTGTTTACATGATATCTCATACGTACTCTGTTTTATTTAAATTTAAGAATAGGAAGCCATTAACTAACGACCCCATATATAAGTGTGATTAAAGATAGAAATCATGCTGTGATTCTGGTATTTTGAAATTGTACCCTCAATGCTTAGGGCGGAATGAAAGTAAGCCATACGGCTTTCATAAATGCCATGCATTTGCTGACACCTCTCTTTAGTTTCCCTGTTTTTTAACTGCTTATTGAATTTCCTATTAAAACGAATCGATTTTAAAAACAAAATTGATTTATTTAAGAAATCATTGTCCCTGGGAAAAAAATATAACAAAACCAAGTATTCATTTCCATAAAATAAATATTTTTTTGTTTGCGAATACTTTTCATAGATAAACTATCCCATATGCTTACCCTATGGGCATATCGTATGGATACACGGCATAGAAATGAAAATAATTTATTATTTAAACTGTTTGTTGACATTTTTTCCAAAATAAATAAAATAAAAACAGAATCTATGAAAATAAATATTTTATGAAAGCTGAAATTGAAATATTTTCATATGTAATGGCCCACTTCCGGTTGTTGTGATACTTGAATGAAAAAAAATTGAAAATGAAAACAAAATAAAGTTATTTAAACCAGAGTAAGAAGTAAAAAAGTCTCTACCTTTTTTGTTTTTTGTAATAAATTTTAAACATTTAAGGAAATTAAGTTCATAAAAATATTCATTTTAATTGTAAATATTTTACTATTTATACGGCGTATGAGTGATATTACTTTAATTACGAATTAAATATCGCTCATACGTCTTTAATTAGGAATATGCTACACAGCAATACAGAGGGTTATGAAAATGTAGAATCTAGATACTGGTATTTTGCTTTTACACCCTTAACATTAAAATTATAAACAAAAGCTACAAAAATAAACACCAGCATAAAAAAATTATAAACAAGTAAACAAAAATACAACAATAAATACCAACATAAAAAAACAGAAATATATCAAGAACACTACAAGAATAAATGTAAACAAAATACACAAACAATAATAATGAATGTAAACAACGATGTTTACATTTAAAGAGATTTCGAGAAGGCGCAGTTACGAACATTCGCCTTCAAGAACATTCATCCGACTGTTTACACTGCCATATAAAAGGCAATACAAAGCAGGCAACTGAGTTAGTAAAAGTTCAGTCAGTCTTGTGTGAAGACGCTGCGTGTTTGAAGAGAGTAATCGTGGTTTGAAGATCTCCGTTACAAAGAGCTGTCGTACAATTGTCTAGTAATTGTTATTGTTTATGCAAAAGGGTGTAAACAGAGGAATAACAATCAAAGCAATTGTTGTTGTTTACATCAAGTTGTGAACAGTGGCACACAGAATTGTGCGAATAATAAAGAATTTTAAATTAAAACTAAACACGAATATATTTTTATTTTATTTGCAATCTACGAGCTTATATTTTAAACGTGTTTTTAAAATGTAAAAACGTAACAATATGCACTTACTAAGGAGTACACTGAGTATGAGTATGAGCCTTTTAATGGGAAGTGTACATAGATTAACATTTACCAATAGAAACTATCTTGTAATCATGTTAGAAGTGTATGTGGAGATAACAGAGCGTTAGATATAATAGAGTATATCCTCTAGAGCAGTGCTAAATAAGAGAAGGATAATTATGAATTCTTATAGGCACCGAACCCTCTGTTGAGAACAGACATTCAGGCAAAGAAAAAGCAAAAGATCATTCAACAAAGAGAACAAAGCGTGCAAAGTGTTTTGTTTAATTCACTAGTTTATCTTGTTGTTGTTTAATTTATAAACAATCCAAACAGATTAAGGGAATGAAAGAATAATAGTGTCTGTGTATGTGTGTGTGTGCTGCTGCTTAATTTCTAAACAATGCTAACTGGTTACGCATGAGTAATATTCATGGTTTTGTATTAAATATTCATCATACGCCATGTATTCTTTAAAAATACTTACGCTTAGCGTTGCTTCAGTAATTTCTACTACAAATGTTTAATTGCTTATAACATCGAAACTATTCAACCGATTTGTTTGAAACTTCAGTTATCGATAAATAAGGAACTAAACTAAAGGGTGGGCCAGCTATCGGATTAAATTTGAAACATCGGAATCTGTTAATATGTTGCAAAATTTACTACGCTTGAGCAACGTGAGAAATTGCACGATGATGTCGATTTTGCAAAAAAAAATCGTCTTTTCGGGTGAAGCTCATTTTCGTCTTTGTGGCTACATTAGTGAGCAAAATTACCCTATTTGGAGCTCAGAAAACCCACACGTGGTCTTACAGAAGCCAATACACCCATTACAACTGACTGTTTGGTGCAATATGTGAAGCAAAGTTATCATTGGCCTATATTTCTTTAAAATTGAGGACGGCGTAACAATTACGCTCAACGGAGACACCTATCGCACCATGACAACCGATTTTATTGTACCCGCTCTTAATGGTATTGATGTGAACGATGTTTGGTTTCAACAGGATGGTGCAACTTGTAACACATCTTATGTCACAAATGATTTATTTCGTCAAACGTTTGATGGCCGTTTAATTAGTCGAAATGGTCAAATGTCAAATGGCCGCTAAGAAGCTGCGATGTAATACCGTTGAACTATTTTCTGTGAGAAAAGTGTTACGCCGAAGTGTTAAGTATGAAGTAAATTTTTAGTTTTTGTTTGAATACATCTAGCAATCGATGCGTGAAAGTTTCTTGTAATAAATAAGCCAATGACTTGAGTTGAAAAAAGTTCCTTTTTCAGAATAAGCACACTATGTTTACTTCTCATAGTAGGCGTAGTCTAGTAGGCTGTGTGTTGGCTTATTGAACATAAGGTCTCGGCTCAAACCCCAGGTCAGACATCTCCAACAAGACGAAATGTGAAAAAATATATCTTCGACTGCCTCTCAGCAAATTTGTGGCAAAAGTACTCTAAGAGGAAAATAAAATTGCCATGAAAAGTTTCTGAAAAATCTGTCGTTCAGAATCGGCATTGAACTCATATATAAAATGAACACACACAACATAAGTGGTGTGAGATGCTCGGTTCAAATCGTGACTGAAGGGTTGAAATGACCAATTATGTACGTATGCATGTATGTATGATGCTGGATTCGCATAGTGGCAGTTTTTTTAGCCATTATTTCAGCTTGAATGGTACGAGAATAATTCAACTGCTTCGAAACAATTCTCCAACCGACTTTATCTAAAACCACGATTGAAAGTCCAATTTTAATCAAATTTTTTGTAAGACCACAGTTTCTATACGCCCATGTTTTTTTTCTGCACTCAGGCTCATTCCTAGTTCGCAGCTGCTTAATTGGCTAACATAGTCAACAGCAGCTTAGCTGAGCATTTGTTATCATGATCGTCTCATGAATTTGTTTCTTTTACTGGCTTAAAACGTTTTTAGTTTTGGCGGAAGATTTAAAAATTGTTCTACTGTCTCTAACACATGTGAATGTCTTGTTTTTTAATTTTTTTTTTTTGATTTTTTTGATTTTCATTTTTGATTTATTGGCCTCAGCATGTCAAGTGCAGTAGGGATTTGAACTCGATTTTTTTAGAAAAATTTTTGGCAAATATTTTGACTAAAAAAAATAAACCTGACGCTGTAAATCCTACTAAATGCGTGTGTGTGTGTGAGTAATTGTAGTTGCAAATGTAATAAATCTTTATAAATATTTAACTTTTAAAATCTAAACTCTTTTAACTAAATTCCCCATGTTTTTTATTCCCACCTCTTTGGATAAAAATAAAATCACTTGAAATCAAAACAAAACACAACATAAATATGACAATAAAAATCAAAACATAAATACCACGAAAGAGCTGTTAAGTGAGTGAGTATCCAGTGTGTGTGTATATATGTACATAGGCCCCCTCTTAAAAATAATAGAAAAGGGGAAAGAAAAAATCTCCACAAAGCACACAATAAAAGCAGAGAAAAAAACCAGGAAAATATAACAACAAATGACAGTTTGTTGTTGTTGTTTTTGTTTTTAAATAAAATTTATGGCTTGTTAAACTGTTACATACTACACACACATACAAGACCCATACACAAACGACCCATACAAACACACATGCACGTGTGCCCTTTCATAAAATATCAGCCTGAATGTATGCCATACATTTCATAATAATGGGTGATTTTTTAAGAGCTATAGGAAAATTTTCAGAAAAAAAACACATAAAATTAAGAAAAATGCATGAAATCTTTATTTGAATCGATAGTACGGTCCATACAATCGAATGTTTGAAGATTATTTCATGCAAATGTTGACCGCGACTGCGCCTCAAATGGTCCATTCGCTTAGTCCAATTTTGAAATACTCTTTCCAACATTTCGGCCGGTATCTCACGAATAAATGCCTCAATGTTGTCTTCCAATGCGTCAATTGAAGGGGGCTTGTCTGTATAGACATGACCTTTAAAATGGCCCCACAAAAAATAGTCTAAAGGCGTTAAATCGCACGATCTAGGCGGCCAATTGACCGGTCCCGAACGTGAAATAAAATGTTCACCGAACTCGCCTCTCAATAAGTCCATTGTTAAGCGTGCTGTGTGGCATAAGGCACCGTCTTGTTGAAACCCCATGTCATGCAAGTCAAGCTCTTGCATTTTGGCACAAAAAAAAGTTGGATATCATCTCACGGTAGCGCTCACCATTCATAGTTACGTTACGATTCGCAGCATCTTTGAAGAAGTACGGTCCAATGATGCCACCAGCCCATAAACCACGTCAAACTGTGACTTTTTCTGGATGCATTGGTAGCTTTTGCAATACTTCTGGCTGATCTTCACTCCAAAATCGACAATTCTGCTTATTTACGTATCCATTGAGCCAAAAATGAGCTTCGTCGCTGAACACAATTTTTCGATAAAGAAGTGGATCTTCGGCCCACTTTCCAAGAGCTCATTCACCAAAAATTCTGCGTTGCGGTAGGTCGTTCGGCTTCAATTCTTGCACCAGCTGTATTTTGAAAGGCTTCACATCTAAATCCTTCCGAACAATTTTCCACGTTGTTGAGTAACAGAGGCCCAATTGCTGCGAACGGTGACGAATCGATAATTGATGGCCATCATTAACACTGGCCGATACAGCTGCGATATTTTCTTCAGTTTGCACTCTACGTAAGTGTGTTGGTGGTTTCATGTCCAACAATGTAAATTTTAGCCCGAACAACCGCTTCAGTGGGGTCGATTAAACTGACCATAAAATGGAAGAAGCGCGCGATGAACTTTCTTAACAGAGCCCGCATTTTGATAATAAAATTCAATGATTTGCAAGCGTTGTTCGTTTGTAAGACGATTCATGGTTAAATTATAGACCAAACTGAAGATAATTGGCAGTGAAACAAAACATGAAACGTGCGTGAGCTGTTTAAACCAGTGTTGCCAAAGAGATAATCGCTAAAAAATCACCCGTTATTTATTTTAAAAACCCAAGTGTGTTTATTTATCTGTTAGAGATAGAGAGGCAGAGAGTAAGAGAGCGTGTGTGTGTGTGTGTGTGTGTGTATGTTATTGTATAAAAATAAAAATAAACAAATAAGCCTCTAATAACATTAGCTTTTTCTACTTTTATTCCCTCTTTTTTACTCTTCCTCTCTCTCTCTCTCTCTTTCTCTCCCTCTACCTTCCCGTCTCTTTATTTATTTATGGTTTAGTGATGCCGTTTTTGTTATTCTTTTACAGAAAAAAAAACTGATGGCTACATGGCTTTTCAGTGTATCTCAATAAGTGTGTGGATATATGAGTCAGAGTAAGTATTTGTTTATCTAGTATTTGCATTTAGCTTTGAGTATTGGTTTGTATATGTCATCCTACACTGTTTTTTAAGTTTAAAGTTTAAAATCCTTTTTGAAAACACAAAAAATTATCATTTCAGTGTGAGCAAATTCCAATAAAATATTCGAAAAATGTTTTCTAGATTCCACAAATTATGTTAAGATGGCTTAAATTGGGAATGCTTGGGTTATATTGGCCATTTCATAACATTTTTGATTCACACATGGATTATGCTGAACAACATTATTCCTCAGCCCTTTTGTCAGGCAGTGACACTTCTTGACAGAGAATAAGTTTCAATACAGAAAAGTGCTCCTTAACATCGCCTTCTATAGCATTTTAATAGATTGATAGTGCCAGAAGGCCATACCATATCACCCTACAACATGCATTCGCCACATGGGGAATGGATAAGGAAACCATCCTCACCATCTATAAGGCTATCGGACGGTCACTCCTCAACTATGCTGCTCCAATTTGGACATCATTCTTGAGCGACACACAATGGAGGGCACTACAAACGACACAGAATAACGCCCTACGAATAGCTACCGGATGCATAAGGATGACCAGTATAGACCACCTCCACGATGAAGCCAAAATGCTGGCAGTTAGAAAGCACAATGAACTACTGACCAAGCAATTTTTCATAGCCTGGTACCTGCCTACCCATCCAAACCATCACATAGTCATGAACGATCCCCCTCCTCGGCGCATAAGACAAGACCTCACAACTTATCACTCACCTCATACCCTCAATAGTGGACCTACAGTCTGTTAGGGAGGCACAAAACGCCGCACATCAAACTACTGTCACGACGGCCAGAGACGAGCTCAGCCACAACAGGGTCATAAATCGACATACATCACCTATATCCGCTACAGAAATGCAGCTACCATGGATTACGAGAACCATTCTGGTTCTCAGCTTAGATCAGGATGGTCGAACTTCCTGAATAGCTGCAGGGCTAGGATTATCCCGGGCACCCAGGATAGCTGCCCGTGATGCAACCGGGCACCACATGACACAGCGCACATATTTAGTTGCCCAGCTAAACCGACAGCCCTGCGATCCATAGATCTATGGCTGAATAATACGAAAACAGCGGACTTCCTCGAACTACCGACTACATGACGATAACAACATATACACACAACCAGCAAGTAACAATCCCATCTCCAACCCATTCCATTCCCACCAAATTAACATGGCACACAACCAACCAAATACATTAAACTTAAACTTACCATCTTATATTTTAAATACAGGGAAAAGCTTCCGGAGACAACAGCCGAACTGTTACAACAACAACAACAACAACATGCTATAGTAGATCACTTGCTCATGTTAAGTGGTGTCACCGCTTCAAAAAACACGTGAGATTTTCACTAAGACCCTCTATGGCATCACATTTCCCTTAAATTAAAAGACGACAGTGTACACCAATGGAAAGTGTTCCCTAGCCCCAATAAAGTGGTTGTTTGTTTGCTCTGTCTCTCTCTCTCACGTTTGCACACGTACTGGTATAGTCTTGTCCTCCTCCTTCAATTCGTAACTTCTTCAGAAATCACCCACTGCAGTTGTCTAGTTGTCGAGCACGTCTTACCATTAGACATACCATTAGACAGTGTCCCATGAAAATAGTGGCCGCATACCAAGTGTCAGTTTGGCAAATAAAACCCGGTTTTATCGTTCTCTCTGCGTTGTAGTGCGACCAACTTTATTTAGCGGAAGAACAGATCATCCCTTCTACCACATGAGCACCCAGCCAGTATTAGACAGTGTCCCATGATCAACAACAGTGACCGGGTACCAAATGTTCCCTGATATCAAATCTAACCTGGTTTGTAATTCGACCAACTTAATTTAGCGGACGAAGAGATCACCTTGACCACCAAGTATATTTGCCTATATCACGCCAACCCTCATAGCCTGACCATATAGTCCGTGAAACCCGTACTCAGGGATCGAAGAACCCTGCCGCCAATGCCTTCACCATTAGCTACACCGCAATTATTTCATCTTCAATGTAACCTGAAGATTTCTAACATCAGATGTCTGTCTAGTCGTCGAGCACGTCTTATTATTAGACAGTGTCCCATGCTCAACAACAGTAACCGGGTACCAAATGTATCCTGATATCAAATCTAACCTGGTTTGTAGTTCGACCAACTTAATTTAGCTCATGTCTGACTTGACAGATAATTAGTTTTATGCTTCCGCTGAACGAATATGGTTGTGTATACGCTTGAACAACGCTGGGGGGAAATATTGCGACATTACTTTGAAAATCATGGTAATGTTGCAGAATGTGTGCGAAAATTGCGTACGGATTTTTGAAGAAGAGAAGCACCGTCAGCACCGTATGTTCGTTATCTTGTGAAAAAAGTGAAAGAAACTGGCATCCTCATCGATAAACAAAAGCGTGAAAAGCCAACAACATTGCGTACACCCGAGAATATTGCTGCTGTGGCAGAAAGTGTGCGTGCAGCGCCATCAACATCAATTCACCGTCGGTCTCAACCATTGAACATTTCGGAGACATCATTGAGACGAATTTTGCATCAAGACCTTGGTATCGCGCCATACAAAGTCCAACTGGTTCAGGAGTTGAAGCCAATTGATCATCCAATGTGTTTTCGCTTCGCTAAGTGGGCCTGCGATCGACTTACAGAAGATGCCGATTTTGTCAAAAAAAATCATCTTTTCAGATGAAGCTCATTTTGATCTTGGCGGGTATGTAAACAAGCAAAATTGTCGCATTTGGAAAACCCGCATGCATTTTTTGAAAGGCCGACGCACCCAAAATCAGGCACTGCTTAGTGCGGATTTTGGTCCAGAGGCATAATTGGGCCGTTTTTCTTCGAAAATGAGCAAGGAGTGGCCGTTACAGTCAATGGCGATCGTTATCGGGCCATGTTGAACAAATTTTTGTTCACAAAAATTGTAGAGGAGGATATTGGCAACATTTGGTTTCAACAGGATGGCGCTACGGGCCACACAGCCGAAGCTTCACTCGATGTTTTACGCCCTGATTTTGAAGATCGCATTATCAGCCGCAGAGCTGATGTCGTTTGGCCACCTCGGTGCTGCGGTTTGACACCGTTGGACTATTATTTGTGGGGTACCGTCAAAGATAAGTGTTACGCCGACAAGCCAGAGACAATTGACGCTTTAAAGGACAATATTCGTGAAGCCATTGGTGAAATACAAGCTGCACACAATCGATAATGTGCTTAAAAATTGAACCGATCGTGAAGGCTATTGCATGGCCAGCCGAGGCAGCCATTTGAATGAAATTATTTTCCATTATTAACCGGAAGGATTGTACTTTCAAATAAAAAAAGAAATTTGAGAAAATATTCCAGTAGTTTTTTTTTAAAGCATTTTCAAAAAAAGTTATTTGGCGGACCCTTTATATTTTCTATATCATGCCAATGCTCATAGTTTGGCGCCAATGCTTTTACTATTAACTTCACCGAAAATATTTCATCTTCAACGTAACCTGAAGATTTCTAACGGCACTGGGTAACTACAGTGATTCAAATTGCCAAATAACAGTTACTAATAATGTCGTTCTTTCAAAATTGTTACATACTCAAATTTTTTCATTTTATTTTGAGCGAGGCAGAATTACTATTAGATGATGCTGATTATTTACTTTTGTCTTTTATACATGAACTTTCTGTAAAACTTAATTGTCAAACTTCATATAAAAAAAATACATTAAAAATAATAACATTGACGACACCACTTTGATTTTGTTTACTTTTTCTCTTTTCGTAGTATATATCTAGTTGTCTCTTTCTTACGACTTAATAAAATACGTTATTGTCATTATTGTTTTCTTTTGGAATACTGTGATCACAATCACTGTTTTAAAGAACAGTGATTAACAAATCACGTTCACTGACAACAACGTTCTTCAAAAATCACTGCATCGCTCATCTCTAGCCTCAACCTTGCAACTTATCTAGGAATTTCCCCTAATTCTTGCTGAATTGCAGGCATATGTGAGAACTAATAGAGCCAAGGAGTCGTATTCCCATTTTAACAATCCTCCATCGCATACACATGTCATCCTTGAGTGCATGACCCGTTCTTCATCCTGGCCAATGTGTTTTTCTTCCCGAAACAGATAAGTGCTGATAAAACTAAATTAAAGAAAGGTTCCAGCACCAGATTCTCTCTTTATAGGATTGCCTAAAGTGTCCTAAGGGGTCCATAAGCCAATTAGTCTTAGATTATGTAAGCATCTGATTGGAGGCAAATGCTTCTTTATGACTTTTCATTCCTTTAAAAAGCATAGGACGGTACAAAATCCCCTCTTCTTTTTCAATTTCAATTTCATTAAATAAGTTTTTTTAAGATAAGCAGACGATTGATCTTCTAAAAAAAAGTTCTAGGATGATAGGGTTGCCATGCAATATTCTTTGATGTGTTGTAAAGGGTGTTTTTTATAGAGGTATAGAACTTTAAGTTGGCATTACTTTTCAAGATGGCGACCAATTTAACAGCTGTCAAGTGATTTATTCTCAGTTTGGTTTGGCAATTCATCATGAATAGACTCACGCCTGAACAACGCTTCCAAATCGTGCAATTTTATATCGAAAACAATGGTTCTGTGCGGAAAACGTATCGCGCACTACGTCCATTTTTTCGTCGACAAAATCGTCCATCAGAGCAGTTAATTCGATTAACCATGGAACGTTTTTGCACCACGTTTACTCTTATTGATAACTCGCATCCCCAGAGACGCTGTAAGGTGCGTACAGAAGAAGCTATTGCTGCTGTAGAGCGGAGCATTGAGGAAGACCCGAATGAGTCCATCCGCCATCGAGCACAGGAATTGGATCTGTGTCCATCCACTTTATGGAAGATTTTGCGGAAGGATCTTGGTTTGCGTGCTTACAAAATCCAACTCGTGCAAGATTTGAAGTCAAACGATCATCAAGTAAGGCGTAGATTCGTCGAATGGCCCCAAAACGAGATTACCGTTCTTCCCGATTTTCATAAGCGAATTTTGTTTAGCGATGAAGCGCACTTCTGGTTGAATGGCTACGTCAACAAACTAAACTGCCGCATTTGGAGTGAAGGTAATCCTCAAGTGTATGTGGAAACACCGTTACATCCAGAAAAACTGACTGTTTGGTGCGCTTTATGGGCTGGTAGAATCATTGGTCCGTACTTTTTCAAAAACGTTGGTGGCCAGAACGTTACAGTCAATGGTGATCGGTATAGAGACATGATAAGTAACTTTTTCATTCCTGAATTGAATAACCATGATGTCCAGGAGATGTGGTTTCAACAAGACGGCGCAACATGTCACACAGCTCGTGCCACAACAGATTTATTGAAAGACACGTTTGGTGACCGCCTAATTTCACGTTTTGGACCTGTGAATTGGCCTCCAAGATCTTGTGATTTAACACCGCTAGACTACTTTCTGTGGGGCTATGTAAAGTCATTGGTCTATGCGGTAAAGCCACAAACGCTTGACCATTTGGAAGACAACATTCGCCGTATTATTGCCGATATACGGCCACAAATGTTGGAAAAAGTCATCGAAAATTGGACGTCCAGATTGGACTACATCCGCGCCAGCCGTGGCGGTCATATGCCAGAAATCATATTTAAAATGTAATGCCACAAGATTATCTTTCGGATAAATAAAATTCATGTCAATCGAATAATCCATCGTTGTTTTATTGCAACTTAAAGTTCTATACCTCTATAAAAAAACACCCTTTTTAAACACCATGACATATAAATGCTTATCCGTTTCGTTATTTTTTTCTTTCTTTCTCCTTTTCTAAATAACATTCATTGCCTGCTTTTTTATCTGTTTTTTCTTTTGCTTTTGTCACTGGAAAAAGCAAATTGCTTAGTAGCGAGTTTTATGTAAACATTGCTGTTATTATTGTTGTTGTTGTTGTTGTCTCTTTTAAAAATTGTTACTTTAGTATTTAAAAGTTTTATTTCCTAAGTTCTTTATCCTTTTTCCCTGTCGCCCTTCTTCCATAAAATATTTTATTTGGCTCTGTGTGTAGACACTGTCTGTGTGCCTGTGTGTCAATAGTTCTGAACTTGTTTTATTTTTTAAACAAACAACCGAAACGTTTGTAACAATTTGACAACAAGTTAAGAATATAAATTCACATCTTATAAGCTTCACTCGCCACCACCACCACCATCACCATCACTTGACCACTTTTGGCCACTTGACCGATAAAGTTTCCAAAGAAATAAAAATAAAATTACAAACACACACACACACAAAGAGAGAGGGAGACTTTTAATCTTAAAGGAAAAGAGACAAAATTAGAAACGTTTTAAGAAAAAAATGAAAACTTTTAATTGCTGTTTGCCAACAACGCAAGCAGAGTTAAATATGAAGCAGACAACACAGACAAAACAAAAATTAAAGCATATTTCCCAGGGCAGTATAAACAGTATATGAAGACAGTGATTGGTTGCGTATGATTAACATGGAATTTAATTTCATTCACACAGAAAAATATTAATGATACGTCATGGTGGCCTTTTAAGTTAATATGTTAACTGCCGAGGAGTATTTGTAACAGCGTCTGTAGTGTAATTATGGAAAATGTTTATAACATCATGGATAAAGGAGAAGCTTTTGACAACCTAAGTCACTATATTATAAGGACCACCCGGGAATGCTAATCATAAGAATTATCAGGGAGCATATATGCTAACGTTAGCTTAAAGAATTGTTCATAAATAACTGCTAAGCAGCAGAATTCAAAATGTCCGTGTTGTGATGAAAATCTTAATATTATCTCCTCTGCTTTTAAAACGCCTACTCAACGTTCACTCACCATAATAATGTACAATATTCTATAGAAGCTCAAAGGACAAGACATAGCATTACTATCTGTTAGTGAAGCTATAATCCGAGCTCCCTGATTTTATAAGGTTAAGACGAAGTAGTAGTATAGTATAGTCTAGGAAAGGTAAATTAGTGAGTCAAGGGAATAGAAACAATTCCTTTTGGAGCCCAGTTTATGTAGGAATTACCAGCAATAAGCAGGCATATGAAGAAACAAGAGAGATGCTAAGTAGCTGCTAGATCTACAATCTTCCCATGGAGTGGGCACAGATATTTGGAACACAGAGAGATGGGGAAGACACAGAGACAAGGAAGGCACAGAGACGGAGAAGATACAGTGACGGAGAAAACACAGAGACCGGGAAGACACAGATACAGTGAAGACAGGGAGACAATGAAGACACAGAGGCAGGGAAGACACAGAAACAGTGAAGACAAAGAGACAGGGAAGACACAGAGACAGGGAAGGCACAGAGACAGGTAAGACACAGAGACAGGGAAGACACAGAGACACGTAAGACATAGAGACAGGGAAGACACAGAGACACGTAAGACATAGAGACAGGGAAGATGCAGAGACCGGGAAGACACAGAAACAGTGAAGACAAAGAGACAGGGAAGACACAGAGACAGGGAAGGCACAGAGACACGTAAGACATAGAGACAGGGAAGATGCAGAGACCGGGAAGGCACAGAGACAGGTAAGACACAGAGACAGGGAAGACACAGAGACACGTAAGACATAGAGACAGGGAAGATGCAGAGACCGGGAAGACACAGAAACAGTGAAGACAAAGAGACAGGGAAGACACAGAGACAGGGAAGGCACAGAGACCGGGAAGACACAGATACAGTGAAGACAGGGAGACAATGAAGACACATAGGCAGGGAAGACACAGAAACAGTGAAGACAAAGAGACAGGGAAGACACAGAGACAGGGAAGACACAGAGACAGGTATGGCACAGAGACAGGGAAGATGCAGAGACCGGGAAGACACAGAGACAGGGAAAACACAGAGACCGGGAAGACACAGATACAGTGAAGATACAGAGACAGGTAAGACACAGAGACGAAGAAGACACAGAGACGAAGAAGACACAGAGACGAAGAAGACACAGAGACCGGGAAGACACAGAGACAGGGAAGACACAGAGACCGGGAAGACACAGATACAGTGAAGATACAGAGACAGGGAAGACACAGAGACCGGGAAGACACAGAGACAGGGAAGACACAGAGACGGAGAAGACACAGAGACGAAGAAGACACAGAGACGGGTAAGACACAGAGACAGGGAAGACACAGAGACAGGGAAGACACTGAGACAGGGAAGTCACAGAAACAGGGAAGACACAGAAACAGAGAAGGCACAGAGACGGAGAAGACACAGAGACAGAGAAGATACAGATACAAGGAAGATACAGAGGCAAAGAAGACCCAGAGACAGGAAATACACAGAGACAGGGAAGACACAGAGACAGGGAAGACACAGAAACAGAGAAGGCACAGAGACGGAGAAGACACAGAGACAGGGAAGATACAGAGGCAAAGAAGGCACAGAGACGGAGAAGACACAGAGACAGAGAAGATACAGATACAAGGAAGATACAGAGGCAAAGAAGACCCAGAGACAGGAAATACACAGAGACAGGGAAGACACTGAGACATGTAAGGCACAGAGACAGGGAAGGCACAGAGACAGTGAAGACACAGAGACAGGGAAGATACAGAGGCAAAGAAGACCCAGAGAGAGGAAAGACACAGAGGCAGGGAAGATACAAAGACAGGGAAGACACAGAAACAGAGAAGACATAGAGACAAGGAAGACTCAGAAACAGGGAATACATAGAGACAGGGAAGACAGAGAGGAGACGCTGCAACAAATGCATTTGACAAAATCTTGACTTTTGTTCAGTAATTACAATGACAAGAGATTTATTAAGTAATTACAATGAGAAGACTATCCACCATCGGCATGTGACAAGTAAGTCCGGGCACTCTAAACTCAAAGAACTTACTTAACTGATCTCTACATCCCTTTAGTTAGGATAACCTCTCTTCATACACTACCCATGTTGCATGTGTTAATATTATTTACGTGCTGCCAGACCTACAGTTTAAAGGAAAGGTTTTTGATGAATTTTTCATGGCAATTTTATTTGCTAACCGAAATTATTTGCCAGATCAAGATATCTGCTCTGGGGTTTGAACAATAATAAGCCAACACACTATAATACTACGACTAGAATGAACACTTGGATCGCCTTAAATTCGATTTGGAAGTTGCTGTGAATGAGGATAATGAATCATTAGAAAGCATACTTCAAACTAGTGTAGCGTTAATACATCACAGAAGGAAAAATCTGAGGCGTATCAAGTACAATACAGCTATTACAGTCACCGGATAGCATCCTAAAATTTCTCAGGGCTATAGGATTGCAATGAGGCATTGAAAGGACACACCATTAGCATTGAAAGCAATGCAAATAGATCGTGTGATTGCAGTACCTCTACACAAAAATAAAAATAATAATACAACGATTACCACTTGCACACTCTCGAACTTTCTTTTCTTTAAGACATGAAACTGCATTATCGAGACGTCATAAAATTTAAAAAAAATAAAACATTTGAAGAGGTAAACTATTTGTAAAGGGTGTTTTTTATAGAGGTATAGAACTTTAAGTTGCAATAAAACAACGATGAATTTTATTTATCCGACAGATAATCTTGTGGCATTACATTTTAAATATGATTTCTGGCATATGACCGCCACGGCTGGCGCGGATGTAGTCCAATCTGGACATCCAATTTTCTATGACATTTTCCAACATTTGTGGCCGTATATCGGCAATAATACGGCGAATGTTGTCTTCCAAATGGTCAAGCGTTTGTGTCTTTACCGCATAGACCAATGACTTTACATAGCCCCACAGAAAGTAGTCTAGCGGTGTTAAATCACAAGATCTTGGAGGCCAATTCACAGGTCCAAAACGTGAAATTAGGCGGTCACCAAACGTGTCTTTCAATAAATCTGTTGTGGCACGAGCTGTGTGACATGTTGCGCCGTCTTGTTGAAACCACATCTCCTGGACATCATGGTTATTCAATTCAGGAATGAAAAAGTTACTTATCATGTCTCTATACCGATCACCATTGACTGTAACGTTCTGGCCACCAACGTTTTTGAAAAAGTACGGACCAATGATTCCACCAGCCCATAAAGCGCACCAAACAGTCAGTTTTTCTGGATGTAACGGTGTTTCCACATACACTTGATGATTACCTTCACTCCAAATGCGGCAGTTTTGTTTGTTAACGTAGTGCGCTTCATCGCTAAACAAAATTCGCTTATGAAAATCGGGAAGAACGGTAATCTCGTTTTGGGGCCATTCGACGAATCTACGCCTTACTTGATGATCGTTTGACTTCAAATCTTGCACGAGTTGGATTTTGTAAGCACGCAAACCAAGATCCTTCCGCAAAATCTTCCATAAAGTGGATGGACACAGATCCAATTCCTGTGCTCGATGGCGGATGGACTCATTCGGGTCTTCCTCAATGCTACGCTCTACAGCAGCAATAGCTTCTTCTGTACGCACCGTACAGCATCTCTGGGGATGCGAGTTATCAATAAGAGTAAACATGATGCGAAAACGTTCCATGGTTAATCGAATTAACTGCTCTGATGGACGATTCTGTCGACGATAAAATGGACGTAGTGCGCGATACGTTTTCCGCACAGAAACATTATTTTCGAAATAAAATTGCACTATTTGCAAGCGTTGTTCAGGCGTGAGTCTATTCATGATGAATTGCCAAACCAAACTGAGAATAAATCACTTGACAGCTGTTAAATCGGTCGCCATCTTGAAAAGTAATGCCAACTTAAAGTTCTATACCTCTGTAAAAAACACCCTTTATAAGAAACTCATATTGGCTAACAGTTCCTCAATCAATGTGATTTCAATTGAATTTCGAGCAGCTTTAGCCAAAGAACTGACAAGTCGCTTCAATTCAAGAAAACGTGCCTTTTTGGCGTCAACCAAATTTGGAACTAATTTTATAAGTAAGTCCAAATCTCCTCATAAAATGGAAAAGAGTGAATGTTGGAAACGCTGCTTTCATTGTGCTTCCTACAAAAAATATAGTCGCACAAATTTTTTTTGCGTTCAATGCAATGTGTTTCCTTGTTTCACTACATCCCGTGATTGCTTTGGAAACTACCCCGAACAACACTAATTATAAATTTTTAAGATTTATTGTATTTAACTTTATATTTTTAATAAAAAAAAACTGTTTTTAAATCATGCCTAAAAATTAATAATTTGCGATAAAAAGATTGCTTTCAACCCATAGGCAACTATATTTGCCAAGCGAAATGGGTGACTTAGACAAGAGGGCAATTTTTTTTTCGTCACTACTATTAGGCCACAGATTATTAAAATAAAACAAAAGGTTAAATCGCTTCAGCAGAAAATGTTTGGTCGTCAAAGGGTTAAATAAGTTTTTTAAGATATGCAGGTGATTGATCTACTAAAGCAAGTTCTAAGATGATAGGGTTGCCATGCAATATTCTTTAATGTATTGAATAAAACTTATCTAAGCTGTGGCTGGTGTTTGTGTTGCCTTTATTGCCTTTCTATCGCGAATCGTTTTTTATAAATTTTTTTTATATTTTTTTTTTTTGTTTTTTTTTTAATATTTATTGTTGGCTTATGATTAATGTTTTAGAAGATTATTTAAACATTTATTTGCCTATTTTCCCCTATTTTTTTCTTTCTATTTTGACAGAGGCAGACTTTAAAAAAATAAAATAAAATTTTTTTTATGAATTATTATTCATGCCACACGTACATATGTACATACAAACAGTTGCCAGAAATCTGTTACACTTCATCTGATGTACGAACGTCATTTGAACTGTAAATTTATGCATGAACTGAGTAGCTAAACATGCTGACAAAGGGGGGTGGAAGGTAGTAAAAATTTTTGTGAAAAATGATTTTCTGTGTGTGATATTTTAAAATGTTGCAACAAATGTTTTCATTTAAAAAAAAAACGATAAAAAATAAATAAAAAATAAATAAAAACAGTTATCAAAGCAAATACTAAAGTCTGTAACAAATGACACGAAAAATCGTTCGAATAAATTTAAATATGAAATGTTGACTCTTTTTTTATGAAAAAAAATTTGTTTGTGTAAAAATAATTAAAAGCTTATAAATAAAGTGATCCATTATTAAGTAAATAACACTAAAAATATATATTTTTAAAAATATTTTGGTATTTATTGCTAAATATTGCTACCGGATATACAATAAATGTAAACAGTAGAGAGCAATACTTTCCAGACGCATGCTTAACACTCCAAAGAACTCTTATGCGGACCGCATCCCAGTAAAAACAATTGTTCGCTCTCAATCGACACGTTGTATGGTCCTACGAAGCAAAATTTTGATGAAACAAAGCTTTCCAGCCTCTATTTCCTAAATAATGAAGTATTACGCGTGCGATTTCATGTCTAATTGAATATTCTAGGAGATCTTTTTCACCAATTACTACGTCGAAGGAATCATTTATGTTTTCTAACGGTCCTAAGTAATAAATCGTTTGTTTTTTCCGGTTTCAGTAGCTTGAACAGACCTTATGTCCAATAAGGCAACACACTAGGTACTAGACTATGGCGACTATGAAAAGTATACACAGCGTGCTTATTCTAGAAAAAGAACTTTTTTCAACTCAAGTCATTGACTTATTTATTACAAGTAATTTTCACGAATCGACTGCTAGCAGCATTCAAACAAAAACTAAAAATTTACTTCATACTTAACACTTCGGCGTAACACTTTTCTTTAAAGGCGCCCACAGAAAATAGTCACATCGCAGCTTCTTGGCGGCCATTTGACATTTGACCATTTCGACTAATTAAACTGCCATCAAACGTTTGACGCAATAAATCATTTGTGACATAAGCTATGTGGCAAGTTGCACTATCCTGTTGAAACCAAACATCGCTCACATTACTGCCATAGAGAGCGTCTACAAAAAAATTGGTTATCATGGTGCGATAGGTCTCACCGTTGACCGTAATGGTTGCGCCATCCTCAATTTCAGAGGAATATGGGCCAATGATACCTCCTCTGCCCCACAAGTTGCACTAAATAGTCAGCCGTAATGGGTGCATTGGCTTCTGTAAGACTACATGTGGGTTTTCTAAGCTCCAAATACGACAATTTTGCTCACTAACGTAGCCACCAACATGAAAATGAGCTTCACCTGAAAATACGATTTTTTTTTGCAAAATCGACATCACCGTGCGGTTTCTCATGTTGCTCAAGCGTAAATCGATACATTGCGCTCAGTGGAGGTAAGATAGTGAATTTTGCATCATATTAGCAGATTCCAATGTTTCAAATTGAAACCGATAGATGGCTTGCTCTATAGTTTAGCTCCTTATTTATCGATAACTGAAGTTTCAAACAAATCGGTTGAATAGTTTCGATGTTATAAGCAATTAAACATTTGTAGTGGAAATTATTGTGGCAACGCTAAGTGCAAGTATTTTTCAAGTATACACGGCGTATGATGAATATTTAATACAAAACCATGAATATTACTCATGCGTAACCAGTTAGCATTGTTTAGAAATTAAGCAGCACACGCACGCACACACACACACTATTATTCTTCCATTCCCTTAATCTGTTTGGTTTGTTTACAAATTAAACAACAATAACATAAACTAGGGAATTAAACAACACACTCTTTATGCTTTGCACTCTTTGTTGTTGTTGTATGCTCTTTTACTTGTTCTTTCTCTCTCTCATACTCACATACGCTGTAACCAGTTTCGTAATTATGAAACTTATGAGCGTTTGTTCGTTTATTTGTTTGCTTTCAATTGTTTTTGGATTTTTTTTTCTTCTCCAATTTTAATTCTCTTATTAATTGCGAAAACATTTTGCTGTTTATGCTCACTGTACTCTCTTGTTTAAATGCTGGTGTATAAAATGTAAACAATCAAGCACAACAGAAATTTAAACACACGCATTGTTGTTGTTGTTGTTGTTGTTGTTTAATTGTTAATAAAACCGGTTTTTGAAAGAGTAAATGTAAATGAAAAAACAAAAATATTAAGTGGATTGTGGATACGCATTGTTTTAATTGTAAAAGAGACAGAATAAGTACAAATGAGCTCAAGAGCATATGTTTGGTATTGTGAACACTACGCTATGGATTGTTTGCTTTTTATTCGAAACACCCACTAGAAAACCTTGTCTTTTCTGCTTGTATATGTATGTATGCGGGCTGATATGTATAATAATGCAAATGTTGTATTCAAATATTTGAATTTTAATTTCCGCTCTTTGTTTATTTCTCTTTTTTTTGCTGTGTTTAACGCATTTAAACGTAAGACAATGTGCATATTTATGATTAAATTTATTATTTATTTTCCATAATACATACATATTATTTTTCTTTCTCTCTTTGTGTTTGTGTTTTATAATTGTAATTGCATAATAAGTAATATTTACTGTATTGTTATGTTGTGGCATTTTATTTAAATGCATGCAGAATAAAAAAAATAATTTTTACAATTACCCAAGGCCAACCACACATATTCATATATGTATGTATGTATGGTACGTATGTATTACCATATAACAAACAGCCTATATAAAGTGAAAACAATATTTTTCAAAAAATTTAATTTATTAAAAAGCAAACTTTTAATATCTACTTTTGCTTATGTAATATGTATACAAATGTAGATTCAGTCATACGTAAAAACATACCGTTTAAAAATTTTTCAACATCTGTTGTTTGCCTCAGTTGTCATTGTTGTTGACGTCATACATTAATAAAAATATTCTCAAAAAATTTCATTTAAATTATGAGTGGAAATCATTCTGGGAAATCAAAATTGAATTTTTCAAGACAAATAATAACAGAAAGATGCAGAAGATAGCTAATAAACTGACAAAAGTACCTTAAATACTTTAAAAAATCGATAACATTAGTATTCATTAATTTTAAGAAAAAATTTTTATAATGTCGATAAATTTAAAAAAACTTGAGTTTATAATGTCGATAACTTTAAATTTTTATATTTCCATATAACTTAACCTTTTATATAATCCCCAGCAATAGGTAACAGGATGACGTATACAGTTTATCGATAACAACTTTCTACAAAAATTTCTCTGTAGAAAATGTTTCGATAACAAAACTTTTCTATAGAAACTGATTCAATAACAAAACTTTTCTATAGAAACTGATTCGATAACAAAATTTTTCTATAGAAAATGTTTCGATAACAAAACTTTTCTATATAAAATTGTTTCGATAACATAACTTTTCTATATAAAATTTTTCGATAAAAAAACTTTTCTATATAAAATTTTTCGATAACAAAACTTTTCTACAGAAACTGATTCGATAACAAAACTTTTCTATAGAAAACTTTTCGATTACAAAACTTTTCGATAACAAAACTTTTCTATAGAAAACTTTTCGATAACATTATCCTTACAGAAAATTTTTCGATAACAAATTCCCTATAGAAAATTCTTCGATAACAAATTCTTTATATTATTTATTTTTATATATTATATTATTTATATATTATATTATTTTTCGATAACAAATTTCCGATAGAAAATTTTTCGATAGCAAATTTCTATAGAAAATTCTTCAATAATTAATTTTTTGTAGAAAGTTATTCGATAACAAACAAATTTCTATAGAAGACTGTTAAATAACAACAATTTTGTATAGAATATTTTTCGATACAAATTTTCTATAGAAACATTTTCGATAACAACAATTTCCTATAGAAACAGTTTCGATAACAACAATTTCCTATAGAAACACTTTCGATAACAAGAATTTCCTATAAAAACACTTTCGTTAACAACAATTTCTCACGCAAACACTTTCGATAACAACAATTTCCTATAGAATCACTTTCGATAACAACAATTTCCAATAGAAACAGTTTCGATAACAACAATTTATAATAGAAATATTTTTATTCGATCTTTTTTAAATTAATGGGAAATGGTGTAATATTTTATTTTTCTGACATTGTCATTTCTTTTGATCAAAAAAAATAAATTGTTTTCTATTTAAAAGCTTTAAGACGTCTTTATTTTTTATTTCGTATTTGAAAATATTTTAAAATTCAATTTCAAAAGCAAATAAAATTTTAAAAATCTTTTTCAAAAACGATTTGAATTCCTGTATTTTCGAAAAGCATAGCGCAATGAGCAATTACGAAAGGGCACAAAATTACCGGCTACATCGTATGCGTGTACAAAAGGCCACCAGTTTAGTGGATAGTCAGGCACCCAAGCTAAAACGGCATACCGAAGATCAACGTGACATGTCTTACATAGGGATGATGCAGAGCATTTTTATAAGGGACAGCCAAAGGGCAATGATACAATCACCCGATAAAGCTACCGATTACAGCACATTAAACTATCGCGTGTCCAAACAATTGCAGTACCTGGCCCAGCAACAAGAGGAAAGGGAGAGCTTGAAAAAGAATAATCCCAACAGTGAAATACCGCCCCATGTTTTCAAACGCTATGAACAATTGAATTTGGTGAAGAATCATAAAATATTGCAGCAATTGCTGAGACCCTGTATTTACTTGGACTTGGAAATCAATGCCTTAAAACCTTTGGGTCGTTTGGAAATACAATTGTTTACCGAAGCGTGTCCCGAAGTTGTTTTACAATTTCTACGCTGCTGTTTATTTAAACAAAATAAACGCTTCAATATCAGTCGTTTACTTTGCCCTCTGTGGCTTGAGGCTGAATTGGCATTGGATGATATGACCGCTTTAACATCTCCGTCTATTGAACACGATACCATGGCCATCAATCATGGTGTATCCTCTGGCATACTATCCTTTCCCAGTCGCTATTTGCGTGGCAGCAAAATTCGTTTCATCACGTTCACCATCAGCTTTACGCCCATCAACGTTTTGAATGGTAAACGCATTGCCTTCGGCATAATCAAACGTGGCCAGAATGTATTGGATCTGTTGCAAGGCCTCAAGGTGACACGCTGTGGCAAACCGTCACAGAATATCGACGTCTCAGCATGTGGCGTTTTGCATTGCTGAACGAATTAATGTGTGGCCGCTGTGAGAGTTATGCTCACAGCATAAGAGGTGCTAGTTGTTGTTGTAATGATGGTGGTGTTTGTGTACATGTTTGTGGGAGTGTGTGTACGTGTAAATAAATTTTATGAAAAGCAATCCAATTGAATATTTGATTTGTTGTTGTCGTTGTTGTTGTTTTATCTGAGTATGTTTGAAGTTTATATTCCAAACAGGTGTTGGTGAAGTAATTTTCTTTGAAAATGATTTCCCGGATGATAAATGGAAAATAAGTGGATTCATCAATGGCGGCATAGCCATCATACGCGCTTTATTGTTGTCCTATACCATAAATACAGAGGTTTGGAGTTAAACAATCGGGAAAATCATACTTAAACGAATTGAATGTGGAAAAAGGAGGTATATGAGAAGAAAGCCTAATAGTTTTACAGGGATGGCACTAGAAGATAACCTTGAAGCCTCACAATTGCAGCATTCCTTATGAGGAGATTACAAACATATTGAAAACGTAGAGAGGAGTTCCTCTGAAATCATTTAATTTTAAAAAATTTCGAAAACAAATTTTTGTATTATTTTTTATATTTTTTTTATATTATATTTCGATAACAAAATATTTCTATAGAAAATTTTTCGATAACAAAATATTTCTATAGAAAACTTTTCGATAACAAAATATTTCTATAGAAAATTTTTCGATAACAAAATATTTCTATAGAAAATTTTTCGATAACAAAATATTTCTATAGAAAATTTTTCGATAACAAAATATTTCTATAGAAAATTTTTCGATAACAAAATATTTTTATAGAAAATTTTTCGATAACAAAATATTTCTATAGAAAATTTTTCGATAACAAAATATTTCTATAGAAAATTTTTCGATAACAAAATATTTCTATAGAAAATTGTTTCGATAACAATACTTTTCTATAGTAAATTGTTTCGATAACAAAACTTTTCTATAGAAAATTGTTTTGATAATAAAACTTTTCTATAGTAAATTGTTTCGATAACAAAACTTTTCTATAGTAAATTGTTTCGATAACAAAACTTTTCTATAGTAAATTGTTTCGGTAACAAAATATTTCTATAGAAAATTGTTTCGATAACAAAACTTTTCTATAGAAAATTGTTTCGATAACAAAACTTTTCTAAAGAAAAGTTATCGATAACAAAACTTTTCTATAGAAAACTTATCGATAACAAAACTTTTCTATAGAAAACTTATCGATAACAAATTTCTATAGAAAATTTTTCAATAACAGATTTCTATAGAATATTTTTCGATAACAAATTTCTATAGAAAGTTTTTCGATAACAAAACTTTTCTATAACAAAACTTTTCTATAGAAAACATCGATAACAAATTTCTATAGAAAATTTTTCGATAAAAAAATATCTATAGAAAATTCTTCGATAACAAAACATTTCTATATATGTATAATTTTTCGATAACAAAATACTTCTACAGAAAATTTTTCGATAACAAATCATTTCTATAGAAAATTTTTCGATAACAAAATATTTCTATAGAAAATGTTTCGATAACAAAATATTTCTATAGAAAATTTTTCGATAACAAAACTTTTCTATTCAAAATTGTTTCGATAACAAAATATTTCTATAGAAAATTTTTCGATAACAAAATATTTCTATAGAAAATTTTTCGATAACAAAATATTTCTATAGAAAACTTTTCGATAACAAAATATTTCTATAGAAAATTTTTCGATAACAAAATATTTCTATAGAAAATTTTTCGATAACAAAATATTTCTATAGAAAATTTTTCGATAACAAAATATTTCTATAGAAAATTTTTCGATAACAAAATATTTTTATAGAAAATTTTTCGATAACAAAATATTTCTATAGAAAATTTTTCGATAACAAAATATTTCTATAGAAAATTTTTCGATAACAAAATATTTCTATAGAAAATTGTTTCGATAACAATACTTTTCTATAGTAAATTGTTTCGATAACAAAACTTTTCTATAGAAAATTGTTTTGATAATAAAACTTTTCTATAGTAAATTGTTTCGATAACAAAACTTTTCTATAGTAAATTGTTTCGATAACAAAACTTTTCTATAGTAAATTGTTTCGGTAACAAAATATTTCTATAGAAAATTGTTTCGATAACAAAACTTTTCTATAGAAAATTGTTTCGATAACAAAACTTTTCTAAAGAAAAGTTATCGATAACAAAACTTTTCTATAGAAAACTTATCGATAACAAAACTTTTCTATAGAAAACTTATCGATAACAAATTTCTATAGAAAATTTTTCAATAACAGATTATAGAATATTTTTCGATAACAAATTTCTATAGAAAGTTTTTCGATAACAAAACTTTTCTATAACAAAACTTTTCTATAGAAAACATCGATAACAAATTTCTATAGAAAATTTTTCGATAAAAAAATATCTATAGAAAATTCTTCGATAACAAAACATTTCTATATATGTATAATTTTTCGATAACAAAATACTTCTACAGAAAATTTTTCGATAACAAATCATTTCTATAGAAAATTTTTCGATAACAAAATATTTCTATAGAAAATGTTTCGATAACAAAATATTTCTATAGAAAATTTTTCGATAACAAAACTTTTCTATTCAAAATTGTTTCGATAACAAAATATTTCTATAGAAAATTTTTCGATAACAAAATATTTCTATAGAAAATTTTTCGATAACAAAATATTTCTATAGAAAATTTTTCGATAACAATACTTTTCTATAGAAAATTTTTCGATAACAAAACTTTTCTATAGAAAATTGTTTCGATAACAAAACTTTTCTATAGAAAATTGTTTCGATAACAAAACTTTTCTATAGAAAATTGTTTCGATAACAAAACTTTTCTATAGAAAATTGTTTCGATAACAAAACTTTTCTATAGAAAATTGTTTCGATAACAAAACTTTTCTATAGAAACTTATCGATAACAAATTTCTATAGAAACTTATCGATAACAAAATATTTCTATAGAAAATCTTTCGATAACAAAACTTTTATATAGAAAATTTTTCGATAACAAAACTTTTCTATAGAAAATTTTTCGATAACAAAAGAAATTTTCTATAGAAAATTTTTCGATAACAAAACTTCTATAGAAAATTTTTCGATAACAAAACTTTTCTATAGAAAATTGTTTCGATAACAAAATTTTTCTATAGAAAATGTTTCGATAACAAAATTTTTCTATAGTAAATTGTTTCGATAACAAAACTTTTCTATAGAAACTTATCGATAACAAAACTTTTCTATAGAAACTTATCGATAACAAATTTCTATAGAAACTTATCGATAACAAATTTCTATAGAATATTTTTCGATAACAAATTTCTATAGAAAATTTTTCGATAACAGATTGTGATTAAATCTCCAACGAACTTGGACATCTATTTTCTACCATGAAGTGTGATATCGAATCTTTTAACCACATTTTCTCTGCTTTCCCTCTGTACACCTAGTATGTCCAAGCATGTGAGTGTGTGTGCGTGTGTATTTATTAATAGAATTTTAATTTTTTTATATTTAAAAGGAGGGTAAATAAAGTGAAATATTTTATACCAAAGAGATAAGAAATGGTTTGTCGAATAATATTTTCAACACAAAAATGAAAATGAAAATCAAATAAAATGTGCAAATAATCGATGCAGAACCCGAGCATAAAGAAAAACATTTTAAACACTCTACAAACATAATCACACACACACACACTTGTACCGTAAAGCAGAATAATAAATATTAATAACATTTTCAATAAAAAACAACAACAACAGCAAGAACAATCTCCATTTAAACTAAAAAGTTTTTAAATTTCAAAATAAAATTCCCAAAAAAAAAAAAATAAAGCCAGTATAAGGAAGTAATGACCAGGCAGGCATAGACGACGCTAACATACCTTACAGTTGATATGTATCTGAGCACACATACACACATTTTGTGTGTGTGCTTAAAACTTGTTTCATCATCTAAACTTGGTTACAATTCCTGAATCTGGCAATAAATCTGCTTTACAAACTCAATAAAATGAAAATTCTCTCTGTGTCTGTGTGTTTAAAATAAAACGAAACTAAACTAAACGTAATGAAAGCCAACAATTTAATAAAATTTCATAAGCAATACCAACAGCTAAACACATATTTATACTCGGCTCTCTGCCTTACTTACAGCCTCTTCTTCTCCTTGTCTTGTCTTGTCTCAGTTGTTTATTGTAAAGGGTTATCCAGCATTTGGTTGCAGAAGGTAAAATTCAGTTCAACTCTCATAATGGACATCGAAGACATGCGATAAATGTTAGTGTGTGTGTGATGAATGGTACTACATTGCCCCAAAGCTTAGGCCCATTGTAATACCAATCAATCTGCTGGTCATATAGTCTCTATAGAAAATCCTTTTGACTCGGAATCACCTTCCTTGCGTTAATCACTATTTTGAAGAGTTCAGTCCAAGATGACAATACAATACAAAGCCAAGAAACTCTACTACTTCATTACAAGAGCCGAATACTACATAAACGAAATGAAATGAGAAGTCCCTTTTAACCACAGAGTCTGCAATGGCTTATGTATGACGTACAGATGAACGTAAATACCCAAACAAGAAAAGTTCTTCAAAGTGATCTCCAGGCTGTTCAAAAGTCCGATGGAAGTATCTGCCTGAGGAGAACACCTCAACGTTTGTATTAGAAATTAATGAAGATTCCCTTATGGGCAGCGAAAGGCATGGAATTCAATTGCTACGCTTGGTCTATGATGCAATCGAGTTGGCCATCTAAGGAGAAGAATGTTTCCTCCAGATCATAGTAAATCCGTTGCTCTAACACACGATTAGCAAATCTGTTGTCAGCCCCTGTTTCAATTTTTGCATGAGTGGATCTTTGTACGAATGGACAAGCAAATCCAAAAGCAAAATACGCCACAATAAGCCGTAAGATAGACGCAATTGCAGAGAACGCCTTGGGCCCAACAAATTCGCATTATCCGTCATGCTTGCTCCAACAGAAGCGATATTTTGCGTGCATTGCAATAATGCACATCCTTTTAGTTTCTTTTCTGTCTATAGAAAACTTTTCGATACCAAAACTTTTCTATAAGAAATTTGTTTTTAAAAAATTTTTCGATAACAAATTTCTATAGAAAATTTTTCAATAACAAATTTCTATAGATAATTTTCCGATAACAAAATATTTCTATAGAAAATTTTTCGATAACAAAACTTTTCTATAAAAAATATTTCGATAACAAAACTTTTCTATAGAAAACTTTTCGATAACAAAACTTTTCTAAAGAAAATTTGTCGATAACAAAACTTTTCTAAAGAAAATTTTTCGATAACAAAACTTTTCTAAAGAAAATTTTTCGATAACAAAACTTTTCTATAGAAAATTTTTCGATAACAAAACTTTTCTATAGAAAATTTTTCGATAACAAAACTTGTCTATAGAAAATTTTTCGATAACAAAACTTGTCTATAGAAAATTTTTCGATAACAAAACTTGTCTATAGAAAATTTTTCGATAACAAAACTTGTCTATAGACAATTTTTCGATAACAAAACTTGTCTATAGACAATTTTTCGATAACAAAACTTGTCTATAGACAATTTTTCGATAACAAAACTTGTCTATAGACAATTTTTCGATAACAAAACTTGTCTATAGAAAATTTTTCGATAACAAAACTTGTCTATAGACAATTTTTCGATAACAAAACTTGTCTATAGACAATTTTTCGATAACAAAACTTGTCTATAGACAATTTTTCGATAACAAAACTTGTCTATAGACAATTTTTCGATAACAAAACTTGTCTATAGACAATTTTTCGACAACAAATTTCTTATAGAAAATGTTCACTAATGCACATCCTTCTAGTCTCTTCAAATTTCTCGGTAGTTCCATTGTTCGATCAGAAGCTACCAACCTCGCCAGCTTGACATTTTTGAAACCACTAAATGAATAACCCGATATTTTTATTGCCATGCTCTGTATGCAGACTCTATGCTTTGCTTGTTATAGAAAATATTTTTGGTGTTTAACTATCATACTCAATACTTACTTACTTACTCTCTCTTACTGTATGTGTATGTGTATATGTACATACACTGCCTAAAAGTAGACTTTATTCTACGTTATGTCGTTTACATTAAATTGTTTAACATGCTGCCAACAAATTTTGTGAAAACCGTTATTTTTTTCTTTCATTTTTTTCATGTGTTTGTGTTATTGTGTAGAGAGAAAGAGATAGAGACCGAGGGAGATAGAGAGTTTGTTGTTACATTTTGTTATTGTGTGTGTGTGTGTGTTGATTTTGGTTTATTATAGTTTGTGTTTGTTAAAGATTTTTTTTAAATTTTTGTTGTTGTTGTTGTTATCCTTCCTTACCATACATGGCTGTATATATGTTGTATTGTGTAGTGTGTTGTGTGCGTGTATAAAATGTTTAGAAATGGAAAAAAATAATAAGAAAACGAAAAGAAGAAGCAGAGGAAAAAAAGGAAACTTTTTAATAAAATAAAATATTTATTTATGACTTGTTTAAAGGATATTAAATCACAAATCCAGTAGGGTGGCACATGAAATTCGAAATTAAAAAATTTATTTGAAAAAATTCAAATCACTCCCGTGTGAAGAGGTGGGGGGCCTGAGATTTATTTGTCATGAGATATTTTTGTTACTTGAAAGACATTTACTGCTTTACAGTCCTTTCAAAAAGTAGTCGAACCATCGATGTATAACTCTCTTTGACTCTGGCAAGAATGTTGCAATGTTAAGAAGAAATAACCCGCCTTCTTTCAATCGTTTAAGATATTGTATGTAAGCAGGAGCCAATGCTTTTAGAAATTTCTTGGCTATCCATTATTTTGGGAATATCTCGGCTTAAGTACCTTAGTCAGTTCATAAACCTGTTATCGAAAATAAGTTCAGGTACAGTAATCGGTCAGAACATTAATTGGTCCATCAGAAGATTCAATTGTCTCACTAAACTAAGGGAAGTTGTTGCTGGACGAAAATCTGAAGTCCGAATTTTCTTAGCCTTCTGACATTCACAATAAAAAAGAGGAGAAAACAATTTTTAATCTAATGAATGCATTGTTATCGAAACTAAGTTCAGTTACAGTAATCGGTTGTAGTAGTTAGTTCATAGGCAAGTTAAATTGCCTCAATGCGCCCGAAAAAAAATCCGAGAGTTAGAAGGAAATTCAACAATACGTTGAGAGCCTGGGAAGGGACACCACCCAAGTGACCTCGATTCCGATGGCGTTCGTAATAAAGAAGAGAAAAAACGATTCTTAATCTAATGAAGGCATTGCCCAGCATTTTGTTGCAAAAGAAGAAGCATCTGCACTTCCTCCATGCAGTTAAAGTCATTGTTCTGTCAGGTACAGTCATTGGAATACTCAGGGGCTTTCGCGATTTGGTTGGTAGAGTCCAAAAGTCAAACTAGGAATTCAGGCTAGTCCTAGCTAGAGTCCTGGGCTTAAATCTAGTTATGCATTTCCAACTTTTTTTCTTTTTGCCTAATTAGGCCTTCTAGTACAAGATAAGCTTGATTCAGAGGCAAAATATGCCGCCCTATTAAGCAATAAATTCCTCTGTGGATTCATATCCTTTTAAAAGTCACACATACATACATATACTCATACATACACGCACACACATACATACATACATACTTGTTATCCTTGTTTTCATAATAACATTTGTAGCCAGTCATGTTGCTGGTGAAATATTTATGAAAACAGTACCCCCCTGGCTGACTGTGCTATGCTATGCTGTGTGTCTTGACTTGGCTTGGCTTGGCTTTCCAATGCCATGGCATGGCGTGCCTGTTTACTGATCTCGCTGTTTGTCTGTCTATCTGTCTGTCCACCTCGTCTATATGAGAACCTGGAGTATGACAACAAACAGGATTCAGTTGTGTTTGCGCTGGTGTTTGTGTTTGTAAACAGCATTTTCATATCGTTCGTTATAATATCGGTATCATGGCATGGTATGTGTGTGTTGGTGTTGTTGTTGCTGTTGTTGTATATTTTATTTGTTAAATGCCTGATTATTTGTGCAATAAGTTAAAAAGCAAGTTGAGTGTGTTAAACTCCAGCAACTTGTAGGTATTTTCGTAGCCAAAAACAAACAAACAAGCCAGCCAAACGAAGTTAAGCAACCATAAAGCCTTTAGCGTGTTCAATAATGTCTTACGAAATGGAAATCTCTTTATGAAAATAATTTTGTAGCACAATGTAAGTGATTTCTCTTCTACTCTCGTGTTACAAATACAAAAAAACTTTTTATTTTTCAAATAAATTTCAAAAATTATTCTCCATTCGATTGCAATGCCAGAGATTGTATTGAATTGAGTTGAATGACTGATTGCCTCAAGAGTAATTTCAACAAAATTTTATTTTTCGCAATAATTATCGATAAAAACTAACAAATAAAAATGATTGCAAAAGCAATAAAAATTGTTATAAAATTTTATCGTTGGTAATAGAAGAAGAAGAAGACAGCAATTAAAATGTTTTTTTTTTTTAATTGAGTGTCCTTAACAACATCGAAAGCAATTTTTTATTTAAATTGTGAACAATTTTTTATTAAAAATCAATATTTTAATAAAAAAAACAGCATTGTGGAGATATGGCAATGTATTGCCCTGAATTTTATGCAGGTATAGCGTTTCCTTATAAAATCTCTTCCCATCCTTCTCTATTAAAAATCTTCAAAATGTTATTCAATGACAATAAGGAAACTTTCTTGCTTAACATCTGATATGAGAAGCATTAATGCCTTACAAATCCCCGATGTGCATTCTAAGGATTCATTCTCCTTGTCATAAAAACCACATATTTTACCCTAACAAATCGCCATTCTGCACAAGTGCTCTGTGACTCTACTACAGTGCCCAATTACAACATCGATAAGTAGGGCTAGGTTGCCCCCGAATGCATGACTCAAATCTCCTTCCATTGCAATCACACAACAAAATGGTGATCGCAACAAACCGTATTTTTTACCCTGCCTTTTATCGAATATACCCTTCGAAACGACTCTTCCCAAATTTTGATCTCATCAGCAGCGTGTGGCTTCCTCTTCACACAAAGACATCTGTCCGCTCATTTCTATGAGTTTCCTGGGGCATAGCAAAAGGTAATTCTATTTAACTTTTTTAACTTAATTAAAACATACATACATACATACATACATACATACATACATACATACATACATACATACATACATACATACATACATACATACATACATACATACATACATACATACATACATACAAACATACATACAAACATACAAACATACATATATACATACATTCATACATACATACACCCAAACATACATACAAACATACATACATACATACATCCAAACATACATACATACATACATACATACATACATACATACATACATACATACATACATACATACATACATACATACATACATACATACATACAAACATACATACAAACATACAAACATACGAACATACATACATACATACATACATACATACATACACATACATACATACATACATTACAACTCAACCCTTCTGAAACAACTTATGTTGTGTGTGTGTGAATTTTAAAGCCAACTCCGAACGACAGATTTTCGAGAAATCAGCTGAGAAAGCTGCCGAAGAAATATTTTTTCATATTTCGTTTTGCTAGAAATGTCGGACCCTGAGGTTTGAAACGTAAGGCAACATACAACCTACTAGACTGCGGCGACTACAAAATCCTTAAACCATTCTTATATCACAAAATAATGAGCCTCTTTAAAGATTATGAGCCTCCAAGGTGCTCCATTACGAACCGTAAGGAATCTTTCAAGAAGCCAAGTCAAGCCATATCCATTTTTTTTTACGCCGAGGAGGGGTAAATGTATCTAACAGCACCATCGTCGTCCCATCCTCCGTGTGTGGGGCCCTCACCCACTAAGTCCCCCCTCGTCTCGTGGACGTGTGCCCACTCCGGAACTATGGTGGTATTACTTCGGGGTGGAGTCCCTTTGGCCCCTGCATGTTCATATCCGCGTTCGGATTGCGTGTCGAAAGTTGAAGAGACATCTAAGTGTCTCCACTATTCCTTTCGTCCAGGTCCCTGATTCGAATTTCGCCTGACACGTGTGCCAGTTTCATATATGCCGGCGTGCCCACATGTTCCGCAGCCTCAAGATCCTCTTCTTCAGCCTTAGAATGCTCTCCACGTAATTCGCCACTGAGGTCCAATTTTCTCTACCCGCGATCATAACCCCGACAATGTTACCGGCCGTGTTCGTCCCGACTATCGACATCAGTGCAGAGCAATAGCTCTGCCAGCATGCACACTCGAAAACAGTGTACTCTGCATCATCAATCCATAATTGCCATATCCATGACAAACCCGAATGGCATTTGCATAATGCTCTGCTCTAGAAGACCATAAGGGGCTTGCAACGAACCCAATACATACATAATTGGCCATTAAAACCCTTCAGTCAGGATTACGACCTAGTTTCTCACACCACTTATGTTGTGTGTGTTACTTTTATACATGAGTGGCGGGACCTACAGTTTAAAGTCGACTCCGAAGGACAGATTTTTGAGAAACTTTTCATGGAAATTTTATTTTACTCCCACAGTTTTTGCCAGAAATCTGCTGAGAGGAAGTCGCCGAAGAAATACTTTTTGTATTTTACTTTGATGTCTGGCCTGTGGCTCGAACCCTGGCTTTTCGTCTAATAAGCCAACACACTACCTACTAGACTACGGCGTAGTCACAAAATCCTTCAACCATTGTTATATCACAAAATAATCCCTCTCTTTAAAGATTATGAGCCTTCAAAGTGCTCCATTACGAACCGTAAGAAATCTTTCAAGAAATCAAATCAAGCCATATCCATGGCATAACCGAATGCTCTGCAACAGAAGATTATAGGGGACCTGTAACAAAGCCAATTAATTTGAAATAAATTGGAATATGGTACTGCACATGAAGACGAAGCTGTAATACTCCATCAAGACATCTATCAAACACTTTCTGCAAACAGGTTTTCATATTGACTATAAGACGTGCAGTTCGAAATTCCCATACATCACCTCTATAAGATTTTTTGATACAGAAAACGCTTCATTTCACCGCAGTGTATTCAAAACTGGCATCATGTAAATTTAGTCTTACAAAATTGGGCACATATTTTACATTGGCTACTGTATGTTGCTTGAAGTATGGAAAAGGATCATCATACCTAATGGTCAATGCTTTAAACGCATTCCTTGTACTTATTTTAATACGTTTTCTCCATAAAAAAAAACAATTATTTGCACAAAATTCAACATTTTTAAGTTATTTGTTTAGCATTAGTGCCTAGCAAATATTTGCTTTAAAATGGAAAAGAATAGAAATTGTTTTTTTTTTGTTTTCTTAAATTTTAAAATGTTAAGCTATTCACATAAATATTTAAACAAACAAATTGCAATTAAGTAATTAAGAAAAATAAAACAACAACAACAACGTAATTAAATTGATTTTTAATAATTCAATAATAAAATGCTTACAATGCAATAATCATTCTCTATTCATGTCTAAGTATACTTACATACTTACTTACATGCATGCTTTCAATGAACACAACACAGAAAAAACAAGCAAACACAAGTCAACTTCGAGAAATCATTCAAGCTTAACAAATAAAGTTTAATAAAATTACTCATACTTATCGGCTGTAAACATACACTCAATCATATGCCAACATGCTCTCTCAACAACACACTCTATTTTACATTCACATACACGCACACTGGCATGCACGCCTAAATTGACTCTTAAACAGAAACAAGCAGAGAAACAAACAAACAAGCCAGCCAGCCAGCCAGCCAGCCAACCAACATATTTAAGTAGTAAATCAAACGTTTTACACGCACATACACTCTCTCTCACACATATACACTTATTTGATCAAAAATTTATTGTTTATGGTTTAATACTGTCTAATACGATGACGATGGCAAACAAGAAGCAGCCATATGTAACGGTTTTTTTTGCCACAAACCAGAAAATAACAACAACAACAACGACAGACAGCATCAGCAATAATAACGACAGAAACTAAACCACAAATAAAAGAGAAAAAACACGAACAAACAAACAACGAACAAAATCTCGTTGATTTGAATGATGTGGCAGAAAAACTTTTATGTTCTCTCACATTCTCTCTTGCCCCCTCTCTCTGTCGAAACTAAAGTAATGCTCTTACCCTTTACATACACTGTTACCCTAACATTTCTACGTATATACATACGTGTGTATGGTATATGCATTGAAAGGCAAAGAAAACCCCAATACATCACACATGAAACATTGAAAATCACTTACTTGCTCCATTGATTGTCTATGAGAGTTATAACTGTAATATACGATTGTTTATATATGAACAACACACACAAAGAGAGAGAGACTGAGAGACTAAGAGAGAAGCATAGCGAGGTAGTGTACATGTGGTTGCTTTAGTGTCTATGTAAGGGAAATGCAGGAGGCTTAGGAGTCTTTTTCTTTAAACAAAATATACACTGGTTAACAAAAACTAAATGTAACAGTAAAATGTGGTGACAGAGAAGGCTTAGAAATTTTTTTTAAACAATTAACTCAACTCGACTGCAAGATTATTGTCGTGTAGAGATACTAAAGTATTGCAATCATATGATCTATTGGACTGCCATCAATCTATATACGGTTTTCCTACGGCGTCTTTTTAATTCTGTTGCTTTTCCAAGCCTTAGAATGTTATGCAGTGTGAGTAAGCATCATGTATATAGTATAGCAACGGGTGATTTTTTAGCTATTATCTCTATACCTCAACCAACTGTTTTTAAACAGAGCTGCGGCCATAAGTGTCAACCTTAAAAACACAAAAACCCTGACAAAGAGACTGCATAAGCCAAAGCTAGTGTGTACACACACTCACACAGAGTTTTTAAATGTTTTCTGCCCCAAAAAAAAAAAAAAAAAAAAGAGAAACGAAAGGGGTCTTCCAACAGAAACTTCTGAGCTTTGTTAGTTGATAGGAGCTAGCTTGCTGAAGCTACTTACTTAATTATTCATTGGTTATTACATTCCTTTAGTAGTCGCTTATTAGACGTGAGGCCACGATTCATACCTCGAGACAGAACTCTCCAACAAAAAGAAATTTGAAAAAAATTTCTTCGGCAACTTCCTCTTAGCAGCAGATTTCTGGCAAAAACTCTGAGACTATTTACTATACTTGTAATGAGTGTAGAACGTGTTTAAAAACAAAACAAATTAAAAATAATTTCAATAATTAAAAACAATTATCGACGAAATAAAAACGAATTTATCGAAATAATTAATGAAGATGAGTGTCAATTTAAAATGAATAGGAGGCTGCGGCAAAGAAGAGAGAATAGGATGCTGTATGGTTGCGCCACTTGCAGTACAGTACACTAGGCACGAAAGGACGATTCCAGAACAAATTTTTCGAACAAATTTTGCACATTTTTTTGTTCTTAATGGGAATCGAAATTTGAAGGAGAAAGTGAATCTGGATTCGTAGGTTCCTTAGTGAATGTATTGTTAAAGGAATGTCTTAGCACAAGATCAAAACGTGTTGCTAGAGCCAGAGAAACTTGAAAATGATTCGTTGACGTCCTATATTCTACCTGAGTTTTTAAAGGAACAATTTCATTGGTACGTAGAGGTGGCTGTCCATTTAAGAAAGTTGAATGAATCAACATAGGCCACATAACGGGTGATTTTTTAGCAATTATCTTTTTGGCAACACTGGTTTAAACAGCTCACACACGTTTCGTGTTTTGTTTTATTGTCAAACATCTTCAGTTTGGTCCATAATTTAACCATGAATCGTCTTACAAACGAGCAACGCTTGCAAATCATTGAATTTTATTATCAAAATGCGGGCTCTGTTAAGAAAGTTCATCGCGCGCTTCTTCCATTTTATGGTCAATTTAATCGACCCACTGAAGCGGCTATTCGGGCTAAAATTTACATTGTTGGACATTAAACTACCAACACGCTTACGTAGAGTGCAAACTGAAGAAAATATCGCAGCTGTATCGGCCAGTGTTAATGATGACCATCAATTATCGATTCGTCGCCGTTCGCAGCAATTGGGCTGCAATCTGTTACTCAACAACGTGGAAAATTTTGCGGAAGAATTTAGGTGTGAAGCCTTTCAAACCTTCAGCTGGTGTAAGAATTGAAGCCGAACGACCTACCGCAAAGCAGAATTTTTGGTGCATAGGCTCTTGGAAAGTTGGCCGAAGATCCTCTTCTTTATCGAAAAATTGTGTTCAGCGACGAAGCTCATTTTTGGCTCAATGGATACGTAAATAAGCAGAATTGTCGATTTTGGAGTGAAGATCAGCCAGAAGCATTGCAAAAGCTACCAATGCATCCAGAAAAAGTCACAGTTTGGTGCGGTTTATGGGCTGGTGGCATCATTGCACCGCTCTTCTTCAAAGATGCTGCGAATCGTAACGTAACTGTGAATGGTGAGCGCTACCGTGAGATGATATCCAATTTTTTTTTGCCCAAAATGCAACAGCTTGACTTGCATGACATGTGGTTTCAACAAGACGGTGCCTTATGCCATACAGCACGCATAACAATGGACTTATTGAGAGGCGAGTTCGGTGAACATTTTATTTCATGTTCGGGACCGGTCAATTGGCCGCCTAGATCGTGCGATTTAACGCCTTTAGACTATTTTTTGTGGGGCCATTTTAAAGGTCATGTCTATGCAGACAAGCCCGCTTCAATTGACGCATTGGAAGACAACATTGAAGCATTTATTCGTGAGATACCAGCCGAAATGTTGGAAAGAGTATGCCAAAATTGGACTAAGCGGATGGACCATTTGAGGCGCAGTCGCGGTCAACATTTGCTTGAAATAATCTTCAAACATTAAATTATATGGACCGTACTATCGATTCAAATAACGATTCCTTCATGCATTTTTCTGAATTTTATGTGTTTTTTTTTTGAAAAATTTTCCTACAGCTCTTAAAAAATCACCCATTATATGATATATGATATGATATTATATGATATAGTATAGTATATGATAATGAACCCTAGTCTTTCCTCTTAAGGCGCACTAATGCTGCACATATTTTCTACGTATGTGGTCTGATGAATTATTCTCCTTATTACTGATTCTAAATATTAAGCCTGAAGCAAAAACTATTCTAAAAAATGTTCTTTGAATCTATTGTATCCGTTCAAATGATCGTATAGTCTAATGCATGATTCAAATCTTCATTCATTGTAATTATACAACAAAAGTAGGGCTTAAGAAGATTTGTCATTTCTCTCATTCTTTTATTTCAACGAGTTTTATCTTTTAAACATGTTTTCTCAAAACAAAGAAAGTTTGGGCTCTATTATCCACATATAATCAATCGGAATATCCAAGGCTATAAGGCTACCAGATCATTGCAGCGTCTTTCAGGTGGAGGTGTCAGCAATTCAGGCTGCGGTGAAAATTATTGTGGACAAAAATGTTCACGGACGGAAAATCATCATACTTTCCGATACCCAAGCGGCTATCAAGGCATTGGATTCCAGTGTAATAAACTCCAAGACGGTGTACAGCTGTCGCAGATATCTCAATGAGGTGGCGAACCGATATGATGTTTGTATCACATGGGTACCGAGACTTAGAGATATTCCCGGCAACTGCAGAGCAGATGATTTGGCCAGAAGGGGCACGACCATCTAACTCTCTGATGAATTCTCTACATTGGGGATCCCTTTGGATACCTGCAGGCTTATAATTGACAATACAATCGTGGACCTTGTCAACAGTAGGTGGGCAGCTTCGGACAAGGGCAGAACGGCGCAAAAAATCTTGCCTAGGCTGGAAAGGAGGCGCACGGCGACTCTGCTTAAACTCCAAAGAAGCAGGCTCAACACTGTTATTGGGGTTATTACGGGGCATTGCATTATAGAAGCATATGCGAGGCGTATTGGTCTTAGGCACCTTGCAAATGATTTCTGCAGAAGCTGTGGAGATGAAGAGGAAGATGAGACCATTCTTCACCTATTGCGCACAAGTCCGGCACTTAGTCGGAGGAGAAAGAGGTACCTGGGTGCCTACTACATGGAGGATATGGATGGACTGTCATGTATGGATATTGGCAGCCTGAGTCGCTTCATCGGAAGCTCCGGGTGGTTCCTGGATTAGGGGAAATGAGGAACTGTAGTATCACAATGAGTCCTGTGTGCGACCTAAGTGTGTCCGCTCATGACTCCATCGAGGGGACAGCCACTTCTACCTACCTACCTACCATCCACATATAGGCTCGGATCATTGCTAATTCGTCTGCCTGCTCATTACTATGATTCTCCATCATGACCTGGGATCTAGCAAAGAGTGACAATATTTTCCTTGTATAACTAATTCCGCAGGTTTCTGGCAAAAGCTCTCTGGGAGTAGAAATAAAAACCTGCCATGAAAATCTTCTCAAAAATCTGTTGTTCGGACTTGACTTTAAACTTTAGATCCCACCACTCATGCATAAAATTCGCACGCAAAACATAAGTGGTGTGAGAAGCTAGGTTGTAATCCTGACTGAAGGATTGTAATGTCCAATTGTGTTATGTAGGTTAGGTTAGGTTAGGTTAGGTTAGAGGACGTGTACTTGTCAATTAAGACAAGTACAGTACCCGGAGGTCGAATTGACCCATTGTACAACATCCTAGTTTAGTCGACTCCGAACGACAGATTTTTGAGAAACTTTTTCATGGCAATTTTATGTACCCTCAGAGTTTTTGCCAGAAATCTGCTGAGAGAAAGTCGCTGAAGAAATACTTTTTTTGTATTTTGTTTTGATGTCTGGCCTGGGGCTCGAATCCTGGCTTTACGTCTAATAAGCCAACACACTACCTACTAGACTACGGCGACTTCTTGTGTTATGTAACTGATTCGACATTCCATACATAAGGTACTGTGACTGTCAGATATTATAGCTTTGTCCCAACCTATCCCTATTGAGTTGAACACATTTTTGAATGGCGTAGACTTTCACATAGGAACCGGACTCTCACGCTACTGTTCCGCTATGTCTCCTCAACCCATTCGTATACCACAAAATGATTCCTGTACCAATTGATTACATTTTTGGATGGCCTAGACTTCCCTTTGGAAGTTATCTGCAATTTGTCTAAAGATATTCGAATATTTCACTTGGGAAACGAGCGCCCCTGCTTCTGTCCCTTTACTTATCCACAACCCGTTCGTATACCACAAAATAGTTCTTGTTTTAAAAGAGCATTTAGCTTCTAAATTTCTTTATACAGCCTTGTTGCAAAGCCTTTACCAAAATCATATGGTCTGCTACTTCTGTCCAGGGAACAATTAAAGGTGATGCCTTTACATACATAATTGGTCATTACAACCCTTCAGTCAGGATTACAACCTAGAGTCTCACACCACTTATGTTGTGTGTGTTAATTTTTATACATGAGTGGTGGTACCTACAGTTTAAAGTCGACTCCGAACGACAGATTTTTGAGAAACTTTTCATGGCAATTTTATTTTGTCTCAGAGTTTTTGCCAGAAATCTGCTGAGAGGAAGTCGCCGAAGAAAAACTTTTTGTATTTTATTTTGATGTCTGGCCTGGGGCTCGAACCCTGGCTTTTCGTCTAATAAGCCAACACACTACCTACTAGACCACGGCTGTTCTATTTATCAGCTTACGATTCCATGAATATCGTGTTAAACTTTTCGCTCATTAACCTGACCCTCCTCTCCATTGTATGCAATGAGTTTAAATCCAACGAAGCCTCTATCGCCCCTGCTAGACAGCACAAGCTCGAATCAACTCTTTACCTGCTGATCCAACACCGTCTAAGCAGTTTTCAAATTTGTCCTGCCTTCTGAAACAATGACTTTATACGCTACAATTCCCATGACCATCGTGGCTTCCATTCAGTGCACAATTCTTGCATTGCATACCCATGCCTTTAAAAAGAACTGAGTATTCTAAGACCTCGTACAGATCTCTAGGAATTTTAGGGCAATCCTTCATTTCCTAATGTTTTCCCTAAAGCAAGTTGAGAGCATCTAAGCCCGTTTCGGTATCAATGAAAAGAAAATGCTGATGTGTTCTGCATTCTCTGGTTGGCTCAATTACAATGTGTAGCGTTTTCAACTGCCCTCAAGTGCTTCTATTTATCCTGACACTGCCTGGCAGCTTATCTTGCAGATTGTTTTCTGTTACACTTAAGACTTGTCTGTCTAACGATTGCCAGTATCTAGTACATGATGTTAATTCGAATAATTCCTCTCCACTGGTTTCAAACATTCAATTTGCCATTCTTCGAAGACATTATTGGAATGTCTTTTCTCCAAGTTGAAGGCAGATTTATTGCGTTTTCGTTTGATTGGATAATAGACTGGAGAAGGCAAATGTTGGCCCACAATATTTCTGTGTTGTCTATGCCAGATTGTTAATTTCATCTTTATTTTATGATGGCCTTCTAAGTACTTGATATTCTTAAGTCGTTATATATTAGGAAGTCCTATAGCTAGGTCCTTAACTCCTTGCACAAAATTAACTTTTCTTTGTCCGCAATCATGTAACAATCGGATGCCCATTATTGGTTATATTTTCATCAAGTTTTTCTTCATTAAAAATTAATTTCTTTTAGTTCTCCATGTCCTTTATTGACTTTTGAATTTCTTTGAAATTTCTCTGTCTTTAATAACTAAAAATCAAATGAAAATTAACCCACTTCAACCGAAAAATGAAGAAAAACAAGAAAAAACAAAAAATGTAACGAAAAGTTTCTATTATTTTAGCCCACACTGCATGCATTGCCATACACTCATACATACACACACAGTATCGATGACTATTATTGTACGGAATCATAGATAATGAGCTTTTGGTATGTGCTCCAGTGTATGTAATACTCTCTCTTCCTCGCTTCTATAATAGTTAACGAAGAATCGAAATGTATTCATACGACGAGAACAATGATGATGATGATGATGATGTCGATGTTGATGTTGATGTCGTTGTTGATGTTGATGGTGACGAGGAGTTTCATGCAAGCAAGACTCTTATTATTATTGAATGTAGTTGTAGTTGTGTGGTGTATGGTGTACGATGTAGGAGGCACGAGTATAAATACGAGGCAAACATTGGCGCCATAATTGCTGAACTAAAAACACAGCATTTAAGTTGTAACAGAAAAGAGAGTACGTGAGGGAGAGCGTTGGTGTTTAGTTTGTTTTGTTATTATCATTGTTGTTATTGCTTTTGAAATATTGTTAGTGTTTATAAGATTAAACAAAACAATACTGTTGATAAAATTTACACATACACACACGTACGAACACACTCGGTCTGTGTATCTTATATTATGGCATGGATGTCTTTCTTGTTGCCTTTGTTTATTTGATTTGTAATGAAAACGAAAATGAAAATGAGAAACTAAATTCGTAAATGAAAGGGAGAGTGAGAGTAAGAGTACGAGAGTATATGTGGTCAGTAACAATAAAATATAGAGTAACGTTGTATTGTGTATTAAATCTTTGCTTATCGTTATTTATCTTTTCGTTATTATGATGGTATGTGTTTAAGCATAAGTGCCAAATATAGTATATGTGTGTGTGCAAGTGTGTGTGTTGTAAAAAACAGCAGATAAATTCGTTTTTATTTAGCGCAAGCACGGTTGAGTGGTAATTTTTTTGTTTTTGTAAGTGTTTTATGGTTTTTATCGATTATTGTTGATATTTTTATGCGTTTTTGGCTTTTCTTCGGTGTTTTTTTGGAGGGGAATTTTTTACTGTAATTCATGGCTTAAGTTTATGGTCTGCCAAAAGGAAATTGAATTAAAAGTAATGCGGATTTTACAATTTTCTTTTTTTTTGTTTTTCTGAAGGATTTTCTTTATAATCCGAAGCGTAAATGAATTTAAGCCCTGTTACAGGCTACAATCGGTCAAGTAAACTAAAGCAAACTCAGGAATTCTTTCTTGCGTGTGCTTATAAACCAGCAAAGAAAAAATCTGCATACATACATAACACAGCCCTGCAAATTTGGACTTTTTTGTGCAAATAAGATGGCTTCAGGTGTTTTCGTAGGCATTTTGTGCGCTGAACACGAATCTGGTTTCAAAAATTTTCCATCACGTCAGGTTTTCGAGAAATTACAGATCTTCATTCAAATTTAAAAAAATTCAAAATGGCAGATCCAATATGGCGGTCAAGTAAATCTGATTAATTTTTATAAACCTCGACCGCCATATTGGATCCGCCATTTTGAATTTTTTTAAATTGAATGAAGATCTGTAATCAGTGACCCCAAAAACCCCTGAGTAACAATTGTCAAGTAAATCTGATTAATTTTTAAGGACCTCCGTAATGTCTTTCTTTTTCTTGTGCATCCCTTGACATAAACCCATTCCCTACTTTAAGGGTGCACGCAAATAATTTGGCTCATTTTGGGCTCATTTTAAAGAGCAAACATCAATTGTCAATTTCTGACAATAGGGATGGTTCTAGCACGTCAGTGTTTAGCTCTACAATGTTTCAAAAATGGCCAAAAACGCTATTTTTAGGGTTTTCAACCCCCTTTTTCTCGAAAACCTGACGTGATGGAAAATTTGAAAACAGATTCGTGTTCAGCGCACAAAATGCCTTCGGAAACACCTGGAGCAATCTTATTTGCAAAACCCATGCAGGGCTGTGTAATTGATCATTACAATCCTTTAGTCAGGATTACAACCTAGCTTCTCTTATCGACTTATGTTGTGTGTATTAATTTTATATATGAGTGGCGAGACCTACAGTTTAAAGTCGATTCTGAAGGACAGATTTTTGAGAAAATTTTTCATGGCAATTTTATTTTCTTGTCATAGTTTTTGCCAGAAATCTGTTGAGAGAAAGTCGCAGAAGAAATATTTTTTTATTCCGCTTTTTAGGAGATGTCTGACCTGGGATTTGAACCGGGGACTCACGGCTAATAAGCCAATACACTAACTACTAGACTAAGGCGACTAAGAAAAAAATTTGGCAGCATTAAATGGCATGATCTTGGCCGCTTGTTATCTGAATTTCTTGAATTAATTTCTCTTGAAATCGTTGCTGCATCAATTTAAAATTTGCAGTTGCAGTGTTGCAAATGTTAGCGTAATGGATCAGTCGTCTACATGCGTTCCATTTAGAGGAGGCCATTACCATAATGGCCTGAACCTAAAAATTAACAATTTTGTGTATTCTTTAAGCCATTCGGGTGGAAATTCGCTTCATTAGAAAGGATGACTTTTTTCAAAAAACTGGCATTCACCTTCCATTATTCATTGACTAAATTCCCGGCTCTTTCCATAGTTCTGCTGGTTTGAGCTCAGAAGTAAGTTGAATTCCCAGCTCGTACTATGGTCTTGCTGGTTTGAGGTCAGAAGTAAGATGAATTTTATACGTATAAATGTGGAGGTCTTTTGTCAAAATTATTTGCATTGTTCTTTGTAAAATTTCAAGTTGTTGAGAATGATGAAGAATTTATGTTTTCTTGTTTTTGTGCACTCTCGTTTACAGCAGCAATGTTTTCAGTCCGAATTTTTCGATTTCACGGTGTCCTTAGCAATTAAGCCCAGGTTGTGGTTCATTATTGTACATTTTACAGTTAGGTTTGCAATTCTATTCATATAATGCCCAACTTGGACTAAAACAACAGACTTTCAACGAAAGTTTTTCGAATAAAATTTCTTCAGCAATGTGAAACTCATTTCTCACACCGTGGTTACATAGTTTTAGAAGCACAACCAACAATTCGTAATACAGTGTTGGTAGTAATAAGGTTTTCATATTCAATTTTCTTCCTTAAAATCCTTGTTAAAGTCTTTCTATGAGCAGAGACAAAAAACTTCTCTCTGTCGACCTTGACCGACCAGCATAGATACGTATTTCACAAGTTTTTTCTTGAGACAAAAAACGAAATCCAAAATAAATTCCGTTACAAACCCTTAAAAAACAATTTCGCCGAAACAAAAAACAAAAACTTTTTTATGGCTTTTTTGGCACAATATTTTCAAAGTGCCATAAAAAACTGTGAATAAAACTGAAAAAAATCAACAAAAAAAGTCGAAAAGTATGGTTTTCAAGGAAATATAAAAGATTATGAGAGCATAAGAATAAATTCTTTCTATTATTTAAGGGAGCGAAGCAAAAACCATCACAGCTTTTGTTGCGTCTTGGAAAATTGGTCAACGAAGTCGAATTATACGATGGCTTTTAAAGAGGAAATCCCCTTAAAGTTTGTAGCACTTATTGAAGGGAAGAAAAAAAATATCAGCAGACGGAAGGAAACATTTGAAGAGACAAAAAAACCACACTTAAGTGGTTCAAGAAAAAAAAAGCATAAGAAAAATATAAAATATTAAATAGACAGGAAAAGGAAAAGGAATTATGCCAAGGGAAGCAAGTAAAATCAAAAAAAAATATGAAATATCAGCAATTGTTAGTAAAACTTAATTCCTCAACCTTAAATCTTTTATTTCCCTATTGCTTATAAATTTGTTTAAACCAACTTTCTATAATTATTTTATAACTAAAAATATCAGAAAATTATCGATCTGATATACACCTACATGAAGCAAGTGCTACATTTTATAGTTCATGTCACGTTTGGTGATCAAATGCTGTCTTTAACTCTTAAAACTTGTTAAAGCATTGTCCACAAAAAATTCTACAAGTTATATAAAAATTTAAGATAGTTTTCAATTAAAGATTTTAAAAAGTTATCCAAATTTTATTAAAAAAAAGTGCAAGTTATCGAAATTCCCTAGAAAAGTTATCGAAAAAATTCTAATAATTTTCTTTTTTAATTTAAAAAGTACACACGATACCACCAAAAGTAATCGAAATTTTTTCATAGAAAATATTAAAAGTTATCGAAAAAATTCATAATTTTTCGTATCTAAAAATCAATTTTAAAAGTTATCACAAATTGTTATTAAAGTTATCAAAATTTGAAAAGATATCGAAAAATGTCTAATAAAATTTTTTTTAATTTTCCAAAATAATACCCATGATAACATTAAAATATTAAAAGTTATCGAAAAAAAATTAATAATTTTTCTCATCAAAAAATCACTTTTAAAAGTTATCACAAATTGTTATTAAAGTTATTAAAATTTCCATGGAAAAGTTATCGATAGTTATCGATGTTTTATAAAGAAAGTTTTAAAAGTTATCAACAAATTTTTAATAAATTTTTTTTAAATTCCCAAAATAATAGCCATGATAACATTAAAATATTAAAAGTTATCGAAAAAAAATTAATAATTTTATAATAAAAGATAATAAAAAATCACTTTTAACAAGTTATCACAAATTGTTATTAAAGTTATCAATATTTCCATAGAAAAATTATCGATAGTTATCGATTTTTTGTATAGAAAATTTGAAAAAAAATCGAAAAATATCTAATAAAATTTTTTTTCATTTCCCAAAGTAATACCTATGATAGTATTAAAATATTAAAAGTTATCGAAAAAAAATTTTATAATTTTTCGTATTAAAAAATCACTTTTAAAAGTTATCACAGATTGTTATTAAAGTTATCAAAATTTCCATTACAAAGCTGTCGACAGTAATCGGTTTTTTATAAATTAAATTTTAAAAGTTATCAAAAAATTTCTAATAATTTTAATTTTTATTTTAATGATGACAGTAAAAGCAACCGAAATTTTTTTTCATAGAAAATATCAAAAGTTATCGAAAAAAATTTCGTAATTTTTCGTATCAAAAAATCACTTTTATAAGTTATCACAGATTGTTATTAAAATTATCAAAATTTCCATAGAAAATTTATCGATAGTTATCGATTTTTTATATAGAAAATTTCGAAAGTTATTGAAAATTTCGAATTGAAAATTATTATTATGAAATTTATCGAATTAATGCCCATGGAAATTATTAAAAGTAATCGAAATTTTTCAAAACCATAGAAAAGTTATCGACAGTTATCAATTTTTTATAAAGAAAATTTTAAAAGTTATCGAAAATTTTTAATTGATATTTAGTCTAAAATTCATCGGAATAACAGCCACGGAAATAATTAAAAGTATTTGAAATTTTTAGAAAACTATAGAAAAATTATCGACAGTTGTCGGTTTTGTATAAAGAAAATTTTAAAAGTTATTGAAAATTTCTGATAGAATTTATTTTAAAATTTATGGAAATAATAACCATGGAAATTATTAAAAGTATTTGAAATTTTCCCAAAACCATAGAAACGTTATCGATTTTTTTATATACAAAATTTTAAAAGTCATCGAAAATTTCTAATAGAATTTATTTTAAAATTTATGGACATCATTAAAATTTACCATAAAACTATGTATAGAAAATTTTAAAGTTATCGAACCAATTTATGTGGAATGTATTAAATGTTATCGGAAAAATTTTCCGCAGAAGAATTTAATATTTAACGTAATTTTATCGAATACCTGGAAGTACAGTCTGTTGCTCTTTTATTTTTATACAATTTAAAGTAGGCCTAGAGCATTTAGAGGCTTTTGTTTGGCATTTTATTGTTCTTTTGTCATTTTCTTGAATCCCCAAATGATTTATTACACATCCTGTGTTGTCTTTTTCTTAGTTTTATGTTTAAAATATTTGTCTTGTTTCATTAATCCATGTTACGAGAAACTTCCATTAAAAGCCAGGCCTCGCATTGCATTAAGCAGCTTAAATCCAAGCAACAGAAAAAAAAACGAAAAAGAAAAATTTAAAGCAAAGTAAACTTTCCACTTGAATAATCAGACAACTTTGTGATGTTTTCATTTCATAAATTAAGCCGCATAAAAATTCACACTTTATTTCAAATGGAAATCCTTCATTTCATTCTCATGTCTTACTTTACGTTGCTTTAACAAAGAAAAAACAAAAAAAAATACAAAGAAATTGAAAGAAATGAAAAGAAAATAAAAATAATTGTAGACTTTACTTATTAACATACAAATACACACACACACACTCGTACACTCATACACTCATACACTCCCGTACACTTATACACTCACACTGTTCATTTGCATATTTCCGTTTTAATACGGTTTAATGTTGACTTCCTTAGCTACAAGGACTGGCAGACAGACAGATAGAGAGAGAGAGACACGCATTATTTGCCATCTCATCATTACTTTACATTATTTTGCATTTCTTTTGTTTTTTTTGTTTTTTATTCCTTTATTCTTTGCATAATAAAATGCCAACAACAACAACAATAAAAAGAGCAGAACACATAAGAAGAAGAAGAATAAAAGCCAAAAATAAAGTAATACTCACAGGAATTAAGGTTAATTTGACTCATTTTTACTGTGTGACTTCATTAAAATTCCAAATATTTCTCAAAACCTCTCTTTTGCTCTCTGTTTGCTGCTCTCTATAGCGAGCTGTTGTTTTTGTTCTCACGGCCTTAAGCTTATCTCTTGGTAAACGGGAGGTATTAAGAAAATTTTTATTTCAAAATAAGCACAACAAAACAAAAGGAAAACGAAACGAAACAAAACAAAAAAAGAAAGAAAGCTACTGAGAAATTTCCTTGGAAAACATTAAACAGTTGTTGTTGTTCTTTTATAATCAGTTGTTGTTGTTGTTGTTGTTGTTGTTGTTCTTGTTGCTGCTTTTTTTTTTTGTTGATTGATTGCCATTTGCATGCATATTCCCTGCACTCTTACTCTCTTTCCTTCTCACACAATTATAAAGGGTTATGCATTAAGTGGTTTCAAAACTATGGTATCGTTAAGGCTGTCAGCTGCTAAATATTATTCATGGAGTCCTTAACGAGGCCACTTCTCAAGCATTACGGGGTGATTATGGTCAACATAGTCGACCTACAAAGCAAGGAATTGTTAGGTTAAGGAGGTTTAATTAGACGACAGTCTCTTCTCAAAGGATCCGCCCAATTAACTTTTTTTTTTTTGAAAATGCTTTAATAAAAAACTACCGAATATTTTCTCAAATTTCTTTTTTTATTTGAAAGTACAATCCTTCCGGTTAATAATGGAAAATAATTTCATTCAAATAGCTGCCTCGGCTGGCCTACACCAGAAGATGCCGATTTTGGCAAAAAAAAAATCATCTTTTCAGATGAAGCTCATTTTGATCTTGGCGGGTATGTAAACAAGCAAAATTGTCGCATTTGGGGCACAGAAAACACGCAAGCATACATTGAAAAGCCGACGCACCCAAAACGAGTCACTGTTTGGTGCGGATTTTGGTCCAGAGGCATAATTGGGCCATTTTTCTTCGAAAATGAGCAAGGAGTGCCCGTTACAGTCAATGGCGATTCGTTATCGGGCCATGTTGAACGAATTTTTGTTCACAAAAATTGAAGAGGAGGATATTGGCAACATTTGGTTTCAACAGGACGGCGCTACGTGCCACACAGCCGAAGCTGCACTCGATGTTTTGCGCCCTGTTTATGAAGATCGCAATATCAGCCGCAGAGCTGATGTCGTTTGGCCACCTCGGAGTTGCGATTTGACACCGTTGGACTATTATTTGTGGGGTGCCGTAAAAGATAAGTGTTACGCCGATAAGCCAGAGACAATTGACGCTTTAAAGGACAATATTCGTGAAGCCATTGGTGAAATACAGCTGCACACAATCGATAATGTGCTTAAAAATTGGACCGATCGTGTAGGCTACTGCATGACCAGCCGAGGCAGCCATTTGAATGAATTTATTTTCCATTATTAACCGGAAGGATTGTACTTTCAAATAAAAAAAGAAATTTGAGAAAATATTCAGTAGTTTTTTGTTAAAGCATTTTCAAAAAAAAAGTTATTTGGCAGAGCCTTTAGAAGGTAAAGTCCCACTTAGACCAGAGGTAAGAAATTCATTGTGATACTACACATCAGTATTCAAACTTGTAATCAAACGTATCCTATAGGAAACCAAACTTATTCCAAAAAAAATACTGGAATCTGTAGAGATTGAAAACCTCCTTCAAAGCAGGAGTCGAGCACTGGCGTGTGAGGTCAAAGATACCCTTCTCTCCTCCTCCCGAGATTCACAACTCCAGCAAAAGACTTTTAAGGCTGTGAGAGAAAATGTGAGATTGAGAACCTCCTTCATAGCAGGAGCCGACAACAGGTACGTGTTCTGCTCTCCTCCTTCCGAGATTCAGAACTCCTGTAAAAGTCATTTCAAAGAATGCCAAGTCTATGGATATGCCTGCCCATCATCTACATTTAACGCCAATAATTAAAATTATATTCCTGAAGTAAAGGCCTTTGATATATCTTTTATTGATCAACGTACTGTTTCCAAGTATATACAACAATTGAAATCTTCGCATGTTGCTGGTCCAGATGGGGTTCCTAGCAGTATTTTAAAACACCATTTTCAATTATTGAGTACACCATTAACCTACTTATTCAATAAATCGCTTAAATTGGGCTATTTTCCCTCCTTTTGGAAACAATCATTTATCATTCCACTGTTTAAATTAGGATCTAAAGCTGATATTTCAAATTATAGACGAATTGCTAAACTCAACATTATAACGAAATTATTTGAGAAACTCTTAAGTGATACACTGTCATTTAAAGCTTCGTCTATTTTATATGCTTCCCAACATGGATTCTGTAAGTCTCGATCAACAATCACAAATCTTCTTGAATTTACAACTTTGGTAAATGATGGAAAACAAACTGACGTCATTTATATCGATTTCAGTAAGGCATTTGATAAAGTAAATCATAACTTACTCGTTCATAAGCGTAATCAACTTGGTTTTAGTTCATCTTTATTGAATTGGATTAATTCGTATTTAGCAGACAGAAAACAGTGCGTTAAATTCAGGAATACGCAATCTAACTTTATTGATGTACTGTCAGGCGTACCACAGGGTAGTCATCTTGGGCCGCTCCTATTTACTCTTTTTATAAATGATCTCCCTTCTGTTATCAAAAATTCAAACACATTAATGTATGCAGACGATGTTAAAATATTTTTATCATTTAATAACATTGAAGACCAAGTACTTTTACAAGAGGTTATTAACTACTTAACCTCTTGGTGTAGTATTAATTTAATGGAGCTGAATGTTAAAAAATGTAAATATATGTGCTTCACTCGATCATCACCAACCAATGGATTTTACACAATGAATGGGTGCCGCTCTTGAACTAGTTAATACCTTTAACGATTTAGGGATAGTTTTCGATTGTAAATTGGACTTCAGAAATCATATTACATCAACTGTTAGCAAAGCTACATGTACCCTGGGATTTATCAAACGATAAAGAGTTTTCTGATCCTTATGTTACTAAGCAATTGTTTACCACACTGGTTCGCCCAATTCTTGAATATGGATCTGTAATATGGGACCCTCAATACGCTGTACACTCTGACAAAATTGAATCAGTTCAAAAACCGTTCTTATTATTTTGTCTTCGTGGTTTAGAGAATGAATGGGATCCTAATGAAAGGTTAACATCTTATGAAAAACGCCTAGCACTCATTAAGTTATCAACTTTAAAAAGACGTCGTAAAATGCTAAATGCTGTCTTTTTTCTGAAGCTGATTAATGGTGTTCTCAACTCTCAATTTCTTCTAGAAAAACTTTCCATAAAAGTATCTGTTCGTCCAACAAGCTATCATAATTTCTTAAATATAAAATATTACACAGTTAACTACGCGAACTTCGATCCATTTCGTAGAATCTGTAATGATTTTAATAATCTGTATCTTCATATGGATTTTAATAAAAGTATGGAATCCATTAAAAAGGTTATAATTTTACAATTAAACTCATTTCATTAATAATTTCAATGTTGTCTCTTTTTTAACTTATTTTTTTAATTGAAATCATAATAATAATAATACTGAATTGATATATAAAATGAATTGAAATATAAAATGTAATAGTCTGTAAGGATTTTCCATAGACTTAAATAAATAAAATAGGGCAGCGGCCTATTAGAACCGCAATAATACGGTGGATGACCATGAGATTTAAGGAAGAGAGCACAGGCATGTGTTCTCCTCTCCCCCCTTCTGAGGTTTACACCTACTGCAAAAGTCATTTCAAGGAATGCCAAGCCAATCTACATGCCTGCCCATAGGGCAGTGGCCTGTTAGAACCGCAATAATGCGGTGGATGACCATGGGATTTAAGGAAGAGAGCACAGGCCTGTGTTCTCCTCCTCCTGAGATTCACAACTCCAGCAAATGTCTTTTCAAGGAATGCCAAGTCTATGGACATGCCTTCCTATAGAGAAGTGGCCTGTTAGAACCGCAATAATGCGGTGGATGACCATGGGATTTAAGGAAGAGAGTACAGGCATGTGTTCTCCTCTCCGCTCCTTCTGGGGTTTACACCTCCTGCAAAAGTTATTTCAAAGAATGCCAAGTCAATGGACATACCTTCCCACAGAGCGGTGTCCTATTAGAACCGCAAAAATACAGTGGAAGAGAGCACAGGCATGTGTTCTCCTCTCCTTCTCCCAAGATTCACAACTCCTGCAAAAGTCATTTCAAGGACGGACAAGTCTATGGACTTGCCTTCCCATAGGGCAGTGGCAATAATGCGGTGGAGGACCATGGCATTTAAGGAAGAGAGCACAGTCATGTGTTCTCCTCTCCTTCTGGGGTTTACACCTTCTGCAAAAGTTATTTCAAGGAATGCCAAGTCGATGGACATGCCTGCCCATAGGGCAGTGGAGAGAACAAAGTATTCTGCTTATCCAATCTTTTGATGCAATTGTAAAGAAATTTGAAGAGACTAAAACCATTCCAGATTTGGCCAAGACCATGCGTCAACAAAATATACGCACAGCCTTGATAAGTCAAGTTTGGCGATTTCACAGAGCTTTCAGCAATTCGGTATACATTACGACTCATTGTGGCACATTTTGCAATTGAATTTGCATCCTCCATCCGTATAAACTTCAACTCAGGCAACAATTAAAGCCGGCTGATCATACTCAACTCGAAAAAGGCGGGCTGATTGGATCGTCTACTGGTGGAATAAAAAAATCGCTAAAACTAGGCAGAAGTAAAAGGTGTTTTTTATAGAGGTATAGAACTTTAAGTTGGCATTACTTTTCAAGATGGCGACCGATTTAACAGCTGTCAAATGATTTATTCTCAGTTTGGTTTGGTAATTCATCATGAATAGACTCACGCCTGAACAACGCTTGCAAATAGTGCAATTTTATTTCGAAAATAATGGTTCTGTGCGGAAAACATATCGCGCACTACGTCGCGATTTTTATCGTCGACAAAATCGTCCATCAGAGCAGTTAATTCGATTAACCATGGAACGTTTTCTTACCACGTTTACTCTTATTGATAACTCGCATCCCCAGAGACGCTGTACGGTGCGTACAGAAGAAGCTATTGCTGCTGTAGACGTAGCATTGAGGAAGACCCGAATGAGTCCATCCGCCATCGAGCACAGGAATTGGATCTGTGTCCATCCACAAAAACAAACAAACAAAACTGCCGCATTTGGAGTGAAGGTAATCCTCAAGTGTATGTGGAAACACCGTTACATCCAGAAAAACTGACTGTTTGGTGCGCTTTATGGGCTGGTGGAATCATTGGTCCGTACTTTTTCAAAAACGATGGTGGCCAGAACTTTACAGTCAATGGTGATCGGTATAGAGCCATGATTACTAACTTTTTCATTCCTGAATTGAATAACCATGATGTCCAGGAGAGGTGGTTTCAACCAGACGGCGCAACATGTCACACAGCTCGTACCACAATAGATTTATTGAAAGACACGTTTGGTGACTGCCTAATTTCACGTTTTGGACCTGTGAATTGGCCTCCAAGATCTTGTGATTTAACACCGCTAGACTACTTTCTGTGGGGCTATGTAACGTCATTGGTCTATGCGGTGAAGCCACAAACGCTTGACCATTTGGAAGACAACATTCGCCGTATTATTGCCGATATACGGCCACAAATGTTGGAAAAATTCATCGAAAATTGGACGTCCAGATTGGACTACATCCGCGCCAGCCGTGGCGGTCATATGCCAGAAATCATATTCAAAATGTAATGCCACAAGATTACCTTTCGGATAAATAAAATGCATGTCAATCGAATAATCCATCGTTGTTTTATTGCAACTTAAAGTTCTATAACTCTATAAAAATCGTGGTTGTGGGTAATTCAAAGGACAAGCGATTGTTCTAACTTTACTAAGCTACAGTAGGAATACAAAATGTTCACAACCAACCAAAAAGAAGACGTTGCTTTAGGTAACCCAAGATGATACACAGAAATGAGCATTACAATCCATGTGGCACGTGATATAAGGGGTGAAAAAAAAGCTTGATATGTGTTAGAGACAAATAAACCGTGATTCTAATAATAGATTCAAGTCTT